>JARYZH020000474.1:0-174929 GCA_030021035.2 Notholithocarpus densiflorus | reverse complement strand
ATTCAGAAAGATGGTGGAATTACTTTGGATAAAATTACATTACCTCGACTAAAGACCTTAGCACTGCAAAATCTAGCACTTCTTGTTAATTTCTATGATGGAAATTCTTCCTTGGAGTGCCCTTTTCTGGAACATTTGCATGTTCGAGACTGTCCAAATTTCAGAACATCTAACTTTCACAGCTCCAAACAAGTCCACTTTAACAATGAACGCCACTATAACCTCCTAAAGAAGAGGTATGTTTCCATCATGGTTTTCCTTACATTCAACTTTTTATCCGCATTTATTTTCCTCATGTAGTAGAGAAATTGGTAAAATCATTTCAAGAGAATACATATTTTACCGAGCATTTTATTTGTTCATGCAATTGATTATGTCTGACATTCTTCTTGGTGTCCAATTTTTCAAACCACTTTCAATAGTGATTCTAGCAATTTCAGGAAAACGTGATATCACTAGGCGATTCCTAAATAATTTGAGTATATATATATCCCACAATTTATTAATTCTTTACCCTATTGCTTGTTAATTTGCTAAGACTGAGAGAACCGGAAGATATGTCAAATGCTGTGGAATAGAGATGACACTGGATAGGCAGCGCGTGTAGAAGTGTGCTGCAAGCTGCTTTCAAATGCATGGACCTGAAGAGGCTGTCATTTGGATTCTTAAGGAGCTACATTTCTTTAAAAGAAAATATGTGGTTAGCTTCGTTATTCGTTGTCTGTTAATGTTGTATGTGGCAATTGTGTAGCCAGGATATCTGAATTAGCTTGTTCAAATGCTTGATGTACTTTTAATATGGGATTGTATTTTAATCGACAAATTGTTATTTCCTTCTAATATGGTAACAATGTTTAGATGTGAGATTCTACAGAAAATTAGAGTTTATATGTGAGATCTTTTGGAAATGCTGAGAGTGATATACTATCATGTGGACACTAGGGTGTGGTAATGTACAAGTGTTAGGTTGCTATATCTGTTTCATTAAAAGAGAAAAGAAAAAAGGAAAGTGATAATGACTATTAGGGTTGGAAGAAGCTCAATTGATAGATTTTGGAGCTCAATTACTGTTTGTAGTCATATTTATTTGTGGGCTTGGAGCACCTTGGTTTCTTGGACTTGGTCCTTCTTATATGAGGGAGAGTATGGGGCCTTGATCAGTGACACATGATGGGTGGGTATTTGCCTATATAGTAAGGTTAGTGTCTTCTTCACTATTGAATGTTAGACAAAACCATAGATCTCATTATGTCTAATGATTGGGTGACTAGCCCCATTGAGAGCCATCTTTTAGAGTAAGAGCATAGAGGGGGAAGACTCATATGAGTATTGTTCCGAGTGCACATATGCGATTTCACTGTTGTTAATTTGTTCATGTTTTCTCATAGTGTCTAGAGATAAAATGTTGATTGGTCATACTTTCAATTCTTTACTAGATATTTTGGCGTTACATTGACTTGATCATTTATTCTTTTCCGCTAAATATTTCAATTCCTCAACCGTGATGGAACCAAGTGTGATCAAGAGGAAATATAACAGCCATCTAGAAAATGCATATTAAAGGAATCCATTTAGACCTCAAATTTTCCAATTTACACCACAACCACAACAACTACCAAATCCGTAATTAAAGTGATAAACCGTAAATGACACTTCTGATTGTTCACCTTTGTCTTTCCTTATCAAAAAAGTAAATGACATTCAAATTTGGTACTGAAGTGAAAAACCAATAGAGAACAATTTCAAAAGAAAAAAAAGAAGAAAAAAACACTCCGAGGGCGACATGTAGTTGCTTACAAATTTTTATACACCCTTAAAGCTAAACCCCCACGTAGAGTGAACAGAACATAATGCTAAGTAATTTTATACATTTGAATCAAATTGCTATTTTTGTGTCACATTGTTTGGTTCTTATATTTTCTTTAAATTTATATTTTTCTCTCATGATCATAGTTACCAATTCACCATACTTTTGTTTGACTCTTAAAGTTGGTTTTATTGTTATTTAATGGTTTGGAAATAGGTGCTAAATAGAATATGGCGCAACTTTAGGCTAGCCTCTAACTTTAAAGTCAAGAGGAATTGATTAAAATTTTAATACAAAATCATTCATAAATTATTTTCAGGATTTAAATGAAGGTCCAATTATATATTGACAAAATGATTAAGCTGAAATGTATTAAAAATAATTATTGTCCTTTTTTCATAGCTTGTAAATAATGAATAAACTCTAGTATTTCTCATTCTTAAATGGTGAAAATCTATTGTTCATACTTTGGCTTCTAAAGATGGAACCTTGTTTCGGTCCCCAATGCCATGATGTAACTTACCATGTTTTGATAATTTTAGTTAAAGAGGTAAATAAATGATAAGAAAAAATCGATGAGAAATAAGTAAAACTTGTAATACGTAATTTTGTTTGGTAAGAGAAGGGAGAGAAGAAAAAATAAATGTAAAAAAAGATATAATCCAAGTAGTGTTACAATTGATTAACTTCTAAAATATGCTTTAGATATGGTGTTTGAATTTCATTACCAAATTTTAACTCCCTAACTTCTTTTTGAAAGGTGTACTCAATATTTATAACAATAATAAAATTATTATAAAAAAAGAACAACGTATTCTATTTCTCAATGAAAAAATAGTGGAAGATGTACACTATTTTTTCTTGAAAAACTGTACTCTAGCTAATTTTCTATCCAAACTTCTCCTTTTCTTTGGTAACTTTGTTACGAATGTAAATTTTTTCACAATTTATTAAAGTTGTAAGTTATGAGTAGTACACAATCACTTTCATATAATCCATCATTCATAACCTGTCAATACAAGTTGTTTGAAAAAATAGTGTCACTAAACTTATTCTTTATTTGGAGATTGAATAGGAAAAATGGACCTTAATTTTTTGAGAAACATTTCCTAAATTTAATTACAACAATACTAGGCAACCAACAGAAATTCACAAATTAAGGATTAGTGTGGAATATGAAATTTTACTGTGATCTTATCTTTAATTCTTTATTAATTTTACTAATGCGTTTTATATTTCTGATAAAAAAAAGTGTGTTTCATCATTTATAAGAAAACGTATCAAATCCTTTTTAATAATATGACTTAATTCAATTAGTTCTTTTAGGATCACACATTTTTTTACAATTTTTGCTACAACTTTATAATATGTGCAACTCTGATTGGCTATCACTTACATATGAATTCACTACTTTTTTTCCACCATTTACAGTCACATATGTCAAGGTTGTGACACAAAAGTTGTGTCTATAAACTATCACTATATTAATTCCAAAATGTGTCCAATTTCTTTTAAGATCTTAATTTTCTTTTAAGCAAAATTTTGCTAATGTTTTCTTTGATAAATCTAGCTAGAGTTTAAGTATCGGTTGGCGAGGTCGATATTCCTCCCTTCCTGAGTCCCTGACCATAGAGAAATAGGGAATCCGACAACGTATCATTGCCCAATGATTTTGTCTACACCATGATGCTGGACAGGACAATGTGCTCCAAAGTTAAACAAGGCACCATGGCAGGTCCTAAATTTTCCTAATATTCCCAATTTTCGTGTTAGTACCAGATACTCTATGATCAGGACTTTACAAAAAACAAGACAATGTGCTCCACAGTTAAACATGGCACTATGACAGGTCCTAAATTTTCCAAGTATTCCTAATTTTCGTGTTAGCACCGGATACTCTATCAGGACTTTACAAAAATATCAAATTTACTTTGTAAGCACATACAACACTTAAAACACCGTTTGAAAATTTTATACTTGTTGAAGTCCACTACTTACTTCCAACGGATTGTCTTAACTGTACATGTTTCACAGAAACTACATTATGACAATTATATGCGCAAGATAGTATAATTGTCATTATGACAATTATAACTCCACATGTGTCGGTAGTCCAGTGGCAGGAGACGCCTCATTGGTGATTGGTGCCAGCGGTCTAGTGGCCAGAAATGATGCACTGACGATTGGTGTCGACGGTCTAGCGGCCAGAGATGCTGCACCAAACCATACTAAGATTCATAAATTGGTTACATTAGTTTACGGTTTGCCAACATAGTCCTATGGATTCAACAAATGTTTAATGATACTTAAATTGGTTACATTAGTTATTTATTTGTCAAATGTTTAAAGTTTTACGCATGAAATTTGGGCAAAAATAGCCAAATACAACTATTTTTCGAAATTATTAGTGTTTTATCACTGTTTGAGAAATATCTAGCAACGTACCACTTTTTTGAAACTCGAGTTTACCATGAAAATCAAATTTAGAAAAATCGAATTGCTAAAAAAGTCCACTTAGAACTCGAGTTTATGAAACTCGAGTTCCTTGTGATAAAACTATTTGCCTGTGTTTAAACAATGGGAAAAAAAATTTAGATAAGTCAACAGCCTCCCATCCCACGTGACCCTGACAAAAGAAAGAAAAAAGAGAAACTTGATATAGACCATATTGACTAAAGGTCAATTAGAATATTTTGGTTAATGAAATATAGAGTTTAATGAAAATATTTTGGTTTCAACAAGTTAACAACTCACTAATTGAATAGGTGATGTATCTGGATGGCCTTGATTTCTAGCTGTGTATTAGAATAGAGTGAAAATTGGCACTTAGTGATATCGGGGTAATGTTTGTTTAGTATCTTGGTGTTTTTGCGACTCTACTTTATATTGATGGATCATTGTGATTTTTAAAACTTTATTTTGGGTCCATACTTTTTGTTTTTTGTATTTTTTAGTTCCCCATTACAAGTAGTATCTCTCTTTCTCTTATAGTTTTGGTTTGATTTTTGTTTGAGTTAATACTTGATTATTTTGGAAGTAAGAATTTGAGTTTATATCAAAACATAATCTTGACTATGCTAATTACAGATCGACACTCGGTCCATTTTGTTCTGTTTCAGTCCACTTCATCTATTCGGTCTAGTTCAGTCTACTTCAATTCACTTCAGTCATTTCGGTCTACTTCGGTCAATTCAGTGTGATTTGGTCTATTTGGTCCCATTCAGTCCACTTCGATTTATTCGGTCCATTTGGACTATTTCTAATCACTTTGGTCCAATTTGGTGTACCTACTTAAAAATGGGAAAATACACGTTTGGGTTGAGAGTATTATCAATTATTTGAGTAATATAAATTGTAATTATATGACAAGTTCCTTGAGGGATATTATTACCCTTCTCTACAGTCAGTGTGTTTAGCAAGCTGTCCTGGAACTTTCTTTAGTGATACTTATCAGAGCATCGCTTGGCTTCACCGCTAGTTACAAAGAATAAATTCAACACATGAAAGCCTGGTTGTGAAATCCTTACTTCTCTACGCACTAATACTGGCTTGCAATTGCAATGGAGGCACAAGACAATCCCTTGAGGAAGTTGGCAGATGCAATCGAGGGGCTTTCCAGTAGTGTAAACTCAGAGAATCCACACCTCAAGATCAGTGATGTAGTTCAGTTTGGCCGTCTCAGTACTCCTTCCATCTTCTTCCTAGGAATCGCTTTTAAGTTTGCGGACTTGGAGCTCGAAAGCAAGGTACTGTGAAGTGTGAACCCATATAATTACTTAGAATTAATATCTTCTATAACAATGTTTCTGAAGTTTGCTGTAATTTCTTTGTTCTTCATCATACACTACTCTAACTCTGTCCCTATCTGTAATACAACCAATGAAAGGTGGATAATCTTGAGGAAGCCTCGAAGACATACGACACAGTACAGGCTTTACTGGAAGGTGAGACTGAAAATGGATCTGCCAAAAATGCTGGTAGTCATTGCAGAAACCTGGTGCGGCTTAGGCGTGTAATTGACTTGGTGAGGGTGATGCAGGAGCAAGTTCTTGCTAGTGAGTATGTTAGTTAAACCATCGACCTTCCATATCTTAATTCCTTGTTTATTAATTTATTTTGTTAAAGAACCAGCTAAGTTTCCATCCTTTAAGACTTTTTTTCCCTAATAGGTAATTAGTGGGGGTAAATTAAGGGAGTGAAGTCTACAATATGACTGAGAATAGACTAGTATCATATTTTACATACATTATTGGCATGATGGTTACTCTACAAGTGTAAGTGCTTGTGGAGGTGTGAGGGTGCAAAAACTGGAGTTCAAGTCTTCAAGAAAGAACTTCACACACATATACATTTAGATTAGGTTATAGTAGAATTCTATCTCGGATAAAAAATATTAAAAAAATATTATTAAAAGCAAAATTAATCATGTGTGTGAAGTAGAGATTTATTTTAATGATATGAAATATATATATATATATACAAAAAGAAAAATTCTCTAATCGAGTCACCACAATAACAACTGTGTGTGACTAAATTTCTTTGTTTGAAATAAATCAAACAAGTAAAATAGTTTCATAAATGCGAATTTGTATTGATGAATGTGTGGTACAATTCTCTGTAATTACAAAAGAGTGATCCTCTAATTCAATCTCCTTGAAAGATTTGTTGATTGGAATTGTGGTAACGTGATTTTGATTCGAACACAAGATATCCTTCAATTTGGCTGAGGAATGGATCGAAGATCTTTAAAACGGAATTACAATGAATCTCTGGCTATAAGCTTGTTAGAAATTCTTTGTTCTTCACGTTCTTCGTGTGTTCTTCGTGTTCTTAGTGCGTTCTTCCTTTTTGCGGGTTTGTGGTGGAAGTTCTTCGGTGCTTTAGAGGCTTGAATTTGTAGAGCTTCGCTGATTTGTGGTTTGTTGAGGTTTCTGGAGGCTTTTGAGCTTGATTCCACTAACCTTTGAGATCTAGGAAGATGATTTGGATGATTTCTCTTCGAATGTTCTTCGTATTCGAAGTAGAAGTTCTTGAAGTTCTTGGAGGCTTCAGGGCTTAATCCCAGCAGAGCTTCTGTACTTCTGAATCTTGGTGTCTTCCAAGATGTGTTGGTCTCTTGGTGTCTTGGTGTGTAAAAATGCCTTAGGAAGGCTTCTATTTATAGGAGTTTGGGGGTAGGTGAGCGACATGTGGCGAAGCTTGATTAGTGACATGTGTCACAGTCTAATTGGAGGAGCTTTAAGACTTTTTCTCCAAGACACGTGGCATCTTTTGATTGGCTGAAATGTTTTGATTTTCAAGGTGACACATTTCAGCACCTGATTGGACTGCTTGCGTCATCGCTTACACATGCCGAGCTGCTTATGTCATTGCTTACACGCGCCGATGTGTGATTGGTTTTTGTATGCATTTTATGTCCCTGTCTCAACGACACTTGGCAAATTTCTTGGTGGTTTCTGAATAGTGATAGTAAAACCTAGTAGCAGTACGTGGCACTTTGTAATTTGCCGTACTTTGTGGACTTGGTAGTATGATGTGTCAGCTTGTGATAGGTTGGGTACTTACCCTCTTTATAACAACGCCTCCTTGAGACTTGTTCACGCACATAGTTTCGGAGTGTGGTGAGGGAATGAGTCTCGAAAATGGATTTTGACACTTAATTCTTCAAATGAAATAGTTGAAGGTGGTGAAGCTTTCAGCAGGATGAAGTAATTTTAGAAGAGTAGACCCACCCGCATGAAAGGTTTTGATGAGACCGAAAAGTGGTCAGCAAGTAGTTGAATGTACCTACGTGACTGAGCCTTCTCAACAGAAGTTAAGTTGAAGTAATTTCAAAAGAGTGTTCCATGGTCTTTGAAATGGGTCAGTGGGGCAAAATTTATTTGCAAGTAGCTGAATGTACTTGCGTGATTGAATCATATCGGCAGAGATTAAGCTGAGGTAATTTTAGAGGAGTATTTTGGATCGTTGGCGGCGATCACAGGGTGTAGAAGATGGTGATGAGGTGAGGATGTTGGCTGGTACAACATATAGAGCTATGGGGCTAGCCTTGTGTTTTTAAGAACTCCTGGTGAAGTTATCTCAGAAGAATATACTTCGGATTACGGAGAGGACATGTGAGAAAGTGGTTGAGTGCGCATGTGTTATTGTATCACTCAGGTTAAGTTGAGGTAATTTTAGTAGCTTATGGATTTTGAGTCTAGTGGTGGTGGTTGTGAAGAAGATGGAAATAAAGCAAAGTGAATGGGTGAAACAGACGACACCATGGAGTTGGCCCTGCACGTTAGGGAATTTTTGGTGTAGATGTTTCTAGGGAGTATACTTTGGAATACGGGACAAATTACATGTTGAATTAGGTCCAACGGCAAGTCATCGAATGTGCTTGTGCAATGGGACCATGCCGACAGATATTAAGTTGAAGTAATTTCAGAAGTATATTTTCTGAAATTTTTCAAGTTGATTTTAAGTTGGAGTAATTCCAAAAAAATGTGTTCTGAAGTACTAGTAATGATGACCTTCATGTCTTGAGCTAATGGAGACATGGATTGAGGCTTTGGTGGAAGCACATCCTCGGTTGACCGACACCAGAGGCTGATTTCTGATGAGCTGGGACCTTGGAGATTGTTGTGCGTATTGGATGGGAGAAAATTTGTAGGATACCCTAACACTTTTACAACCCCTATGTAATGACACTTGTTAAAAGACATGAACAAAGTCGGGAGGTCGGTTGAGAGATATGGAGTTGTGGTCTTGCAATATGTTGGAAAAGCCCAAAAAATGAAAGATGGAGCTACCTTGTGATCCTAGTTTTAGAAACCAGCCAAGTTGCTGTTTGTTCCGAATCTCTGTGGGCACGTGTCTGCGTGTGGGTGCGTGGATGTGCGTGAGATCAGCTGGCGGCGCGTGGAACTGAAGCTATGAACGCTGGCTCTTCTGGTGGCGCGTGGCCACATTTTTGGATCCGAAATTTTCGGGTTTTGCGGATCAGGGCCTTCTGGATCTACTGGTAATGCCACTTTCTTGAAATGAAGTTTGGATTTGTACGAATGTGAAGGAGTAGGCTGCGATCTCCAAAGCATTTGGTGGCACGTGGAGGCGCGTGGTAGCTTTGTTGTTGATGGTCTTTCAGGGTTTTGAAGATTGAAGTCCATTTAAGATCCTTGTGGGGTCAGTTTCGTGAAATGAGATTTGGATTTTCGCAAATCTGAAAGAGAAGGCCGTAGGTGACAATTTGTCTACGATGGCTTTTCTGTTCTTTTTGTGGCAACGACTTTGACAAGGCAGTGCCTGTGTTTAGACTTGAGGGTTAGGAGGTAGGTAGTGAGCCACCATTTTCTGTTTCTCTTCATTGAATGTCATCTTTTATCTTCAAAATTCAGTGCAGACTTCCTTGACATTGAGTGCATTTGAATTTGCAAAGTCTGACTTCAAACACTATTTGTTTGGTGGTAGCAATTAATGGCTTGCCCACTCTTTTTTTTTTTTGGGTCTGTTGTCTCAGAATTTTTCTATATAAAGGCATGCAATTGCCTTTCTTCATCACTTAGGCACATGCTCCATAGTTCATATCTTTTTTTTTGTTTTTTTTTGTTTTTTACTTGTTGGCTAGAGATTAAAATTGAAGCTCTCTCTCTTCGTTGATTTGTTTTTAGACGTGCCATGAGATTTTATTCTAACAAGTTCTTTGTTGTTGTTTGTTTTTGTTATACAGCATGCTTTCCTTATTCTTTGGGCTTTAACGTCAAGTTTTACACCAACGTTTTTAGCTTGATGTCCATCTTTATTTGGTGGCTTTACATTTCATTGAACACAACATTCTTATAGTGATGTTTGTCTCCATATTATCACTTTCTTGCCTTGCAACAACAATCTCTTAGCGATATCCCTCCTTGACGTTCTTATTGCGGCGGTCATCTAGGCAACAATGTTATCACTGGTGTTCATGATACAATGATGCTATTACTAGTACTTGACTTTGAAGTTGTACTGGCCTTTGTCTCGGCAATTAAGCTATACCAACACTTGTCTTTGCAACACAGCCACATCAAGAGTCTTTGCAACGTAGCCACATCAAGAGTCTTTACCATGAAGCCGCGCCAGCATTTGTCTTTGCCATGAAGCCACGTCAACACTTCATTTGCACTAAAGTCGCACCAACATTGGCCTTTATAATGAAGCTGCATTAGCACCAATTTTCAGAGGCGACAAAGTTCAAACATCGAGGGTACATAGCACTATAGCCCGACATCAAGATTTCAGAGATGCTAACAAGACTTTGAAGATGCAAGGAGCTTTCATTAAGACTTCGAAGATGCAAAGAGATGCTGACAAAACCTTGAAGATATGAGAAGAATGTCGCCAAAACTTTGACATTGCATGAACATGCCCTTAGAGGAGAGATGATGCAACACCAACTTTAGATGCTGGAGGAAGGTGACGTTGTCTAGATTTTAGAGACATGATGTGAAACGGCACCACTCAGAAGAGAGATGATGTGGTTCAAATTTCAGAGCTGTGAAGTGGCACAACCTAGAAGAGAGACGATGTAGCTTAGACTTGCAAAGTAAAAAAGATGCTCCCAGGAGATAAGTGATGCAAAGCATACTTCAGAGATGTGGGAGAATGTCCATAGAAGATGGGCAATGTCATGCAGACTTCATTTCTTGCAAAAGAGGTTGAAGATTTTATTTTACTCTACAACCAAGAACCAACTTATGTTTATTTCAAGGAAAGCTGAGTAACACCAATTCTTTGCAGCTGTTATTTTCTACCACAATGATCTTTGAGCATCATACAGTGAGCAATTGACTGATCTTAAGTGACGCCTTGCCAATCAAAGGGTTCTTGAAAGCACATTGATGGCCTATGGGGAAAACCTTCAATCTAGACTGGCGATCCTTTTTCTTTTCCATGTGATTGAACTTAGTGAAAAGTACTAAGCTGTCTACATACCTTGGAGAGGGATCAAGTTATTACGTAGTTTAAAAGATTTTTTTTTTGGGATCATTTTCTTTTGGCACAAAAAGGAAGGCTCACATGTGTAATCCTCGCCCCACACCCCACGGCATTTCATGGGTACCAATTGCACAATAGTGGGTATCACCATTAATCGAACCTGAGACCTTGGCCTCAAGGGCGACAAAGGCATCCAACCACTATACCACACTCACAAATGGTGCCATAGAGGGGGATTAATTTTTTCTTTTTTTGTATGCTTTCAAAGGTAATGGGAAGACATCATGTACCCTTGTAGCATTGCAGTGGGCAGTTTAAGCTCTTATCGAGGAGCAATCCTTGATTTTCAAATATAGAAGCGTTTGAGGAACTTCCCATTGATGGGGCCGATCCTTACGGCATCATTGTCAATCAATTTGTAAGCTCCAATGGTGTTTGCCCTCTGCTTGAGAGTTGGAAGTACATCACAAGCAACAGTCATATGGTTTGACCTGACAACTTCATCAAAGTCTAGATTAATCTTGTTTTCTTTGGCAAGCTTCATGATTTGTTCTTTGAAGACGAAGCATTTTTGGATTGGGTGGCCAATGATGCGATGATATTTGTAGTAGTTAGGGTCATCAACTTTCCCCATGTCTTCTGGTCGCTTGCATTTTGGCAATTCAATCAGCTTCATTTGCAATAGTTGTTCTAAGATGTTTGGCACATCTTCATTGAGGAACGGATATACTTTTTGCTCACATTCCTTAAAAGTCGAATGACGCACCTGGTTCTTTTGCCATCCTTCAAGCCATTTTTCATTTGTCTTTACTCCTCTTCCTGGAACCTTGACTAAGGCAGTGTTAACGGCCACTGGGTCTTTGAGATTGCCTTTTGAATTCCTGTCATTCCTCCTTACTTCCTTTCTCCTTTCCTCAGGTATGGGAGGGTTTGTATTTCCATGGCTAGCAATGCTCAGCTCCATGTCATGTGCACGAGTTGCTAACTCTTCAAATGTTCGAGACTTTATCCCTTGAAGGATGTAAAAAGGTCCCCAATACATGCCTTGGATGCACAGCTCTACCGTAGATATTTCAGAAAGTCTATCTTTGCAATCTAAACTCAAAGAGCGCCATCGATTGATATAATTGACCATTGGCTCATTTTCCCATTATTTAGTATTAGTAAGCTCCATCATGCTCACCGTGCAATGCGTGCTATAGAATCGGTCAAGAAACTCTCTTTCAAGTTGTTCCCAACTGTCGATTGACTCAAGTTCTAAGTCTGTATATCAATCAAAGGCATTCCCCTTGAGTGAATGGACAAACTGCTTTACAAGGAGGCCTCTTTGAGTCCCTGCATTCTCACAAGTTTCTACAAAGTGAGCAATGTGTTGCTTAGGGTTTCCTTTGCCATCAAATTGCAAGAACTTGGGGGGTTGATACCCATTTGGCATTCTCATGTTGTCGATGCGCTTTGTATAAGGTTTTGAATATGTGAGAGAACTTGTAGAAGAACCTCCATATTGTGCTCGAATGGTATTTGTTATCATGTATTGTAATTGTTGGACTGACAACGAAGCAACCGAAGTAGATTGTTCTCGTCAGGGAGTGTTTTCAATTTCTCTCCCTTCGTCATCCTTCATAGATGTGAAGTCGGATGTGAATTTATGACCATGGCTTGATTCATGAAGATTTTGTACTTTGAGTTTGTTCATTAAAGTTGCAATTTGGAGGTCCTTATCTTCAAGTGCTTTTGTGAGAAGGACAACCCTTTGTTCTATTTTAGCCATCTTTTCTTCCATGGTAGAGGTGTTAGTCATCATGACTGACACAACTTCCCAAGATGATGGAGAAGAAAGTGAATCGAAGTGAGCACATGAAATCTTATCTTTTGGGTTCCCTTTGGTGGGAGAGAAATCGTGCGACCAACTTCTTGTGAAGGAAGAAGGGGATTTGCCCCCATACTTGAGGTGTTCCAAGGTAGAGATGTCCTTGTTAATGACCTTGTTTCTTGCAAGAGGGTTTAAGGAGATGATTGTTTAGACCTTGGATTCCTTGGTTGATTGAGATTGAAGTTGATTGTTTGCTTTAGGTTGGCTGCGATTGATTGCATCAATGCAATTGTTGGTGGTTGCCGTACCAAGCCTAATTGAAGTAGTTATTGTTGAAGCTTGAATGTTCTTGCTAGAGGCCATTGAAGTTGGTAGCAAGATGATGAAGATTACTTTCTTTGAAGGAGAATGAGATGAGAGGCAGAGATGTCCCACCAGGCGTGCCAGAATTTGTGGACGACTAAATTTCTTAGTTTGAAATAAGTCAAATAAGCAAAATAGTTTCACAAATGCGAATTTGTATTGATGAATGTGTGCTACAATTCTCTGTAATTACAAAAGAGTGATCCTTTGATTAGATCTCCTTGAAAGATTTGTTGATTGGAATTGTGGTAATGTGATTTTGATTCGAACACAAGATATCCTTCAATTTGGCTGAGGAATGGATCGAAAATCTTTAAAACGGAATTACAATGAATCTCTAGCTACAAGCTTGTTAGAAATTCTTTGTTCTTTACGTTCTTCATGTATTCTTCGTGTTCTTAGTGCGTTCTTCCTTTTCGAGGGTTTATGGTGGAAGTTCTTCGGTGCTTTAGAGGCTTGAATCTGTAGAGCTTGGCTGATTTGTGGTTTGTTGAGGTTTCTGGAGGCTTTCGAGCTTGATTCCACTGACCTTTGAGATCTAGGAAGATAATTTGGATGATTTCTCTTCGAATGTTCTTCGTATTTGAAGTTGAAGTTCTTGAAGTTCCTGAAGGCTTTAGGGCTTGATTCCAGCAAACCTTCTGTACTTCTAAATCTTGGTGTCTTCCAAGATGTGTTGGTCTCTTGGTGTCTTGGTGTGTAGAAATGCCTTAGGAAGGCTTCTATTTATAGGAGTTTGGGGGTAGGTGAGCGAGACATGGCGAAGCTTGATTGGTGACATGTGTCATAGTCTAATTGTAGGAGTTTTAAGACTTTTTCTCCAAGACATGTGGCATCTTTTAATTGGCTGAAATGTTTTGATTTTCAAGGTGACACATGTCAGTACCCGATTGGACTGTCTGCGTCATCGCTTACGCGCCGGGCTACTTATGTCATCGCTTACACGCGCTAATGTGTGATTGGTTTTTGTATGCATTTTATGTCCCTGTCTTAATGACACTTGGCAAATTTCTTGTTGGTTTTTGAATAGTGATAGCAAAACTTAGTAGCAGTACGTGGCGCTTTGTAATTGGCCGTACTTTGTGGACTTGGTAGTATGATGTGTCAACTTGTGATAGGTCGAAAATTTTCCCTCTCTACAACAACGTTATGCATAAGAAGAAGAACCCCCACAAACTATCTAAAGCTCCTGACAACCCCCGACAAACCAAAAGAATTGAGGCTCTCCCAAATTTTATATATAAAAAACTAAAAAAAACTCACAAACTTTAAAAGAAAGAAAAATATATATAAATAAATAAAAACCTACCAATCTGAATGTAACACGCTTGTACTTATTGAATCGATTCAAAACTTTTTCCTATCTCAGAGAGAGAGAGATCTAGAGGATAGTTTGAGTTATTAAAGTTTATTAAAATTTAAATTTTAAAGAGAGAAGAAATTTAAAAATTATTTTTAATTAAAATTTAACAATGTATTTAAAAATGCATTTTTATAATAATGCATGTGAACACTTTCCGTCAGTCAACGTTCATTTGTTTTTGACGTCAACTCAATTGGTGTCCTCAACACTCATATGTTTCCATCAGCTTAGCCATCGTTGTTGGTCGTTACTTTGAGAATGAGAATAGAAGCTTCGTTGGTAATAGTTCTCCCATCCCATGAAGGCCATTAAAGCCACCTTCTCATTTGCCCCTTCTATCTGTATTCTGTGACATTTCTTTGTTGAATTTGGTCACATAATCTTGTTGGGGCTCACCCTTATCTTGCTTAACATTGAGGAGATATATATGTGGTTGCTCTCTTTTGCCTTCGTTCACCAATAAAATGACTTGCAATCAACTTGCTCACCTCGACAAACGAACCTCTTGAGCTTGGGTTTAGCTTGTTGAATGACATTCTAGCTGACCTTTTCAATGTGATTAGGATCTCACCCGGCACTGCTTAGATATGCACCATCCCCTTATAAGTCTCTAGGTCATCCAAAGGTTTTTTAGTTCTATTGAATGCTTCCAATTGTGGCATTTTCAATTTTGGTGGCTAAGGATACTCCTTGACTTCTAAAGTGAAGGGTAGATGTTTTTGTTAAGGATATATTTTTATGTAATTGGCATATCCTTTGACAAAACGCACTTTACTTGTATTTGGGTAAATCTAAGAAGGTTCAAGATGATCATTACAAGTGGTTAAAATGAAGACATAAAGATTACTCAAGAATTGCTCAAGAAAAGTGCAATCTGTAGGTCTTGATACCTCCTCGACAGAAGCTCGATCTGTCGAGATTCATTAAAGCTCGACACATGTCTCGATCTATCGAGCTTACGGGATTCAGACTATAGCCAGCAATGTTTTTATTCTAAAAGGTTATTTGTTTATGGGTTTGTATAATCCTTATAGGACTAGGAAAACCTAAGATTTGTGGGTTTGTATAATTCTTATTGGACTAGGAAAGCCCAAGGTTTGTGTAAACCTATTTGGAATAGGAGAGCCCATTAAGCTCCTATTTAAAAGGAAGTGGAAAAAGAAAAATCTAACCCTAGAGAGTTTCATAAGATTTTCTTTTTGAAACCTTAGCCTCCTCCTACAGAAGAAAGAGTTCTTGCTGCATTTCTTGTATGCCTTTGGGTTTTGTAACCAAGCAAAGTCTCTTGCACCAACATTGAAGATCTTATTGGTGTTTCTATGTGAAGCTGCTGCAAATCAATTACAACAATCAAAGGGTTGCTGTGTGTTAGTCACGTACTTGGATTCGTGCATCGATTGGTTAGTCATGTACTTGGAGCCGTGCATTGAAAGGAGAGATTGTCACTACATCACAAGTCCAATTGGGTATTGGGGTAAGAGTTCAACTGTAGGTTGGTATTAGGTACTGGGATTTTTTTTACTTGTAACCGCTTGTTTTAATAATAGTGAATTCTCGAGAGTGGTGACCTTAAATTCACCCGGTAGGATTTTGCCTTGGTGGTTTTCCCCATTCGTAAACAAATCACTCGTGTCAAATTTATTTTCTGCTGCATTTAGTTATTTGGTGATTTGTTTGTGTTACCACGTTTATTGCATGTAATTGAACCTAATTAATTCACTTGGCTAATTAATTGGTTAATTTACCAAAGGGGTCAATACATTCTTGGCCTATTAGTTTTGTCCACGCTAATTAGCACACTATGTCAAGAACTTTTTCTTTCATAGCTTCGAACACGTGCATCACCAATCTTAGTCTTCATTTCCCTTAATCGTTCATCCCAATATGTGGATATCGTTAATTCTTCCACTCTATTGTTCTTATAATTGGGCTCTTCTTACTACTTCCCTACTTTGTGTCCTGTTTTTCATTTTACCTTTAGTAATGGTTTGCCAATGCAACATCATTCCTCTTTGCCCTATTGTGCTCCTCGTTAGGGCAGGGTGCATGAATGGAAAAGAGCCTTTGCACCAAGTTTTGGTTATGTTGCACACTTTGAGTTAAATCTCTCAGTTGTTATTTCAAACATCCAGGCTATTCTGAGTTGTGGTGGTGTTTTGGTAAGCATTGATCAAGTTATAATTATATAACCTTTGTCTTAAAGATTAATTCTTCCCATTAATTACGCCAACTAATATCAAAGATTGCATTTGGTAAAAATGAACTTGATTAATTAACAAAGAATTACAACAACTTTATATAAACAGCTGAGACTAAGAGATTAACAGAATAAACAACATTAACAAACTAACTCACACCCTAACTAACTCTCTCACGTGCCAAACATGTACAACTAACAAACTATTTATAACTACACTAAACTACAAGTTGTTTATTAAGACATATACAACAAACAGGTAGTATATCAGCTTCTTTTACTATGCAATATTTTCTTCTTTTATTCTGCAGTTTAACTTGCCTTTTGCTTCTTTGGCTAGATGATCCTTCTTCTTGCGATTACTCTGATACTTCCCCTCAAACTGAACTGTTGGGGTATGTATATTGATCATTCCCATCTTAGAAAGAAGATTAGAAAATTAATTGAGACTCACTGCCTTAGTCAATAAATTTGCTAGTTGGCATTGTGTCTTGACATGATTCAGTTTGATGACCTTTGCTAGAACCTTGTCCCTCACCATATGACAATCTATCTCTATGTGCTTGGTTCTCTTATGGAACACTAGATTTGAATCAATGTGTAGGGTTGATTAACTATCACAAAACAAGAAAGCTTCTCTAGTGTGGTCTATTCCAAAATCTCTAAGAAGGTACAAGATCCAAACTATTTCAAAAGTAGCTACTGCCATTGACTTGTATTTTGCCTCTGCTGAAAACCTGGAGACTGTTAATTGCTTCTTGGACTTCCAAGAAATGAATGAATCTCTAATGAAGATGCTGTAACCTGTTATTGACTTTTTGGTTTCTGAACATAATGCCCAGTCAAAATCTGCAAAGCCTTTGATATGCAATTCTAAGTTGGATTAAAACAAGAGGCCCTAATTATTTGGTTCATTTTTCAAGTATTGCAAGACTCTATGCATTGCACCCAGATGAGGCATCCTTGGATTAGCCATATACTGACTTAATTTGTGGACAGCAAAGGTGATATCTGGTCTAGTAATTGTTAAATACAATAATCTACCAACCAACCTTCGGTACTGACCTAGATCTCTCAACTCTTCTCCCTCATACTTACTAAGCTTAAGATTTTGCTCCATTGGTGTCTTAGCAGGCTTACAACCATGGAGACTTGCATCACTCAAGACTTATAAGGCATACTTTGTCTGGCAAAGGGAAATTCCCTTATTTGACCTGGCTACCTCCAATCCAAGAAAGAATTTGAGCTTGAATTTTTGATCTAGTAAAACCTTAAACTAATCCACCTCCTCTCTATTATTGTTGGCTATTAAAACATCATCCACATAGACCAAAAGAACCATGAATGACTGCCCTTGTTGCCTAGTTAAGAGTGAGTAATTTGCCTTTGATTGAGTGAACCCTAGCTAGACTAGAGTTGTAGAGAACTTTGCAAACCACTGTCTAAAAGCTTGTTTAAGCCCATATAGTGATTTTTTTAGCTTACGTACCATCTCCCCCTTGCTATGAAAGCTTGGTGGGAGAGCCATATAGACCTCCTTAGATAAGTCATCATGCAGAAATGCATTGTTGACATCAAGTTGGTTAAGGAACCAACCTTTCACAGCAACTACAACCAATAGGCATTTGACAGAGACCATCTTTGCTACTGGTGAAAAGGTTTTAGTGTAATCAATCCCCTCCTTCTAAGTGAACCCCTTTGCTACCAATTTGGCCTTATACCTCTCAACTGACCCATTAGACTTGTACTTAACTCTGTAGACCCACTTGCAGCCTATAAGCGTCTTGTTGGCTGGTAATGGGGTTAAAGTCCAAGCATTGTTAACTTCTAAGACTGCTATTTATGCAACCATGGCTTCTTGCCATTTAGGGTCATTAACAGCATGGTAGTAGTAAGTTAGTTCAACGATAGAGGAAATGGAATAGCGAAAAGACTTATAGGTGAAGATAAGAGATGATAGGATAAGCGAGAAGATAAAGGATGTGAGGTACCTGTGTGGAGCTGATTGGTAGTGGGAATAGATGATACCTGATTGTAGTGATAAGTTTGAAGGTAAGAAGGTGGCTTAGAGACCTTAGATGATTTTCTAAGAGAAATAGATCAACTATAGGATTTGGGGGTTCCTCTGGAACATCATCTAAGAATTCATCATCAAGATTATGATGAACTTGCATAATGGAATTATTAGAAAGAACATGAGAGCTAGAATTAGGAATAGAAGAGTGTGGAGAGTGTCATCAAGAAAAACAGATTAAATAGGAGGAGTAGCAGGTAAAGGAAGCTTAGATGAAGAATTAGAAGTAAAGGAACAAGATTGATAAGGAAAAGCAGTTTCATGAAATATAAAATCTCTAGAGAGAAATACAGTATAGGATTGAAGATCAAACAACTTGTAACCCTTGACCTTAAAAGGGTAACCTATGAAAACACATTGTCTAACTCTTGAAGAGAATTTGTGTCTATGTTGAGCAATGGTGGAAGCAAAGCATAGACAACCAAAAACCTTAAGATGATCATTGCAAGAAGTTTTATGAAAGAGTAGTTCATAAGGTGTCTTATTGAGTAAAAGAGGTGAAGGCAATCTATTAATGAGGTAGACTGTAGTGAGAACACAATCACCCCAGAATTGTAGAGGGAGATTTGATTCTATTTGTTATGCCCTCGCTATAAAAAGTATATGTTGATGTGTTCTTTTAACAACAGAGTTTTGTTGAGGTGTATAAACATAACTAGTCTGATGAATAATGCCATATGAACTGTAAAAATTTGACATGTGAAATTCCATGGCATTATTAGTTTTGATTGCTTTGATTTTGATTCCAAATTGTGTTTGGACCATAGTATAAAAGGAAAGAACCAACTGCCTAACTTCAGATTTGGACTTCATGAGAAAAACCCATGTAGCTCTTGTGGCATCATCTACCACAGTTAAGAAATATTTAAAACCATCTAAAGTTGTAGTAGAAAAGGGTCCCCACACATCCATATAAATCAAATCAAAAGCACAATCAAACATTTTATTATTAAAAGGAAAACACTATCTCTTTTGTTTAGCCAAAGGGCAAACAATACAATCTTTGTTACAAGAGTTATTGAGAAAAGGAAAAATGTGGCTTAAAGATTGTAGGTAGGAATTAGAAGGGTTTCCTAGCCTGGAATGCTAGATGTAAGAAGAATTGTTTAAAGTTGATGCAGTAGAAAAAGCAATGAAGATAGTACCTAGATTGTGAGTACACAAGAAATCTGCAAGAGAAGTGTGGTCTTTGAGAGATTGTCACACTCAACAAGTACAAACCATCATGAGCAGCTCCCACTCCAATCGTTTTTCAAGTGGTAAGGTCCTGTATAAAACAAAAGGTGGAAAGAGAAATAAGACAAGGTGGCTGGGATTGAGTGAGTGCACTAACTGATAGGAGATTAATGTAAAAGAATGTATACAAAGAACACTGGTGAGAATAAGGTGAGATGACAAGGTAATAGTACCAACATGAGTAACTTTTGCTGTCTCTCCATTAGGTAATTCAACAATGGCTTGAGTAATAGCTGATATAGTAGTTTACAAATGCATGAAACAGACTATATGATTTGTGGCTCCAGTGTCCACAACCCAAGTATGATCACTATTTGCTATTCTATTAACTATCTTTGCAGAAAAAACAGAATGTGAAAAATCTGTTTGCAATGAGTTATGAATATAGGAAGATATACCTACCATAGTGGTAGTGGAAGGAGATACCACATTGGCCAAGTGTGTGCTTGCCCTTGAAGAGGTGTACTTAGTGGTGAATTGGCTGAGTTGATCAAGGCCAAAAGCAGTTTATATTGGTCTGGTGTGAAATTGGGGTGAGCTAACATTCGTGTACAAATTCTGGTCTTGACCTTGAAATGGAACCCAATTTGAGGACACTTGATGAGCAATTGAGCCTTTGCCTTTGAAATTGAAACCAGGTAGAAATTCATGTAATTTTAATACTTATCAGCAGTATACCCCAATTTTCCACAATGTGTACACACTAGTCTCTTCCTTCCTTTAACACTAGAATTGTTACCATAATTGGAATTGAAATTGCTAGAATTGGAATAGTCTCTTCCTTCCTTTAACACTAGAATTGTTCCCAGAATTGGAATTGAAATTGCCAGAATTGGAATTGAAATTCTGCTTTGCAGCTAGAGCAGTGCACGAGTAGCTAAGTCATTCCTATCAACCCTTTGCATTTCTTCTTGAATCAACCAAGAATACGCCTTATTGATTGATGGAAGTGGATCCATCAACAAAATTTCAATCTTGACTTGGGAAAAAGAATCATTTAACCCCATCAAAAACTTCATCACAGACTATCTTCCTTGAAGATTTATAAGCTTCTGATTCACATTACAAATGCACTTCCCACAAGTGCACATTGGAAAAGGGCTAAAGTTCTGTAATTGATCCCAAAAGACTTTCAATTGAATGAAGAAATTAGTAATGGAAGTTTCACCTTGATAAAGCTCTGTGATTTCTTTCTATAGGTTGAAAATTCTCAAACCATTTCCTTGAGCAAATCTTTGCTTCGGATCATTCCAGATTTCTAGAGTTGTATCCATGTAGATGATACTAGCCTGAATCTTGAGAGATACCGAGTTGATTAACCAAGTTCCCACCATATTATCACACCTAATCCAAGCTTGGATTGAAGACAGAGTTGTCAGCAATGGAGATGATAAGGTCAGTAAACCATCAACGAAGCCTAGCTTGTTCTTGGCAAGCAAAGCCTTTCGAATAGAGCGAGCCCAAGCTGGGTAATTCTCTCCTATTAATGGCTGAGACACAAGCATTGTACTAGGACCTCCTCTATGGTGCAAGAATAGAGGATCATCTATGGAAGAATCCTGCAAAGGTGGTGTGATTGCTTCAGCAGTGGGAGTAGAAGTGGTAGCGAAAGCCATTGATCAACAGCTAAGCTTTTGCGAGAAAGATAAAAGAGAAAGAAGAAAGAAGAAATTTTAGGAACAAAATTGGGATTAGAAAACCCTAGAGCAGAGCTCTGATACCATATCAAAGATTGTATTTGGTAAAAATGAACTGGATTAATTAACAAATAATTACACCAGCTTTATATACACAGCTGAGACTAAGGTTGCGTTTGTTTCGGTGGTAAAGGAAATCGGGAAAATATTTTACACCCTTGAGGGTGTTTGGGTATGCATGAATTCGGTCAAACTGAAAATAAATTTCAGTTGACCGTAAAATAGAGACGCTCACTTTGTAAAACTAATTACATAATTATTTTACCTTCAATGAATTTCTAGCCTCACTCAGAACTCAACAACTTGAAGAGAGAGAGAGAGAGCACCAGAGGAATCAAACCGCCGTGCGAGCTTTGGTTGCCGTGCAAGCTCTGTTCATCATCTGCCGTCCGCTGTGCAAGCTTCGTACACCGTCCGCCGTTCGCCGTGCAAGCTGCGTCCATCGTCCCTCTTCTCTTCCTCCCTCGTTCTCTCTTTCCCTTTGACCAACCAAGGCCGAATCTTCAACTGCATGTCACCGATCTACAACCCACCACCCACCCCCGTCATCATTACCGCCTCTAGATCGAACTACCGATCTCGTCGCCCAAAGCCCCAAGCTCAAACCCCCGTTACCCATCTCTTTCTCTTAAGCCATCTCTCTCCACCTCTTTCACAACTGGTGTTCTGTCTGAGGAAGGGGGCCAATTTTTTTTGTTCTAATCTCCATTCCACCCCCAAACCCATCTGATCTGGCCGCCGCCGTCCTCCATCCACCCCGACCTCTCTCTTTCCCGATCTATCTCTCTTTCCCTCAATCTCTCACTCTTTCTTCCTCCTCTCACCGAGTATATCATGTATATGTTGTGAATAAATTTTTTTATTTTGATTTTTGGTTGTGTTAAGTGTATATTAGGAGATTTTTCTGTTATAAAATGTGTTTGAAAGCTGAGAAAATGGTTGAGAGAATGTGAAAAATTTGTAGGAAAATAGCATTTTCAAAATGTTACCAAACATCGGAAATTGTTTTCTGGACTATTTTCCATTGCAGAACCAAACACTCGGATTTCATTTTCCTTACGGGAATTCAGTTTCCTCTGCATTCATTTTACACTCGGAATTCGATTTACATAGAACCAGGGGTGGAGCTGCACTTAGCAATGAGAGGGCCATGCCCCCCCCCCCCCCCCCCCAATTTTTTTTAAAAACTTCATAATGTATGTATATTTTGCAATTGCTTAAAATATTAGACCTTAAAATCAATATTTGGCCCCTCCAAAAAATAAGAGCTAGCCCCTGCAAAAAAGAATTGAACAACTAATTGTTGGGTTTCAAAAAATAGTTGTTATAAACAACAAACTATCCACCTTGTAACATAAATAGTTGTTACTTTCAAATTTTTAGTTTTTTCCTCTCTTAATTGGTAAGTTTTGTTTGTTGAGTTCAAATAGTAAGTTTTTAATAAAATAAATTTCTCTTAGAGTTATTTTATTTGGGACTAAGTCTTTTTGTTGTTTTTGTTAAGTTTCAAATTGTTTGTCAATACTTAATTAGTTAGTCACAAAGCATCAAATGAAAAAAACTATACTGAGGATATGTAATGTTAGGGAGTGACAATACTTAAAAAGCAATTTTCTTGTGGACACACACACACATATAATTTTTATATTTAATTTTCAATTTGGGACTAAGTCTTTTATTGTTATTGTTGTTATTAAGTTTCCAATTATTTTTCAATGCTTGATCTAGACTAAACATGTTGAATGAAAAAAAAGTAGAGGATAATTTAATGTTAGGGGGTAAAAATGTAGCTGTGTAAATGTATGTATGAATATGTAATTCGGCCCCCTCAAACTAAAAATCCTGGCTACGCCCTTGCATAGAACCAAACGCAGCCTAAGAGATTAATAGAATAAACAGTATTAACAAACTATCTCTCTCACCTGCCAAACACGTACAACTAAAAACTATTTATAACTACACTAAACTACAAGTTGGTTATTAAGACATATACAAAACTACAGGTAGTATATCAGCTTCTTTTACTTTGCAGTATTTTCTTCTTCTTTTATTCTGCAGTTCAACTTGCCCTCTGCTTCTTTGGCTAGATGATCCTTCCTCTTGCCATTACTCTGATAACTAATGAATCATTTTAGTTGCACGATTGACTCAAAGAATGGATGCCTGCAAAAGGAATGAACTATCTCTGATGCTTAAGTCAGAGATCAAGTTTTCTGTACAAAAGACAAGAAATATTTTTAAGGAGATTTGCTTATTTTGAGTTATGAGATATCTTGTTTCTCGATTTTTCTCCATTTTAAGATCGTTTCGAGCCGTTATTGATGAAGACTGTTTACTTGAATTTTTGCTACCTCGATTAGTGCTCGGTAATGACTTGTAACTATCCTGCCATAATTCATGAAGTTGAAATTGTCAATTTTCACACGTGCTTTTCTTTTATGCTGATATCACACCTAAATTCAACGTTTTTTTTTTTTTTTTTTTTTACTTCGAACTGAGAATAATCAAATAAAAACATTTAGAAGCCGTTTGGATTCGGCGTTTAACACATTGCGTTTTCACGCTTCGCATTTTCCTTTTTTTTTTTTTTTTTTTTTTTTTTGGCAAGCGTTTAAGTTGAGAGTGTGGCTACTGTTCATGCACTGTTTATGAACAGTAGCCGCAAAGGTGGACTATTCCAAGGTGAACAGTGCATCCGTGCACTGTTCACGGACCCACAAATTCCACTTTTCAACAACTTTTTTTATTAAAAATGGGACTCACGGCACTATTCACACATTTAAAAATTATTTTGCTACAGTGTTTTCAGTTTCAGTTTTCAGTTTCAGCAAAAATAAACTCAATCCAAACGGACCCT
The DNA here is from genome assembly GCA_030021035.2 of Notholithocarpus densiflorus. Taxonomy (NCBI): domain Eukaryota; kingdom Viridiplantae; phylum Streptophyta; class Magnoliopsida; order Fagales; family Fagaceae; genus Notholithocarpus; species Notholithocarpus densiflorus. The sequence continues at coordinate 150,567 of JARYZH020000474.1, read as the reverse complement.
AAGAAACATCTGTTCATAGTTTACCTAAACATAATTTTTTGCGGTCATTTTAGTGTCCTTTGTTATTTATAAAAGGTATTTATAATTGTCAAATTAAGAACTTATTCTTTTGCTGTAAAAGCAACAAAATAAATGGTTATGATTATATGACTAACTTGATTAATCAAAAATTGCTTTTGAAATGTAAATTATTTTTAGTATGGAATGGCTGAGAGCTTTGTAATTCATCTTGCACATCCTAGTGTTTTCAAATATGACATCTAGGCAGTAGGCAGCTCTAGGAATTTTTTTTAGGGTGATCATTAAAAAACTTAAATTTAACAAAATTTAATAAAAATAAAACTTGAATATATCGACATCACAAAAAATAGTTAGTTGTTATTAGTTCTAACTAAAATTACATTTTTATCCACTAGTAACAGTCAATAACAATCTATCACTTTGGATTTATTTGTAAAAGTGTTGTGAAAATGTTATGAGCATAGCATTTTTCACAATTTTTTTTGTTCAATTTTCAATAAACCAAAATTTGGGAGAGATCAAATTTTATTTTTAATAGGCTCAAATTTTTATTTAGGGTGGTCAAGATTTTTTTCTAGGGTGGTCAACAACCCATATCAATTTAAAATTTAATTTTTTTAAGGTATATAAATTTAATTTTTTTAAAATATGACCACCCTGATTAAAAAGTAGAGCCGCCTTTGCGTCTAGGGTTCAAAACTCCCCACCCTATTGTAACTATTGACTTATTAAAAAAAAAGAAAGTATGGAATGAATAATGTTAAACTCATCCGCAACAACAATGTCAACTCTAGGGATTTTAACTCTTTGTATGTTTAAATTTCTAAGAATTAGTAACTTTCTAGATTTAAAATTCCTAACAACTGGATAGACCTTAAAAGGGAGAAATTTGGCATTTAGCAATATTTTAGCATGCGCAACTATTTAGTTAGTTGTCAAATTTGTAAAACTATTTTGCAAATTAGTATCTCGAGGGTTTGAAACTCGAGTTCAATGAAGGAACTTGAGTCTCTAAGACTCGAGTTCCTGTGTTGGGTTCATGGGTCTCTTCTTCTTCCTCTTTTTTTCTTCTTTGTGGGTCTCTCTTCTTCTTCTTCTTTGTGGGTCTTCTTCTTTCTCTTCTTCTTCTTCTTTAGATCTTCTTTCTTCTTCTTCTTCTTCTCCTTCTTTCTTCTTTGTTCTTATTCTCTGAGATCTATAAAAATCGAGTGTGTTAAACTCGATTTCAACTCGAGTCTAATAGACTCGAGATGCTAATTTTCTAAATAGTTTTGAAAATATGCTAACTAACGAAATTGTTAGCAAAATGGTGTTAAATTGAAAGAAAAAAACCCCTTCAAAGTATCTGGTCTCTTTGTTAATTATAATTATATATATACTAAAGGCGTGATAAAGTGATACTGGATTTGTATGCATACTTTTCTTTCATAAATCAGTTTAATTTAAACATTAATTAATATATAACACCGTCCACCATGACAGGGGAAATTCACTCGTTGAGCCATTTACAGCAGCTTATGAGCAAGTTTTTGCTCCATACCATGGATGGACTGTTAAGAAAGCTGTGATTGCTTCATTGGAAGAACTTCCTTCTAAGGACATCTTATTGACATTGTTAAATGAAGATGGTAAGTATTCCATCTTATATTGTTAGTTTCTTTCTTTTCGAATGTTAGATAGTAGTGTATATGCTTGAAATGATGAGGAGCAGATAAAGATAATACACTTGCCTCACGTATTGAGTCGAAAGCTTGAGCAGTACTGAACATAAAGGATACAAGTGAGGCCTCCTCTTAACTCTTTTGCAATAAGCAGTGATAAATGAACTTAATGCACTTCCTAAAAGACTCACAAATGAGACCAAGTTAATTTGCCTAGTCGGTAGAAGTAGTCACAGCTTCATGCCCTATTAATCTTTTCATTCTTTGTTATATCAAGCTCCCTATTCCATGGACTTCTTCTCATTGTCATCCCTTGCACTGCTTGCATGGGTCAAAGCTCACTAGGCAGATGACCTTACTAATCATCATTTCACCGATTTTTGCTTTCTATTTGGTAACTCTCATTTCATGATCTAGCAAAAAGTTGATTTGTTAGCTTGATCCAACACGAAGGCTGAGTACTACTTCTAAGCTCCTTTGTTTGGATTGCCTCTTACAGGATCTGTGTGATGTTGTTCTCTTTTTTGTGATACTATGATAACATGAATGCCATTTAAATTTCTTCAATAATGTGGTCCACAAGTAGACCAGACATATTAGAAGTGACTGTCATTTCATTCACTATCATCTCCTTCAAAGTACCATACAGTTCCATCAATAAGTCCAAACAAAAATAATTTGCCAAAAATATTTCAAATCTACATAAGTGGCAAGTTGTTAATGACAGGTAAAAAAAAAAGTGATGTCTATGGTGAGTTCAAAAGAGGACTAGTAAAAACTTGTCAACTCAAATGCTGTAAAAAAAATTGTATATGTAGCATTGCCCCAGTTCCACTCCATCGCCTCTCCTAGTCAACTATATAATATTTTCACATAATCACATCCATCTAGACTGTTTCAAGATCTACGAATCTAGTGTCCAAATTCATGTCGGTTACTTGTAACCCATCTTGACCACACCCCCAAGGCTATTAGAATATTAGGTTTAGGCATGTTTGAGCCCAAATCTGTTGCGCTATTCTTGTATATAGTTGTATATTTGTACTAAGTTACTAACCTTAACTAGGTTCAGGGCCCAGGTAAAGGGAACTCTTATATAGCTACTGGCACTCAAAAACTCAGTATTTTACTAAAAATTTTGTTTCAGAACCTGAGTTTTGATTATATGCTATTGTTTGACATATGATAATCACGAACAAGGTTACGCTAGTGGTAGTATAAGTTTTCGCTCAGAGCAAAAACTGACTTCCTTTGAGATCAATTATGACAACATATTCAAATTCTTTGCATAGTTAATTAAATGTTTTTGGTTTTGTTGTTCTAAAGTTTTCTTACTTTTCTCAGAGGATTCAATGAAGGAGCCTATGCAAAAGTACATTACTGCGTCAAAGGCTGTTCTGCAGTACGTGGACAACATCTTCCTATCAACTGAGACAGGAGCTGAGTTGCTTAGGTTGATCTAGTCTAAACTCCACTTTGGCAATTTTATAAAGAATAAGTGGTTTGTAAAACACTGGCATTGCAAACCAGTTTGATTTGATTAAGAAACAAGTAATCAGCTTTACTGGTATCAACTTTGGAAACTATGTCTTGGGCTTTTGCTACAGGAACGTGTTCGTGTTAAATAATGACGTAATATTTGATAACTATATGTTTTCGTGTTGTTGCCTCAGATGGGATTTTGAATATCTACTTTTGCTTTATAAGGTTATGTTTGTTTGGAGAGATTTTAGGGAGGATAGAAAATTGGGAAAATTATTAGGTACTCCCGGAGTATCATAAATGCGTACTCCCTCCTCTCACATGAATGGTGGATCCCACCATGAATTTAATTAGTAGGACTCACCATTCATGTGAGAGGAGGGAGTACGCATTTATGGTACTCCGGGAGTACACAATAATTTTCCAGAAAATTGAGGGGTAATTATTGGATACTCTCAGACTACCATAAATGTATACTTCTCATCTCACATAATTGTAGATCCACTAATTATATTCATCATGGGACTCACAATTCATGTGAAAGGGAGAGAGTACGCATTTATTGTATTCCTAAAGTATTCAATAATTTTCCAAAAATTGAGGAGAGAAAAGTGGAGAGAGAATTTTAGTAGGTATTCCATATTTGGTTGGAAGGGAGGAAGTAAAAAAAGTGTGGGGTTTGTGTGTTTTCTCTTCGAACCCAACAAAATGTTTTCTCCCCAAAATAGGGAGAAAACTAAAGAGAAAACTAGAACAAAACTTCTGGACCAAAACACCCCTATGCACAATTCAATGACTGCTGTTTTCTTCTTTTTGCCTTTCATTTTCAATTTTTTTTTTGTCTTTTTCTTAGTCATCTCATCTGTTTCGTTTGTTTGTTTGTTAGTTTCTTTTTTGAGTTAATTACAACTTACCTACCTGTAGTTTGACCGAAATTTAAATTGCTTACCCGTAATTTGAAATTTCGCACTTTACCTATTTGAGGTTAGCTTAGTTAGAGTTTTGTTATCCACCTCTGTTAAAAATAGAGCTAAATATGTATTTTTGTTCTTTTTTATATCTCTCCTCTCAAAACATAAAAAAAATATGAAAAAGCAAGATCAAAATGTAAGGGTTTTGCCATTCATAGTGCTTAGTTGGATGATACATCAATTTTTGTTCTAGTCCAGACTTTGAGGCCGAACAGGAAAATTGTATGGAGGGTAACCCCAGATTAAAATTATGTTTGACCTCAAGTTGCATTGTGAGTTTCCTCCAACTTAAGCAGGCTTGAGTACTAAGGGTGTGTTTGAATACCGCTTATTTTGCTGAAAACTGAAAATTGAAAATTGAAAACACTGTATCAAAATAATTTTTAAATGTGTGAATAGTGCTGTGAGACCCATTTTTAATGAAATTTTTGTTGAGAAAAAAGATTTGTGGGTCCCGTGAACAGTGCACGAGACCCATTGAACAGTGCCTAGAGCCAGAGAAACACGCTTCCAAAAAAAAAAAAAAAAAAAAAAATAACGCAGACACTGGACGATGATAAGCTGAATCCAAACGTATACTAAGTACAAACTAATTTCATAATTGACAGGATAAAATCTTAAACTTATTGTTTTATTATTATTAAAAATAAAAATAAAAAATAAAAAAAAGAAGCTAAAATTTGAATTTTGAAATGACACTCACATGGGTTGTCAGGCACATTACACACAAAACTAAAAGACAAGAATGAAAAGAAGCTAAAAAGACATTTGAAAGAAGCAAAAGAAAGAAAGCCTATTTAGAGCATCCACAATAGTGGATGTAAAATTTTTGTTTATTTTGTAAAAGAAATTTTACTTTTTCTATTTTACACACTCATTTTTACAAAACACCTATATCAATTTGTCTATTCTACACCTTCCTTTATTTAAATAATATTTTTCTCACATTTTTTTATTATTTCACAGCTACCCATGGCCCCACCAATATTAACACACACGCCAACTCCAATAATATATTTGATCTCTATCTTTATCTCTCTTTCTTTTTCTCTTTCTTTTCTTTTTGTCTTTTTTTTCTTTTCCTTCTCCTTTTTTCTTTGTGTGTGTTTGGCAAAAATTAAAAAGTCAGCTTATTTTACTATCTAGCTTATTTTTGCTACTATTCATGGGCTCCAATGCACTTTTTGGTATTATTCATGGGTCCCACTATACTATTTCAGCTAACTTTTACCTTTATTTACAGTACTTTCAGTAAAAAGTTTTCAGTTTCAGCTTCTTTTGCATTTTTTCTTCTTCAGCATCTTCTTCTTTCTTCTTTTTTTGCTAATGCTAAAACAAGAAGTTAAAGAGAGAAAACTCTTGGTGGGTAAGCTTTTTTTTTTTTTTTTTTGATAAGATGGTGGGTAGCTTAAAAGAATATAAATTTAATGTTTTGGTATGGGTACATTGAAGAGGTTGTGATGAAGTACTCAGAGGCTTTAAGTTACTGTCGACGAACACTAAAGCCGCCATTAGTGACGCTTGCTCTTTTACTATTTCTGCATTTTCTTCTACTTCTTTTGCAATTTGGGTTTGATTATTTATATGGGTTTGATGATTTTTTTTTTTGTTGTTTTTTTAAGGAGAGGGTTTGATGAATTTGGGATCTTGATTTAGATAGGGATGGCAATTTCTGCCTGACCTGCGGATACCCGACCTGGCCCGTCCCTAATGGGTCGGGTTTTACCCAGCCCGATAAAGAATTGGGTCGGGTTTGGGTTTTAAAAAAAAAACCTGAAACGAGTCCGAGTCAGGACCGGGTTTTATTAAAACCCGGCCCAAACTCGGACTTGGACCCGACCCGATTATATCCTAAACTATATACATACATATATATATATATATATAGTTTTATAGACCCTAAAACTTCAGCTCACACCTCACTCACACTCACAGCCACCTCTCATCTCAAACTCAGTTTTCACCAAACTCTCGTCTCCCACTCTCACTCACTCTCATCTCAGACTCATGTTTGCTCTAACTCATTATGTGGCAACTAAAGACACATTTCATGTGTAGTTTTAGTGACAAGATTTTTTTAATGAGTCAATGACTTGTTAATCGCAACATAATGGGTTGAAAAAGATAGATTCAAACATGTTTGATGCCAAAATTTATCAAATATTTAATAGATATAAGAGCACATTTTACAATAAAAAATAGAATTGCAAAAAATAAAGTTATATATCTATAACTATTAAACAAATTATTTTTTTAAGAGCATCATTGGATTAATTCAAATATTTTGGGGGGCCAACTCTTATTTTTGTAAACTAAATTTTGAAACCATTAAAATAATTATATATATAAATATATATATATATATATATATATAAAATCAAAATTTTGGGGGAGCCATGGCCCCCCACCCTTGTACATACCTCCGCCCCTGCATGTGGGTTGAGTATGTGAATAGGTCTAGAGTTGTCTGCATGTGCATGTGAATTTGTCAGGAGAGAGAGAAAGATGTGAGTGGATTTATGTACTAGAAAATTGGAAATAAGGAAAATAAAATCATATCTCTCTCTCTCACGAGTACATAATTTTTTTTTGACTAATCTAACCATTTTTTCATGCAAACCACTAAAATCGATAGTTTAGCCACTAAAGTCGCTGGTTACGAAGGTCTAATGACCAAACTACTTGAATTGGTAGTCAGAATGGTGGCTCTGGTGATTGAACTGCTGGAATAGGTAGTTAGAGCGGTGGCTTCAACAACCAAACTGTCGACAATTACTGTCAAAGCGATGTCTCCGCTAATCGGACTGCCAACACCAATCGACAAAATGATGTCTTCAGTTACTGGACCTCTTGCACCGGTTGCAGTGTGACATCCTTGACCATCGAACCGCCGACACTAGTAGCTGGTGTGGCATTTCTAGCCATTAAATCGCAGGCACCTGTCACTAGTGAGGTGTCTTCTGCCACCTAGACTCCCAGCACTGGTCATTGGTGTGGAGTCACTAGTCGCTGGTTGCTAGAGCAGAGTCTTCAAATATCTGACCATCGACACCGATTGCGAATCAAAGTAACTGAACATCGAACTGCTAGCACCACTTGCCAGAGTGGAGTCTCCGGCCCCGGTAGTTAGAGCAATCTCTAGTCGCCAAAGGGGAGTCTCCAATAGCCAAAGCGGTGTCTTCAGCCATCGGACTAGTAACGTAGCCATCAAAGTAGTGTCTTTGGCCATTTTTTCACCTTTTATTTATTTATCTTATGGTTTATGATTTTTTTTTCCTTTAATTTATTAAATCAATTGATAGACTTTATTCATTATTTTTATCTAAAATTTTATATTACCTTCCAGTCAATGAACGAAAATACAAGTCAGATTAGGTATGACAAACCCAACTAGTACAAGATTACAACACAAAGCTACATACCACAAATCTTATTTGAAAAATCTCATACACGTGCCAAAACTAATAAATTTGTTTTTTGTATTTGACATTTAGAGACAAAAATCTTGAAATTGATGTTTAAAATTCATTAGTGTAGTAATGAGTGGGTTAGACATATATACATAGATACATAGATACATAGATACTGTGAATCAATATGATTATTTAGTTTTGGCCCCCCAAACCAAAATTTCTAGCTCCGCCCTTGGTTAGTTGTACAATGCCAGTAGGTTAATTTACTTTAACAATAGTGCCCTCTTTTTTTTTATTTATTTTTTTTTATACTATAGTAAGAACAAAAGACAAAGTTAAGTTACATTGGGAGAGATCCAACAGTAGTGGATCGGAGTTTGGACAGCTAAAGATGCAATATCTAACTCATTACATAGGATAAGTTTAGGAACAAAAAGAGTGGAAAAGGAGAAGCCCTGTTGAGTTAGGTACTGTAGGTCTATCATCATAGAGAACTCGTGCCATCTTGGGTGATTCTTTGCAATTGGTAAGGAACAAAACTTGTCTAAACCCAAGATCTGTAGCCTTTATAGCTGCTTCCACAATTGCATCCTGAAAAGCTGTTGGAAAGGAGGGTGATAGGCTGCTAGCTCCTCCACTGAAAATTTGATTTCCCTTCATGTCCTTTGCCTCATACGCATAGCCACTTCGATTGCACTTCCTTCTCTTGCAGCCAGCAACTTTAACAATGAGCTGCCAATTTCTGGTGGTAGCAGAAGTCAGTGCCGTTCTGTCATGATCTTGAGAGTGGCAAACATCCGACCTAAAAGCTTCCTGGAACCTGCACGCAAGAGATTGAGAAGTGAGAATGACTAGCAGTGGGTTTGGGTTAATCCCTTCATGAACCACTTTATTCCTATGATTCCACAGGGACCAGAGAGTGGTACAAAGGGTTTGGAGATAAGAGTCCTTCTCTTGGGGTCCAAGATCATTTCTAAGCATGCAGGCTGAGAGCCACTGGATGGCATTTGTCTGGTTTAATGCCGAGGTATGGATTGATAGGTTGGAGCCATGCCATACAGCCCTTGAAAACTGGCAAAATAGGAACAGATGGGATATAGTTTCCTCATCTTCATTGCAGAGAGGGCAGGTGGGCTCAGCTGCAATACCTCTATTGTTTAAGATTGATTTCTGATGTGCATTGATAATAGCTTAATTTTGCATATTTATATCATTGTTAAAAAGCATTATCATACTTATTTTAAAGTAATTCATGAATTTTATATTTGGTTTTGGAATAATGCTAAATAATCAATTTTGTGCTTAATTGAATTTTATTGCGTGAATTTGTCTTTTGTAGGAGAATGGAATTAAATAAGTGGATTTGTGCAAAGAAGAAAGTTAATGGACTTTACTTTTATAAGGGCCATGATGAAATTAAAGAAGGCCAACCCAATTAAATTTAAGTCCAATTGGGGCAAGAAATCAAAGGAAATTTGCACTAAATCCAAGCCCAATTTGGATTAGGATTTTAGCTTGCGCATCAGTTAGTATTTTTTGTATAACTTTCATTTCAGATGTTCAATCGAGATGATTCAAGTTGGGATGGAAAGTTAACTTAAAAGGCTACAACTTTGTAGTTTACCAAAAGTCCGAATTCTAAAGTTAAATGGGCCAAAATCGTCGCTTAAGTGAAGCCTAAAAATCTGGGATTTTCTCCAAACGGAAATTCAACTTGTAATAGGATTCCTTGACGTATTTAAAGGTTCTTTAGGGAAAAATTCAGAAGAGGCGAAGGCTAGTGCTAGGGATGGGATGCAAAACAGAAAATTGGAGCAAGACGCAGTGCCGCATATGGCTTCTTTGTAGCTTTTCTCCATGATAGCATTGTGACTATTTCTTTCTCTATTTTATTTGTCTAGTTTAATGTTTAGTATTTTATTCTTGTGTTTTATTTCAATTACCATGAGTAGCTAAATTTATAATTAGGGTTGAGGATGAAACATTGTTAAGGATTATCAGTAATATTTATGTGATTTGATTTTTCCCACAATAGTTTTTCTTTAATGATTTAAATTGTTCTTGCTTCATATCAATTGACTAAGATGAGATTTTAGATATGAGTTCTGTTGGGTTAAAATGAATTGACCCATTGCAATTAATTAATAAATTATCCAAGTTAATTAATTTGATCAAATTTCATGCAATAGCGTGGTAGCACAAACAAATCACCAAATTATCTAAATGCAGCGGAAAATAAATTTGATACGGGTGATTTGTTTACAAATGGGGAAAACCACCGAGGCAAAACCCCACCGGGTGATTTTAAGGTTACCACTCCCAAGAATCTACTATTATCAATTACAAGTATAAGGAATCTTACCAAATCCTTTGGCCTATCCCGAAATACCAACCTACAGTTGAACCCTTACCCCAATACCAAATTGGACTTGTATTGTAGCAACCATCTTTCTGTTCAATGCACGAATCCCAGTACATGACTAACCTATGATGCACGGATCCTAGTACGTGACTAACTTATTTGCATGAATCCTAGTACGTGACTAACTCCACAGCAACCCTTTGATTGATGTAGTTAATTTGCAACAACTTCACATAGAAACACCAATAAGATCTTCAATGATGGTGTGAGAGACTTTGCTTGGTTACAGAACTCAAAAGCGTACAAGAAACGCAGCAAGAACTCTTTCTTCTGTAAGAGGAGGCTAGGGTTTCAAAAAGAAAACCTTATGAAGCTCTCTAGGGTTAGGTTTTTCTTTTTCCACCCAATTGTTTAAATAGGAGCTCAATGGGCTCTCCTATTCGAAATAGGTATACACATACCTTGAGCTTTCCTAGTCCAATAAGGATTATACAAACTTATAAACAAATAGTCTTTTAGAATAAAAACGTTGCTGGCTATAGTCTGAATCCCGTAAACTCGATAGATCGAGACATGTGTCGAACTTTAATGAATTTCGACAGATCGAGCTTCTGTCGAGGAGGTATCGAGACCTGCAGATTGCACTTTTCTTAAGCAGTTCTTGAGTAATCTTCATGTCTTCAATGTAACCACTTGTATGATCATCTTAAACCTACTTAGATTTACCCAAATACAAGTAAAGTGCATTTTGTCAAAGGATATGCCAATTATATAAAAATATGTCCCTTACAAGTTCAATCATATTTTTCTCATGATTTAGGATTTGTCTTAATTGATTGAATGCTTGGTTTATTATTTCTTGCTTTTAAAATTGGATATATTTTGTGATTTGTTTGGCTACAGATACAATTGATGATTTGATTTTATACTAAGGAAGCGAAGAAAAGCATATTTTAGATATTTAAATAGAAGTTTTAATGATAATATTTTCCATGATAGTAAGATTGATTTCTAGATTATCATGCAGTAGTTGGGAAAAATTAATGATCATAAATATATGCTGATATGACTTACAAGACGGATTCTAAAACCTTAATTCCTTTCTCTAGATTGTTTACATCTCTTTACTACTCTGTATTATATCTTTGCTTAGTTTAATTATTTGTTTAGTATATTTAATTTCAAACAACCAATTTTTATTAAATTAGATTAGGATTAATTTGGTTAAGATTTGATTAATTTTTCTACGTTTATTCAAGTCCCTGTGGGTTCAACCTTGTTCTTGTCTGATAGGCCAAGAAAGTATTGACCCATTGTGATGAATTAATTGATTAATTAGCTAAGTTTATTAATTAATCAAATTAACATGCAAAATGCGTTGCAGCACAAAAAAATCACCAATTAAACTAAATGCAGTGGAAATTAAATTGAGACGGTGATTTGTTTACGAATGGGGAAAATCTACATGGTAAAAATCCCACAGGGTGATTTTAAAGTCACCACTCCCGAGAATCCACTATTATCAAAACAAGCGGTTACAGGTAAAAGAATCCTAGTACCTAATACCAATTTACAGTTGAACCCTTACCCCAATACCCAATTGTACTTGGTCTGTAGTGACAATCTCTCCTTTCAGTGCACGGTTCTCAGTACGTGACTAACCAATAGATGCGTGGATTCCAGTACACGACTTAATCACCAACTTGAGAAGAATGTTGGCTGCAAAGTTCATCAGTACATCACACGATGAAGATCAAGAATCTCCTTGGTCACAAAACCCTAAAGTGTACAAACACAGCAGCTTCTTCAAGAGAAAGATGAACTAGGGCAAATTCTGTCTTTGGTCACAATTTGCATGAACAAGCCTTTATTTCACACTTGTGCAACTTGTGTAACCTTTGACGGCTCTTAAAATAATCCTTATATATGTTTAGGGTTGTGAGAAAAGAAAGCCTAAACACATACTCACGGATTGGATGAAAAACAACTCTGAAAAACTGAGTTTCATAAATCTCGATAGATAGCCATCTATCGAGCTATCAAACTAGCTGTCAAGTCACGGGCTTCAGTAGCTTTTAAACCTCGATAGATGCTAGCTGTCGAGCTTTAAAATCCAGAACTTCTTCACTTGATTCTTGGACAGACTTGCATGACTTTGACACTTGAACTTGAAACCTTGTTCTTTGGAGTATTAAACACATCCTAGATATACTTAATTACAAGTAAAGTGCGTTTTACCAAACGATTAGACAATTACATAAAATAGTGACATATGTTCCTAACCTTGAATCACATATATCCTAACAATCTCCATCTTTGGCAATCTGTGACAAAACCAGGAGATTGGATTGCATTTTTGATCGGATTGAAGGAGTTGTTGTTGGTGCCTAATTTCTTGTTCAACATTTCCAAAGACCTGGTAATTCCAAGGAATAAAACCCTTCCTCACTTTAGATAACTTGTTCTTCAGATAGAAAGCTTGAGAACCACGGGTAGATGTGTTCCAAGCCTATTGGACCACCGATTTACAAGTAGGATGGGTGAGCCAAATCTCGAATCTAAAGGGTCTTTTTTTGAAAAGGGGTTAGAAATTCAAAATCCAATATGATTGGGCCATGATCAGAGTGCAAGATTGGAAGATTTCGAAGAGCATACTTGGGATAGGAGTTGATCCACTCAACCGAGGCAAAAACCCTGTCCAGCCTTTCCATGACAAAAACATCCTCCTCCTTATTGTTCATCCAGGTATATTCTGGCCCTTAGCATTGAGATCACAAAGTTCCAACTCCGAGATTGTTTGCTGGAAGGTATCTGCCCCCACAATTTTGCCTTGATTGAAAGAGAGTTTCTCATCCGCAGTCAGAATTTGGTTGAAGTCACCAATACAAAGCTAGTTTCGGTGTGCAATGGCTTTGAAAGCTTTGAAATTTAACCAAACCTCTTCCCTCTTAGAGTGCTCGGGGTGACCATAAACAAAAGTGATGGAGAGAGGATTACCTCGATTGTCAAGCACCCCAGCATGTACCAAGTCTTTTGATTCAAAAGTAATCCGCAAATTCTACTTTGGCAACCAACCCAGTAGAAGACATCCACTAAAACCCTCTCTTGGTAATTCCCAGAATTCAGTAAGACCACATCTAAGTTATCTAACAACTATATCCTTCTCTAACCGAGTCTCCATGAGGAACAGAATATCAGGACGAGACTCGAGGGCCTTTTTTTGGTATTGTAGAACTGCAGAGGGTTTGCCCAGCTTCTACAGTTCCAGTTGAAAATTCTCATGACTAATGGAGAAGTTGTTGAGGGCCAGCTTCCCATTGCCCATCCAAAAATTGAGCTAGTGTTGGAGAAGCCTCATCAAGTGAGTATGATCTTCTGTGAACATTACTCGAATGTTGAACAATCTCATCATTGCAATCTTTGGAGAGAAAGCCACAAAGTCTCTACCTTATATTTCTTCCAAATCTGCTAATTTCTTTCCTAAGCCTCTTCCTTGAACTTTCTCTAGAAGTGCCCCACTCTTCCTCACATCTGGACTCGATAGGAGGGAGGGGATCCGTGTGGATAGAGGAAGGGGATGGCGTCTCAGACCCCAGAGTAAGAAGCTCAAAAGGATTTAGGTCACCCACTTTAATACCCTGATTGCTGTGTGGACCAATGTCTTCCGTTGGTATATGGTCTTGGGCCGAGAGAAGGAGATTACTAAAGAAGCCAACATTATTGCATTCCCCATTGTCTAAGTTCCTATTGGACTCATATATTTGGGCTTGTTTCTGTGTCAGTCTAGGCCCATTACTGGAGTCTCCCAGATCAAAATGAAATCTGCCTCTATTGACTCGTTGAACTAATGATTCAACAAAGGAATCAGGTGATTCTAGGATCAAGCCATTTGGCCAGTTTATGCCTTGCATTTGTTCTGGTCGTTCCTCATTAAGTCGATCTAAATTGAACATTATAGCTGTGGTAGATTCATTGTCTATCTCTGAAGTGTTATTCTACATTTCCTCTACTTGCCCGTTAATGATAAAAGGTCCATTGCCATCCAACAAAGTCCATCTCGACCCAGAATTTCTTGAAGGGATCCAAGGTGGCCTCATAGTGAAATTTCTGGGAGAGGATGCATGATTTGTATTGGTGGGATGGGTTTGAGGTGAAGGAGGGGCCGTTGGGACTTGGCTAATGGTGTCTTCTTCTTCCGCAAAAACAGGGGAATTCACAGGTGTGGGTGGCACAGGCAGGTAGGCAGGATTAAGGGCACTTGGGATGTGCAAGTTGTTTCCAAGATTTAGGGAGTTAATGGCTGAGTTGAGGGTATGTGCTATAGGGTCATGAACTGGGTTGTTTGATGTGGAATTGGAAGCCCAGTTTGGGGGTGAATCGGGGGGATTATCTATGTTACTAGGAGGGTTCTCTGGTCCATGCATGGGCTCCGCGATGTTGTTTGCAGGTTTGGGGTGTGGTTGGTTAGGGGGATTATTTCTGTGGGCATGGAAAAAATGGCCAAAACGTATCTGGGTAGTCCAAAGACGTCGCCGATTGTAGAAAGCACACAATTCATTTGCAAACTGCAGTTCCAAAGTGTCAAACCGGTACTGGACATCATGCATGCTCTGGATTCTATTCCTTTGTCGAAATAAGCTCATTTCGACATCATCCATATTCTGTGTACATTGCCTCCTACTGTGATCAATAAGACCACATCTTGTACAAAGCTTGTGAACACGTTCATAGCGGCACTGAACCCAAACAGTAGAACCATCATCCAGTCACAACATAAAACCCGCAATCACTGGAAGCCACGGGTCTATACAAACCCTAATTCTCATGAATCTAATGTTTCTAGGTAGACGATCCTCCCAATCTATCCTTTTGAATATGCCCATCATTTGCCCTATTCTTTCAGCTATTTTCGGATACTGGTATTCTAATGGGAGACCATGGAGTTGCACCCAAACAGAGATGAAGTTAAGTTGCAATCTACTAAGAACTAGATTAGGTCGTTGTCGTTCTAAGACAATGAACGCTTCATCGACAGCCCAAGGTCCTTTATTACAAAAATGGAGAAGATCGTCCAAAAGTTCGAAGTGGAGTAAGTAGAAGTAGGAGTCTTGTCCCATTACAGAAACGGTGCCTCTGATGTGCCATGCAGCATTGATGATTTGTTGGAGACGCTGTACCGAGAACTTTCTATAGTCTAGGATGAAGCCAATGGCACACATGCTCCAATAGTCGCGTTGAACGCTAAGCTCTGATGGTGGAGTTTCGATAATAGGCCCATGTCTCGTGAAAGGAACCTCGTCATCCTCGTTGGACAGATACAGAGAATCGCTACTTTCATCATCAAACAAACCATTGCGTTCTCCTGAATCACTGCTTTCTGTCCAACTATATTCTCTAGTAACAATGTGCTCCTCCATGCGTGAATCGGCTCAGAAAATAAAGAAAAGGTGTTGCATGAAAGAAAGAGATAGGGGGTGAGAGACATGCAAGAGTATTAGAAAGTGAGGCACCACTGTGTGGGAATATAAAAACGTGTGGCTTGGAAAGGGCCATAGGTAGTTGACAAAGAGTAAGGGGTAGGACACGCCTCAAGCATGCAAAGGTTTATCAAAAAGAAGGAATACAATGATGAAAAGTCAGCAGTTTTCAAAAGAAAATTTAAGGGAAAAGACGGCTGTAGCAAGTGGTTGAGAGTGAAGGGAGAGTGATAAGGCAGGTGCAGGGTGAAATGACACACTCAAAAAGAAAGAAGGAAAAACGCCGGCGGAGAAACTCCTAGAGGCGAAAAGCTCTCCGTAGAGAGAAAAAGCTTGTACTATTCTAAATAGAAGAGTAACATATATAATTGTATATTTTTATAGTGTCTTAATGAAAAATACTTAGGTATTCTCATAGTATAATGAAACAATGCTTCCTCTTCTCATATTCATAATAGACTCTACAATAAATTTAATAAGTGGACCCTACCATGAATGTGAGAGGGGGAATTACATTTATTGCACTCTAAGAGTACTTAAGACTCATGTAGGTTCTAGTTAGCTCAATTGGTAAAATCTCTGATAGTTGAATAAGAGATTTGGGTTTAATCCTCGCCTACACCAAAAACTGATTGGTGTCTTAGTTTGATAATAAAAAATTATTATTAGGAGTGAACGCCATAAATTGAAACTCTCTCAAAAAAGAAAAAAGAAAAAAGAAAAAAGAATTACTACTTTATTCACTTTCTTAATATTCTAAACGAAACAGCAAAGCAAGAAAAAAAAAAAAAAAAGGAAAGAAGAAGAAGAAGAAGAAGAAGAAGAAACGCTTTCTCGGAGCCACCATGGAGTTTACATCTTTCAGCAGGGACGCGCTAGAGTGCTTTTGTTGTCCACTTCTGCAAGGGATTGATTTCCTCGTTCAGTACACGGAAAACATAAACAAATTCAGAGATCAAACACAAACACTGAACGCTGTGGTGGCTGGCGTAAACTATTCAGTTCAGCAGGCCACAGGAAATGGAGTGGGAATAAAAAATGAAGTCCAAGACTGGCTACGAAGAGCCAATAATAAAGCCACTGAAGTGCAAAATCTGGAGAATGAAGTCTGGGCGAACCACAGATGCACCTGCGCTTGTTGCTGTCCTAATTGGCTTTCACGCTACAATTTGAGCAAGAAAGTTGTTAGTATTGCCGCAGAGATGGGTGTCATTTGTAAAGAAAAGAATTTTGAGAGTGTGTCTCTACCTGCACCACCCCATCCCATTCCGGAACCCATAGTACCAGCACCGGCCAGTCATTTCATATCATTTGAATCCACCCAAAATGCTATAGAAGAGATCTTGAAAGCTCTGAAAGATGACAACAACAACATCAACATTGTCGGGGTTCACGGGATGGGTGGTGTGGGCAAGACCACAATGGTGAAACAAGTTGTGGAAAAGGTCATGACTAAAGGTCTCTTCCATCGTGTGGTGATGGCCACTGTGTCGCAGGCTGTGAATCTCAAAAAAATTCAGAGTTCCATTTGTTTGGCTTTGTGGAGTTTAGTTGTGTTTGATTCGGATGACAACCTGACCCGAAATAATGTTGGTGATTAGGGTTTCTTGATGTAGTTTTTGAGAGAGAAAAAAACTGTACTGCCGCACTTTGTATTTTTCCTTGATAATAGTGAAATCCCTGTAACTCCGTGGACGTAGGCAAATTGCCATACCACGAAAATACTGTCTTGTGTGTGTGATTATTCTTTTTTTTGAAGTGTGTTTTTTCTCTATTTAGTTTCTCACAGGTTTGGAAATTTTGTGTTAATTCCCTACAACTGGTATCAGAGCCTAGGGTTAGGTTTGAGTGGGAGCAATGGCAGAGGAAACAGGAAAGGTGTCTAGAATAGAAAAGTTCGATGGCACAGACTTTGGATTTTGGAGGATGCAAATTGAGGATTATCTTTATGGGAAGAAGTTGCATCTGCCACTTCTAGGGAAAAAACCTGCAACTATAAAGGATGAGGAATGGACTCTTCTTAACAGACAGGTACTAGGAGTCATCAGGCTAGCTCTGTCTAAGTCTGTTGCACACAATGTTGTAAAGGAGAAGACTACAACAGATCTGATGAAGGCTTTGTCTGGTATATATGAAAAGCCGTCAGCAAACAACAAGGTGCATTTGATGAAGAAACTGTTCAATTTGAAGATGGCAGAGAATGCATCAGTAGCACAACATCTGAACGAATTTAACACTATCACAAATCAATTGTCGTATGTAGAAATTGATTTTGATGATGAGATCCGTGCGCTGATCGTTTTGGCTTCTTTGCCAAATAGTTGGGAGGCAATGAAGATGGCAGTAAGCAATTCTATAGGAAAGGAAAAGCTGAAGTACAATGACATACGAGATTTAATTCTAGTTGAGCAGATTCACAGAAAAGATGCAGGTGAAACCTCAAGATCTGGTTCTGCCTTAAACCTTGAGACAAGAGGCAGAGGTAATGACAAAAATTCAAATTGGGGTAGATCAAAATCCAGAAATTTTAATCGGAATAGAAGTAAATCTAGATCAGGCCAACAAGTACAATGCTGGAACTGTGGGAAAACGGGTCACTTTAGGAGGCAATGCAAAATTCCTAAGAAAAAGAATGAAGATGATTCTACTAATGCTGTAACAGAAGAGGTACAAGATGCATTACTTCTTTCAGTAGACAGTCCACTTGATGATTGGGTTTTAGACTCAGGAGCTTCATTTCATACTGTAAAGTTATGATTTACAACTATGTTTTATGTTTGCTTTATTCCATGACAAAAAGTGTTGTAATTACTTTAATTTTGTTCCTTGTATTTTGTGGGATTTTATTGTATTGGGTTTAGTATTAAGTTGGTGAAGACTCAAGTTTAAATGAAGAATCAGTGAATTTCGCAAGAAACTCGCGAGAAGTTAAGCCGCGAAAGAGCACGTGAGAAGCACATGACTGGAAGCTGAAGAGTCGTGCTAGACTGTCGTTTTCGCGAGTGTCTCGCGGGTAAGGCCTTCCCGCGAGACAGTCGCGAAACATTCGGCCTGGAGGATTTTTTAAGTGAGACTTTCATACCCTTCACCCATACTATATATACCCTCATTACCCACAAATGCAAATGAGGCCATTCAGAGAGAAAAACCATAAATAGGTTCTCTATAACACACACCCATCTTTTAGAGAGAGAGCTACTCATCCTTAATGAGAAATCATTGTAGCCTCTTCTCCTTCCCTCTCCTATTATCATACATTGAGAGGAGATTTATACCCAAACACAATCCACACCTTTTCAGAGTGTAGTGAGTGTTTTTGGTGTTGTTGGGAAGCATTGGAAGAAGCCAAAGATGGCAGATGCAACATGGAGCTTGTTGCGGGATCCAGAGAGCTAGACAAGACAGGGTTCCGAGAAGTCTTGTTGGAGTAGGAGCTTGGAGGGCTTAGGTACATCGGGTAGATTAGGCTTGGAGGGTCTCTTGCTAACCCATGTATCCCAACTAATTGTCTAGTGGATCGATTACCGCTTGGAGGGCGGCGGAGAGGTTTTTTGCCAAGTTCTTCGGTTTCCTCTTCGATAACACATCGGCATGTTATTTTGTGTTTGCATTCTCTCTTCCCTTACTCTTGTTCATTTCATTTTACTGCTGTGTTGCTTTAAATATGGATTAAAGTATCTTT
The DNA here is from genome assembly GCA_030021035.2 of Notholithocarpus densiflorus. Taxonomy (NCBI): domain Eukaryota; kingdom Viridiplantae; phylum Streptophyta; class Magnoliopsida; order Fagales; family Fagaceae; genus Notholithocarpus; species Notholithocarpus densiflorus. The sequence goes on along the minus strand of JARYZH020000474.1, from coordinate 131,498 downwards.
CTTGGTTATCCGTTCATATTTACACTATTCCACACTTGTAGTAAGTTAGTGTAAAATCTATTGAGCCATAATTTTAATTGGGGGTCTAAACAGCTCTTGTGTTTTCAACACATTTTTGAGATTTCAATTGGTATCAGAGCGGGTACACTTGTTTTGGTTTTATTACCTGAGTGTGATCCTTGACCCCTTGTGTGTTTTGCCATGGATAATGCTTTGTATGCTTCTATGGATATTGTTGATTGTAACATGCCATGTGTTTGTAAAAATGCCTCTATGAGTGTTAATCCTCATAATTGTGATGACATGTTACTTGAATCTATGGGTTTTGTTGACAAACTCTTGAAGAAAGAAGCTAAGAAGTTTCATAAGAATTTGAGCAAGTTTCGTTGTGAAAAGGATGATTTGATTGCTAAGCTCAATGAATCCAATAAATTTGTTGAAAAGTATAAGAAGCTTGCTGAAAATTCTCTTGAAAAACTGAAAGAGTTTGAATGTTTAAATATGGACTTGGATGCTAAACTAGTTTTGTCTAACAAACTTGTTGATGATCTTAAATGTGAAAATGAATCTCTTAAGATGCATGCCAAATGTTTGATTGTTGAACCTATTGGTAAAAAGGATGAAAATATTTGTTGCAATCATGTTGTGGTACCCGATTATGTGCCTATTATGTGTTCTACATCAATGGACAAATCGGTGTACATTCCCCCACACAAAAGAAATCAAAAAGTGGAGAGAAAGGCTCTTAAGCCTAAGCCTCTGTTTAGGTCCCATCCTAAGGAATTGAATGGATCTAAGTTTATTCCTACTTGCCACCATTGTAATGTGATCGATCACATAAGACCCCAATGCCCCAAGTTAAAGAGAGAACAAACTCATGTTGCTAAATCCCTTCTCAAAAGGCCTAGTGGACTTAAACACATTATTTGTCATCATTGTGGTGCCTTTGGTCATCTAAGACCTCATTGCTCTAAGTTTCAAGCTCTTAAAAGAATAAAAAGAAAAGAAAAACTTGAGCTTCTTGGAAGTTGTGCTTTGCAAGCTAAACCGGATTTGATGGAAAATGGTAAGTTATTGAAGAAAGTTTTTAATGTTCTTACCTCCTTGTCTATGTGCATCTCTGGTTCTCATTCTTCCAACCCTCGTCTCACTTCTCATGAGACACACATTCCAAACAATCATTCCGTTTGGATGAGGAAGGGTTTCTATGGTTGAGCTTTTGCTCTTTTGGTCCTTGATCTAATTTTTTCGATCTTTGTAGGACTCTTCATGCATTAGATGCTTCATTGTCATGCATTTGTGCATTTTGCATTTATTTATATGCATTGTTTTGTTTTTGTTTTTGATCTTACTTTTATGTCTTTGTTTTGTGTGTGTAAAAATCCAAAACCACATAAAAAGTGAAAAATTTAAAAAGTTTGATCGTATATGTTTGAGCACATTTCACATGTGAATTTGGCCTAGTACCTTTGTACTAATGGTGTAGTGCATTTACGAGCCTAGCTTGTTCTATATGCACATAAATATTTGTGGGAGAAATCTTGAAATTTATGTATGGTTGTTGTAAATAGATCTTCAAGCTTGTCATGAATGATTGGTCAACAGTCTTGATGGTCTTGATACTTGTATAGACTTGTGCCTATATCTCTTCCCACTTTATTTTATGTTTTTGCATTAGAGCTCACCAAATGTAAATCTCAAAATGAAAAAGAGATTATGAGCTGCAAAAGCCTGTCGCACATACTAGTATTTGACTAGGAAAAAGGGAAAGCGACTTTTTGTATTGAAATGTAAAGGTGCTCAAAAGCCAAAGGCTAACTCTCATTGTTGAAATATCAAAAATTTCAAGCACCAATCTCAAAAAGAGATATATTATCCAAAAAGGATCAAATGTCATGAATTATGCAGAAGCAAAATGAAAAGCTTCTAAATTTTGTAATCATTCTCTTGTGGGAGGTCATATATGCTCATTTCTATAATTGAGATAGACTACTTGATTTCGTATCAGTTGTGTATGGCTTGATTGAATTGATCATTGAAGTTTCACTCTAGTCTAAGGACTATTCCACACTTGATCCACACACACAACACACAAGTTTAATGTTAAATGAATATCTATTTCATTTGTGTGACTGTACATGTTCAAATGTGATGTGTGTGTGCTCAACCATATGTGGATCAAACCAAAAATATTTTTGTTCTTTTTGTTTGCTTTTGGAAGTGATTTGTATCACCTATGTTTTTCAAAGTTTTTCAAGTTTTTTTTGTGTGAAAAACATGTTTTTCTGGGTGTTTTCGTGACCCATTTCATATGTAAGCTCAACTGGGAGTTAAATGGTCCAAATCTCATGTTTTTCAACTTTGTACAGAGAGTTTCGTGACTGTTTCGCGAGTAGCTCGCGAGTAAGGCTTACCCGCAAAAAATTTCTCGAGTACTTTCGCGAGTTAGCTTCTCGCGAAAATTTCTAGATCAGCTTTTTAAAGGGTATTTCGTGGGACATTTGTTTTAAACTTCTCCCATCCTCTCCCAAACTCCTGTTTTAATGTTTCTACATCAAAACCCAACTAAATTCAAGTGTTTTTCATTTTATTAACATCTCTAAGGTAATCTTTAACACTTTTTATTGATTTTGATCCTTAGATTATGTTTTTGGGGGTTTTATGTTCATAGTTGAGATTTTCTCAAATGGGAGTTGGAAAACTTATTTTTTGTCAATCTTTTTGATTGGGTTTTGTTTTAAATGTTGATTTACTTTGGATGTTGGCCCCTTGTGGCAAATATAACATGTATTTAGGCTAGATTTTCATATGTTCATACATTGTTTAACATACATGTGATAAAATGCCCAAATGACATTTTCTCATTGTTTTGGACTCCGATGAGTACCAAACTTTGGGGATCACCATAATTATTCATGTTTATCATGTTTTGATCATTGGTGGTGTGTTTTATACACTTTGCCCCGTGAGTGCTTGCTCATGCATCTCACATGCACACTAGATGCACATTAGATGCACTTTGCTGCACATACTCTAACACTTGACATGTTTTGTACTCATTCATGCTAGTTAAGTCTTTTGAGACTCTTTTAGCACATATAACATGTTCTTGTGTCTATGTCATGCCTAGGTTTACATCATGTTCCATCATCCTTAGCATGTCATGTATACTTTATGCTTTGTAGCAAGTTTAAAGATTTTTTTTGTTTGTCTCATTCATCTTCTCATTCATCTTGCACCCCTCATGCATCATCTTATACCCTTGCTCATATCTTCTTTTCTTTCCCTCCTTCCTTTTGATTGATTTGTCTATTCGTGACAAAAAGGGGGAGTGTATACCGGAGAGTATACCGGTTTGTATCGTCATTTCTATATGACTCATGTGCACACTCTTAGGGGGAGTAATAAATTACCTCGTGCACATTCGTAGGGGGAGAAAGCCATAGGGGAGATGCATATACCAAGGGGGAGAAGACATTTTTTTAGAAAACCTTATTTTACTTTATGCTTGTTTTCTCGTTACTTTATGGTTCTTTGAGTTATGTTTAGTATCATCTATGCTTTGCTACTCTCATCGCATCATGCACTTGTGCCCTAGTAAGATTATTCCTAGATGCATATACTTCGTGTATTTTGCATTGGTCGTGTGTTGGACATGCTTTTACCCAATGCTATTGTGCTTTTTTGGTTGCATGTTCGGATGATCATTTGCTTTGCTATATGATCATTGTAGTCATTTCTATATAACTGTTTTGGTGTATGGTCAAGTTGCTCACATGTTTCACATGATGTTTACTTGATTACATTTTACTTGTTACATTATACTTGTCCTTTTTATCACTTGATTTACCTTGAGGGTCTAATGTGTTTTGTGCAAGTGTTTCAGGTTACAGGTATATATGTTCCAAGTGCTACACAGCTTCTAGATTTAGGTGTGAGTGAGTTTTGCCATTGTTCCCAAACTCACGTTTAAGTCTAGAGTCTATTTTAGGGTGTTTTGTCACGGAATAGCCAAAGAGGGAGATTGTAAAGTTATGATTTACAACTATGTTTTATGTTGGCCTTATTCCATGACAAAAAGTGTTGTAATTGCTTCAATTTTGTTCCTTGTATTTTGTGGGATTTTATTGTATTGAGTTTAGTATTAAGTTGGTGAAGACTTAAGTTTAAATGAAGAATCAGTGAATTTCGCGAGAAGCTCGGGAGAAGCTAAGCCGCGAAAGAGCACGTGAGGAGCACATGACTAGAAGCTGAAGAGTCGTGCCAGGCTGTCGTTTTTGCGAGTATCTCGCGGGTAAGGCCTTCCCTCGAGACAATCGTGAAACATTTGGCCTGGAGGATTTTTTAAGTGAGACTTTCATACCCTTCACCCATAAATGCAAATGAGGCTATTTAGAGAGAAAAATCCTAGATAGGTTCTCTACAACACACACCCATCTTTTAGAGAGAGAGCTACTCATCCTTAGTGAGAAATCATTGTAGTCTCTTCTTCTTCCCTTTCCCATTATCATACATTGAGAGGAGATTTATACCCAAACACAATCCACACCTTTTCAGAGTGTAGTGAGTGTTTTTGGTGTTGCTGGGAAGCATTGGAAGAAGCCAAAGATGGCAGATGCAACATGGAGCTTGTTACGGGATCCGGAGAGCTAGACAAGATAGGGTTTCAAGAAGCCTTGTTGGAGTAGGAGCTTGGAGGGCTTAGGTACATCGGGTAGATTAGGCTTGGAGGGTCTCTTGCTAACCCATGTATCCTAACTAATTGTCTAGTGGATCGATTACCGCTTGGAGGGCGGCGGAGAGGTTTTTCGCCGAGTTCTTCGGTTTCCTCTTCGATAACACATCAGCGTGTTATTTTGTGTTTGCATTCTCTCTTCCCTTATTCTTGTTCATTTCATTTTACTGTTGTGTTGCTTTAAATATGGATTAGAGTAGCTTGCTTGGTTATCCACTCATATTTACACTATTTCGCACTTGTAGTAAGTTAGTGTAAAATCTATTGAGCCGTAATTTTAATTGGGGGTCTAAACAACTCTTGTGTTTTCAACACATTTTTGAGATTTCACATACCACTCCACACTGAGAAATCATACAGAACTATGTTGCAGGTGATTTTGGTAAGGTGTATTTGGCTGATGGTACAGCCTTGGATGTTGTGGGTATGAGAGACGTCCGGATATTGTTGCCTAATGGGTCTATTTGGTTACTGGAGAAGGTTCGACATATTCCTGACCTGAGGAGGAATCTGATTTCTGTTGGACGACTTGATGATGAAGGGCATGCAATACTATTTGTTGGTGGTACTTGGAAGGTTACAAAGGGAGTTAAAGTATTAGCCCGTGGAAAGAAGACTGGTACTCTATATATGATCTCAGGTCCAAGAGACACAATTGCAGTTGCTGAATCAAGTACTAATTCAAGCCTATGGCACCATAGACTTGGTCACATAAGTGAGAAAGGGATAAAGATGCTGTTGTCAAAAGGGAAACTACCAGAATTGAAGTCCATTGATTTTGACATGTGTGAAAGCTGAGCGTCTTGAAAACTGGCAAGACATCGAAGGCTGAAAAATTGGAGTTAGTACACACTGATTTGTGGGGGCCTTCTCCGGTTGCATCCCTTGGAGGTTCAAGGTATTACATCACTTTCATTGATGACTCAAGCAGAAAGGTTTGAGTTTATTTTTTGAAAAATAAATATGATGTATTTGAGACCTTTAAGAAGTGGAAGACTATGGTTGAAACAGAAACATGTCTGAAAGTAAAATACTTGAGGTCAGACAATGGAGGAGGTTCAGTGAGTATTGTGCTGCATATGGAATCAGGATGGAGAAGACTATTCCTGGGACACCACAGCAGAACGGTGTGGCTGAGCGCATGAACAGAACTCTCAATGAGTGTGCTAGGAGTATGAGGTTGCATGCTGGATTACCAAAAACTTTCTGGGCTGATGTTGTTAGTACTACAGCTTACCTGATAAACCGAGGACCATCAGTTCCCATGGAGTTCAGACTTCCTGAAGAGGTTTGGAGCAGTAAAAAGGTAAAGTTTTCCCATTTAAAAGTTTTTGGTTGTGTTTCTTATGTTCATATTGATTCTGATGCTCATAGTAAATTTGATGCAAAGTTTAAAATATGTTTTTTCATTGGCTATGGTGATGAGAAATTTGGCTATCGGTTTTGGGATGAATAGAACAGAAAAATCATCAGAAATAGAAATGTTATATTTAATGAACAGGTTATGTACAAGGACAGGTCAACTGTAGTGCCAGATGTTACAAAGATAGATCAAAAGAAATCTGAGTTTGTCAACTTAGATGAATTGATTGAAAGTACTGTCCAGAAAAGGGGTGAAGAAGATAAGGAGAATGTAGATTCACAGGTAGATCAAAGTACACTTGTAGCTGATGTCCGTTGATCTTCCAAGACCATTAGACCTCCACAGCGTTATTCACCCGCTCTAAATTATCTCCTGTTGACTGATGGTGGTGAGCCAGAGTGTTATGAAGAAGCCTTGTAGGATGAAAATTCAAGCAAGTGAGAGTCAGCCATGAAGGATGAGATGGATTTCTTGTTAGGAAATCAGACATGGGAATTGACTGAATTGCCAGTAGGAAAGAAGGCTTTGCACAACAAGTGGGTATACAAAATAAAGAATAAGCATGATGGTAGCAAGAGTTACAAGGCCAGATTGGTTGTCAAAGGGTTCCAGCAAAAGAAGGGCATTGACTACTCAGAAATATCTGTTTACAAGGGATATCCGTTTACTTGGAACAATAAGAGACCGAGTGAAGAAAATACAAGAATTAGATTGGACAGAGAAGTTGTAAATGAAGAATGGAGAGTGAAATTTCAAATGAGCACAATTACTCATCTATCAACACATGCTTCAGATCACCTACCAATTATGTTGCAAGTTCAATCTTTTTAGCAGCAAAGGCAGCAATGTGGGAAGTCTTTCAAATTTAAGGAAGCATGGTTGCTCTCTAATGAGTGTGAAGAAACCGTAAAGGAGGCGTGGGGAAGGTCTGTGGATGGATCATACGGGCTGCTCTCTATTAAAAACAAAATTCATGCATGTGGGTTGGAATTGTCAAGTTGGGGTTTGGCCAAACCTGATGAGGTAGCCATTAAGGAGCTCTAAAAATGGCTGGACAGGTTGAATGAAGTCGAAGCCAGTGAAGAAAGTAGAGTTGAATTCCTGAATGTGAGCAAAAAAATGGATGATCTTTTACAAAAACAAGAAATTTACTAAGCACAAAGGTCTAGAATTTCATGGATGAAGCATGGGGATAGGAATACAAAATTCTTTCATTCTAAAGCAACACAAAGGAGGAAGAAAAATCATATAAGTGGTATACAAAATTCCCAAGGGCAGTGGGTGGAGTTAGAGGAGGTGGTTGAAGTAGCTTCGGCTTATTTTGACAATCTTTTTAGTGCAGGTGCAGCTGATCAAATGGAGGAATGTCTGAATGCAGTTCCTAATAAGGTGACTAAGAACATGCAGGAAGTCTTATCGTGTGAATTTACCACTAAGGAAGTTAAGGTGGCTCTGTTCCAAATGGGACCTACAAAGGCTCCAGGACCTGATGGTATGAATGCCCTTTCTATCAAAAATTCTGGCACATAGTGGGTGATGATGTAGTTTCTGCTGTTTTGGATTTTTTAAATAATGGAAATATGTTACCTGAGATAAATCACACAAACATTGTCCTTATTCCTAAAGTGAAAAATCCACAGAAAATGTCTGAGTTTAGACCTATTAGTCTATGTAATGTGATTTATATAATTATTTCCAAAGTGCTAGCAAACATATTGAAACAAGTACTTCCAGATATTATTCCTCCTACTCAGAGTGCTTTTGTTAGGGCAGATTGTTCTTAGATAATGTTTTGGTGGCTTATGAGACTATACATACCATGTATGCAAGGAAGACGGGCAAGAAAGGGACTATGGCACTGAAGTTAGACATTAGCATGGCGTATGACCGGGTTGAATGGCCATTCTTGCAAAAAATTATGGAGAAGATGGGTTCCCCAACAAGGTGGATAGAAAGAGCGATGAGCTGTGTCACTACTCCATCCTTTTCTATTTTGGTGAACCGAAAACCACATGGCATGATACATCCGTCTAGAGGAATACGTCAAGGAGATCCATTGTCACCGTACCTATTTCTTTTATGTGTTGAAGGCTTGACTGCTTTGTTGGCTAAAGCTGAACTGGAAGGAAGGATTCGAGGGGTGTTAATCTGTAGAGGAGCTCCCAGAGTTACTAACTTATTATTTGCAGATGATTCTTGCTGTTCTGTCAAGCAACACCAAAGGAGGGGGAAGTGGTAGCAGAAATTCTTCAAACCTATGAACGAGCTTCAGGTCAAAGTATTAACCTGGAGAAGTCTTCAGCTTTCTTCAGTAGCAGTACTACAGATATTCAGAAACAACAGCTGTTCCAAATTCTGGGGGTCAAGGAGGTGGTGAAGTTTGAATCTTATTTAGGGCTGCCAACTTTGATTGGAAGGGCTAAATATCATACTTTTGCTTATTTGAAAGATAGAGTATGGAAAAAATTGCAAGGATGGAAAGGCATGCTTTTATCTAAAGCTGGCAAGGAAATTCTTATAAAGGCTGTAGCTCAATCTATACCAACATATATGATGAGTGTATTTCTACTTCCTTTGGAACTATGTGATGAATTGAATAATTTGTGTGCTAAGTTTTGGTGGGGACAAGTAGGCAATGAAAGAAAAATTCATTGGAAGATTTGGTATAAACTATCAACTTCTAAAATGGAGGGTGGTATGGGATTCCGGGATCTAAGAGCATTTAATTTAGCCATGTTGGCTAAACAAGGGTGGAGGATGACTCAAGGTAATGATTCTTTATTATATAAGTGTTTCAAAGCGTGGTATTTTCCCCGCTCATCTTTCCTTGATGCTAAGGAATCACATGGTTGCTCTTATGTTTGGAGGAGTTTGGTGGCTGCCTTACCTATTCTTCAAGTTGGATATTGTTGGAGGGTTGGCAATGGGAGCTCAATTAGGGTGATTGGAGATAGGTGGATCCCTAATTATCCTACAAATAAGGTATTACATCCTAATCATGATTTATTGGATGAGATGGTTGTGTTAGAGTTGATTAACTTGGAGATACATGTATGGAGGAGTGAGCTGATTCATTCAATTTTCCATCAGGATGATGTTGAAGCAATATGTAGAATTTAGCTTAGCAGAAGACATGTTGCTGATTCTATTATCTAGAGCTACAATAAAAATGGAAATTTTTTTGTTAAGTTAGCTTATAAGGTGGCAAGGAAGATTCAAGGGGAGGATAGGGCCGAATCATCAGCTAGTAGTGCAGGTACGAAGGTATGGCATGCTTTGTGGAATCTCAAAATTCCTAACAAAATTAAAGTCTTCAGTTGGAGGGCTTGTACTGAAATTTTGCCTACAAGAGCTAATCTGGTACAGAGAAGAGTAATACCTGATGACAAATGTCCAATATGCTTTGTTAGGACATATGTGTTTCACTTGTTAAGAACATATGTCATTCTTTTATGTAATTGGCTTATCCTTTGACAAAATGCACTTTACTTGTATTTGGGTAGATTTAGGATGTGTTTAAATACTTCAAGAAACCATGTTTCAAGATCAAGTGTTGAAGCCTTCAAGTCTGTCCAAGAAAACAAGCTGAAAGTGCAGAGTTATTAAAGCTCGACAGCTAGCATGTGTCGAGATTTAATATGCTGTTTTAGCCCCGTGGCTCGACAGCTAGCTCGACATATGCTCGACAGCTTCTATTTATCGAGGTTTATGAAAACAGAATTTCTGATATGTTTTTCTTGAGATCCGTGGATGTGTCTTTGGGCCTTCTTTTCTCCTAACCCTAGACATATAAAAGGATTGTTTTAAAAGTCGTCAAACGGTATACAAGTTGTACAAGCATTGAGCAAACTCTATTCAAGCAATTTGTAACCGGAGACGAAGTTCTTGCCCTAGTTCATCTCTTTCTCTTGAAGAAGTTGCTGTGCATGTGCACCGTAGGGTTTTGTAACCAAGCATCTTCTTGATCTTCATCTTGTGGATGAACTGAAGAACTTTACAGCCAACAACCTTCTTAGTTGGTGATTGAAGTTGCGTACTGGGATCCGCGCATTGGTTAGTCACGTACTTGGGAGACGTGCATCAAAAAGGGGAACTGTCACTACAAAACAAGTCCAATTGGGTATTGGGGTAAGGATTCAACTGTAGGTTGGTAAGGTACTTGGGATTCCTTTACTTGTAACTGTTTGTTGTGATAATAGTGGAGTTTCAGGAGTGGTGACCTGAAAATCACCCAATGGGGTTTTTGCCGTTAGGTTTTCCCCATTCGTAAACAAATCACCGTGTTAATTTATTGTCCGTTTGTGGCCTATCAAGTGGTATCAGAGTAGGCACACTCTGATTAGGGTTTAATCTTTGCTGTGTTGATCCATTGACCCCTGTTTGTCATGGATAGAGGACAGTCGATAATTATACCTCCTTTATTTGATGGCACTAACTATGCATACTAGAAAGTACGCATGAGAGCTTTCTTGCAGTCTCTAGATAAGAAGGTGTAGCAAGCTGTGGAGATAGGCTGGACTAAGACCACAGAAGCGCCGGCCGATTGGGATGATGCCAATATCAAGGCGGCAAACTTCAATAGCAGGGCATTGAATGCTTTATTCAGTGCGGTCACCAATGAGGAGTTCAAGAAAATATCCTTTACTGAAACTGCCAAGAAGGCTTGGATCATTCTCCAGACAACCTATGAGGGTATAAAGGCTGTCAAGGATTCAAATCTTCAGAAGCTCACTACAAGCTTCGAAGAGATTAAGGTGGAGGAGGAAAATCGTTTGATGAGTTCTATGCTAAGCTCAATGACATAGTGAACTCAACTTTCAATCTTGGGGAAACCATTCCTGAACCCAAGATTGTAAGAAAAGTGTTCAGATCTCTGCCTGAGAGATTTCATGCCAAGATCACCGCTATAGAGGAATCAAAGGATATTGACAAGATTCCTTTAACAGAGCTGGTTGGTAATCTGCAAACCTATGAGCTAGGGTTAACAAGAATTAGCAAGTTAGGTAAGAGCAAAAGCATGGCTTTGAAGGCCAAGAGTAGTGACACGGATGAGTCTTCAGACGATGAAGATTCTAAGATGAAATCCTACATCACCAGGCAATTCAAAAAGTTCATGAAGAATGCCAATGAGAAGGGTTTCGACAAGGACCGTAGACAATCCAGTTCTTCTCAGTTCAAGAGCCAAGATAAAGGGAAGAAGGATGCTAGGGATGGCGGTCAATACACTATTCCCGCAGGACCTAAGTGCTTTGGGTGTCAAGGCTTTGGTTACATGAAAAATGAGTGTCCTACATATCTCAAGAGCATTGGGAAGAGCAAGGCACTTGCTGCTACTTTGAGTGACACTGAGCCTGAGGATGATTCCGACAATAAGGATGACGGAATCTTGAATGCCTTCACTGCCACTATTAATCCTACTGATGGGATTGTTGAAGATGTGGATGAAGAAGAGGAATTGGTGGAGTCTAAGTTTGAGAAGATGGATGATCAAGATGATATCCATACAGCCTATGAAAAATTGTACAAAGTTTCTGAAAAACATGAGAAACTTTATAGGCTGACCACCAAGAAGCTCAGTGATGTGGAACTTGACTGTGAAGAGCTTTCCACAAAGTTTGATGAGGCTAATCAGACTATTGGAGCACTGAGATTCGAGAATAATTCTTGGCTGAGAAGACCAAGAAGCTTGAAGCGAAGTTGTTTCAAGTCAAAGATCAATTGGAGAGGACTTCAAGTGCAAAGCTTGATGAGATGCTCAATCTTTAAAAATCTGCTTTTGATCGAACAGGTTTAGGATATGGTCTCTCTTCCTCTAATATTGCTTCTACTAGTACTACTGTTTTTGTTCCTCCTAACAATAATGTTGAAATTGAGAATAATAAGGTTAAAACTGATTTAGCTAGTGAGAACTTAGACAAAGGTAAATCTATCTTAGGAGCACCCCCTAAACAAGATAAGAAGGAAGCTAAGAACCCTAGGGCTAAGAAGGTTAATTCTCAAAAGCCTAAACAGAAGAAGCAGCATCTCTGACATCATTATGGAGCTGTCGGTCATACTCGACCAAATTGCTATAAGTGGTTAGCCACTCAACAGAGCAACGGCATGATAGCATCTGGAAGCCAGAATCAACTTCAATCCTCCCTTGCTCCCCTTGGAGATCTTCTCAAATCCCTCATGTTCCTTTCAAACTTGAACGGTTTCAATTCTTCCCCCTCACCGCCAGTTCAAGGGTTTAATCAAAGGAAAGGTTCTTCCAGGGTGTGGAAGGAAAAGGGCTCCAAGTGATTCTATCACTTTCTTCTCTCTCTTCTTGTTTTTGTTTGCATTGCTTGTGTGTTTTGCTTTTCTATTTTGAGTCAGTCTAGTTTTATGCTTTGATTTGATTAACATGTTTTTGTTCATTTTCAGTTTTGTTTATTTTGTTTTTCATATAAAAATAAATTTTTTTTTGAAAAATCAGGAAAAATACAAAAACAGTGTGTGTTTTGTGTACATTGCTACTTGTGTACCTTGGATGGCCATTGAAACAAAGTTTTTCTAAACTTTGTATCTCTTGTAGCTTAGATGAGCATCTCTATGCATAACTAAGCAAGTGATGAGTAAGATTAAGTTATCTTTTGTACTTAACACTCGTATCACTCTTTTTGACGGGAAGGATTAGAAAATCCTAAGAGAAAGGCATAAATAATCATCTCACCACTATTGCCCGCCAATCATAATATGACACATGTATGCTTCGGCATAGCAAAAGTGAAGTGTCAATGACATTTGTATGCTTCGCTATAGCAAAATTGGAATGTCAAATGCTTACCATTATTGGGTATTTCTTTTCTATCTCTTATATGCCCATGCATGATTTGCTAAAATAAAAATATGCAAAGAAAATGAAAAGCAAAAAGATCAAAAATGCTTTAAATATGATTGCAAGCGTGTATTCTAGGAGATGTGGGAGTTATAGGATGTACCTCGAAGGTGATAATCTCCATCAAACAGTTATGATTGTGTGTGAGTTAAAGTGATTTTCTCATATCTCAAATTATCATAACATGGTGACATATTTGTGATCTTGCGATGTTTTTCACACACGACACGCAATATTCTTTGCTACTCTTGATACATGTGCAAGTACAATGTGATTTGGCCATTACAAGGTTTTACATGTGTTAATGTATGCTCACTAAACTATCTTGACTTTTAAAAAGAAAAAAAATCAGTTAGACTTGTTTAGTGTGTGTGTGTGTTTGGGATCCATGAGCTTAAAATCTTTGTTGAGAGACGTTTTTGAGAGGTCTATATGGTGTTTGGATCATTGGTTGAGTTGCATGATGGATTGCATTCATGTTTGTGTTTTTCACTTCTCGAAAAACTGTTTTTAAAAGTTAGCTCGACACCTCCTTAACACCTGCCTGTCTGTCGAGCTTCTTAAGGTCTTTTCTTATCGCAATCTCGATAGCTGTCTCGATAGCTAGTGGATCGAACGAGAAATCTCCTGGACCCTCGATAGCTTCTCGACAGCTGGTGGATTGATCGAGCTTCTGTTCTTGTATCTTTACTGTGTTCCTCGACACCTTCTCGATACTTGTATCTGTCGAAGACCATTTTCTCGACACCTTCCTTGACAGATGTCTCGACATCTCTATCTGTTGAGAATTACTGAGGAGCTATATATTCGTTCTTCACGATCCGGTTCTCATTTCTTCGATCTCTCTCGATCTGTCTGCACCTGTTCATCTCCCACACACTCTTTATTTCACTCCAAACCTCTTCCCAAGGTGTTTTTTCAGACTTTTTCTAGTTTTCTTTCACTTGGTAAGCTTCTAATCTCCTTCATTTTCATGCATTTCATGTTTTGAAACCTAGGTTTTGGGGTTTTTAAAAAATTTTGGGGTTTTTCAAAATTGATGAGTTATTGCTGAAATTTTGGGATGGATTTTCACTTAAATGAGTTTAAAATCTCATGCATTGCATCACATTAGCATAATAACAGTATTATCATGCATTTTAGATGTGTGCAATTAATTGTGTGCTGGTAGGGTTGGATTGGGCTGAGCCCATGATGTAATTATTTATGCATGTCACATGTTCATGCATTTCTCATGCATACGTACTCCATTTTCAATATACTTGTTATATTTGAATTGTTTTGGAGTTTTTCTGATTGTCTCCTTCTTTCTCTCCCTCTCTTTCTGTTTACGTTAGTCATGTCTATGGCACCTAAGTGTAAGTTAGCTCCGTCCCAAAACCCTTTGCGTTCTAGGGCATCATCGTCTTCTGATCCTACTCCGTCTCATCTTTGGTTCCATGATGAGGATGCCCGAAAGGACTTCTCGGAGAACTTTTCTCGACGAGGTGTTCATTCGGAACGCCGAGTCATTTTGGCGGACTTCGTCGACACTAACCTTCCCACTGTCATTCACAGTCGGGGATGGGAGTCACTATGTGACGTCCGGGTCACTTGTCCAACCGTGCTGATCCAGGAGTTTTACTCCAACATGCATGGTTTTGATTTTTCAGTACCTCTCTTTTCTACTCGCTTTCGAGGTATGCGCATCACTGTCACACCGCAGCTTGTTGCAGATGTGCTTCATGTTCCGAGGGTAGAGTTTCCTGACTATCCCATTTGTGAGCGTTTGAGGACTGTGTCTAAAGACGAGATGATTTCTCCTTTTTGTGAGTGCCCTTCTGATTTGGGTGAGCGTCAGTTTACACCATGTAAGGCCTTTGCTAAAGGTCCTAGATTCATGAACATGGTGATGACTTTTGTTTTGCACCCACTCTCTCACTATAACTCTATCACAGAGCCTTGTGCTCGATTTTTTCTTTCCTTATTAGAGTACCTCACTATAGATTTTCCTTCACATTTCATTCTTTCTATCTTAGATGTGTATAGGGATACGGCTACCCATGATAAGCTCATTTTCCCTTTCGGCTATCACGCAGATTCTATGCCATTTTTCTGTTCCTTTTCCCTCTTCCGACCATTTTTCTGTCATGTGTGCCATAGACTACGCTATCGTTAAACGTAGCGAGGCGCAATTTTGGTCTCAGCAGTCGGATTTAGCAGCTCCTCCCTCCCGTTCCGCTCCATCCTGTTCTGCTCCATCCACATCATGACGCAGTTGCAGCGCATGGATGCTCGCCTTGATACACTTTCTATGGAGATGTATCAGGTGAACATTCGTGTCGGTTGTATTGCACGACGACAAGCGACCATGGGTGGTTTTGCTCCAGAGGCTTCTCCTCCACCACCTCCAGTGGATTCTGAGTCTGAGGATGATGATGGTGATGATGATGATGCTTCGGATGATAATGATGGAGATGCTAGCTCTACCGATGAGATGTCTACTTGACACTTTTACCCTTTGTCACTCGTGACAAAAAGGGAGAGTAGTTTTGTATGAGAGTAGTCATACTTGGGGGAGAGTTAGTATAGGACATTTTTGTTAGGGGAGTGTTGTTGAGTGCTGAGGGATGTAGTGAGGATATTATGTATCTTTTCTTTTTTTTCTTTTATAGATACATTGTTCTTGTACATTAGGTCTTGTGACCATATTTATGACATACATTGTACTTATTTCTCTCTATATGTTGATGTATGTTGTTTCTTTCACCTACCTTTTACATGTGTTGTTTCTTTTCTCTCTTTATACACATGCTTCTTATATCTTGTATGCAATCTATTATTTCTGTTTCACACTAAGATGCCTTGATGAGTTTTGTTTAAAGTGTTTCAGAAATACAGGTTGTCAAAGTCTATTTGCCATAAACTCTCTTCTTGCAAAGTTTTTCAAGAGTTTATATTAGGATAGATTTTATTGTATTCAACAAGTGAAAATGAGTTGAGTTATTTATGACTTCTCTCATATGTTCATTTGTTTGTTGTGGTTTTGTCACGGATTGCCAAAGGAGGGAGATTGTTAAGACATATGTGTTTTACTTGTTAAGAACATATGTCATTCTTTTATGTAATTGGCTTATCCTTTGACAAAATGTACTTTACTTGTATTTGGATAGATTTAGGATGTGTTTAAATACTTCAAGAAACCATGTTTCAAGATCAAGTGTTGAAGCCTTCAAGTCTGTCCAAGAAAACAAGCCGAAAGTGTAGAGTTATTAAAGCTCGACAACTAGCATATGTCGAGGTTTAATAAGCTGTTTCAGCCCCGTGGCTTAATAGCTAGCTCGACAGATGCTCGACAGCTTCTATCTGTCGAGGTTTATGAAAACAAAATTTCTGATATATTTTTCTTGAGATCCGTGGATGTGTCTTTGGGCCTTCTTTTCTCCTAACCCTAGACATATAAAAGGATTGTTTTAAGAGCCGTCAAACGATATACAAGTTGCACAAGCAATGAGCAAACTCTGTTCAAGCAATTTGTAACCGGAGACGAAGTTCTTGCCCTAGTTCATCTCTTTCTCTTGAAGAAGTTGCTGTGTATGTGCACCGCAGAGTTTTGTAACCAAGCATCTTCTTGATCTTCATCGTGTGGATGAACTGAAGAACTTTATAGTCAACAACCTTCTTAGTTGGTGATTGAAGTCGCGTATTGGGATCCACGCATTGGTTAGTCACGTACTTGGGAGCCTTGCATCAAAAGGGGGAACTGTCACTACAGAACAAGTCCAATTGGGTATTGGGGTAAGGGTTCAATT
Source organism: Notholithocarpus densiflorus (assembly GCA_030021035.2). Taxonomy (NCBI): domain Eukaryota; kingdom Viridiplantae; phylum Streptophyta; class Magnoliopsida; order Fagales; family Fagaceae; genus Notholithocarpus; species Notholithocarpus densiflorus. Next base: position 114,747 of record JARYZH020000474.1, on the reverse strand, counting down.
GTAGGTTGGTAAGATACTTGGGATTCCTTTACTTGTAACCGCTTGTTGTGATAATAGTGGGGTTTTTGCCGTTAGGTTTTCCCCATTCGTAAACAAATCACCGTGTTAATTTATTTTCCGCTACATATCTAGTTGTTTGGTGATTTGTTTGTGCTACCACGTGTTTTTCATGATAAATTGATTAATTAATAACTTGGCTAATTAATTAATTAATTTCAATCACAAGGGGTCAATCTGTTTGTGGCCTATCATGCTTAAGGGAATCAGAGACTACAATCCATGCAATTTGGGAGTGTGCTGCGGTGCAAGATATATGAGCAGGAAGCTGTCGAAAATTGCAGAAGAGAAGCTTAATTTCTACAGACATGATGCAACTCATGGAGTATTTAATTGATAGGTTGACGAGAGAGGAATTGGAGCTGTTCTGGATTCAAGCTTGGCTTACATGGAACTAGCGGAACCGTGTGTTGTTTGGTGGAAATCAGATGGACCCCAGGAACCTGAACAAGAGAGCTAAAGAGTATTTGACAGAATACAAAACAGCCCAGGTGCAGCTGACTGTGCCACAGATGGAACAACATGGTAGTGCAACTTGGCAACCTCCACCATCATCAGTTTATAAATTAAATTTTGATGCAGCTATTTTTTTTGAGCTGGACAGAACTGGAGTGGGAGCAATTATTCAGAATGAGCAAGGTCAGGTTATGGCGGCAATGACAGCAAGTGGACCAAAGGTGAGCTCTAGTGAGGAAGCAGAGTTGTTGGCATGTAGAAGATCAATGGAATTTGCTGTGGATGTTGGGTTCACCAAGTTGATCATAGAGGGAGATAATGTAAATGTTATGCAAGCCATTTCATCATCACAGATTAATTGTTCACTGCTAGGCTATGTGGTGGATGACATTCGTCACTTGATTCATTGTTTAGAATGGGCTAGAATTAGCATTACTAGGAGGGGTGGGAATAAGGTTGCACATGCTCTTGCTAAACATGCTAGAAATTCCTTAGATAATGATGTGTATTGGATGGAGGATTCTCCTCCATCGGCTATGGAGGCCTTGATTCAGGATGTTCTGTTATTATGATTATATGAATGAATGATCCATTTTCCCAAAAAAAAAAAAAAAAAAAAAAAAGCATTATTGGACTAACTCAAAAATTTTGGGGTGGCCAACTTCTATTTTTTAGCTAAATATTTAATGTTTTTAATACTTATACATAATATAAAATAATTATGTATAATTTTTTTTTTTTGGGGTGCCATGGCTCGAGCCTTGCTATAGCTCCACCCTGTATGGGAATTACTATTTCCTCCCTCTTTTTGGTTCTGCCATTCTTCCTTGGGATAGTGCTTCTGCAAGGTCTCTTCCCCCTTCTGCTCTTGCTTCGTTTTCTTGGTGAACCAACCTCTGAAAAGTAGTATCGTGGTTGGGGTTCTTGCCATTGTTGAGGCTCTGTTCCAACTGAATCATTGGGTTGGTCAACCATGCATGGGTCATCCCTGAGGGGTTTCAATCTGTCTCCATTATTCCACAACTCATTTTGATGGAACCGTGTTGTGTTGTTCTTTTCCCTTTCATTTTCCTTCACCTGGAAACTTGGCCTTCTAATGCCGTCTAGCCCTTTTGAGGACATTTATGCCTATTTTTTAATACAAATTTTCTACCAATTTCTCATGTATTTATTTAACTTTCTTTATAAAATAACAAAAATTTAAATTAAAAAATAAACACACGACAAATAACTTTATTTATGATCCTTTTGTCTTGCAACTATTCTTGGGCCATTTTCTCATTTTCCATTCTTCGGCGACAATCTCTAGCTGTGTGGGTTTGATTTTTTGATTTTTTGATTTTTTATGGGTTCATTCCCAATGACCTACGGGTCTTCTATGCTTATCCAAGGCCCTTGCTTGGTTTGGGCTGGGGTTTTTTTTTTAAGAATTTCAAGTATCAAAAGTTTCTTTTTTCTTTTTTTAAATAAAAAGACCACAATTTTATTAAGAATATAATAAATTCAGGATATCATGAGCCAAAGCAAACTCAATAATATTTAAATTTTCATTGATTCAAGTTACATAGTTATCAGATTCTCTTGACATACTAAGCCAAAATGTGCACCAGTAGATTACCCTCTTTATTAACACGTGAGATTTGTATTAGATTTTGAAAATGTGTAGCCCATGACACATCCCCGAGATGATATTACAAATGTCAACTTGTAAAAGAAAAATCGTTTAGCCCACAAAAATAAAGTAAATAAAATACAAAGATTGTTTACAACAAGTTGGTCCTACGCAATAAAAAAGTTTCATTGGACGATATGCAAGTTGTTGTGGATTTGATCAACTCTAACTCCTAAACTAATGCAGCGTATACTAATTTTTTGGTGGATTGCAGGTTGCTGCTAAGCCGAATTCCTCATGCCAGGGTGAGCCATGTGTCTCCGGAAGCAAATTGCAGTGCTGATGCGCTTGCAAGGAATGGTAGCACGATGGAGGAAAAATTTTGTATTTTTGATTCAGCTCCAAACTTTGTTAAGGAGTTGTTATGCTCTGATGTTAATGGGGTTAACTATTGTAGGCTATCTGCCGTGAACTTAGCCATTTTGGCTTCTTAGTTTGTTTTGTTTTTGTCCTTTTAACCAAAAAAAAAAAAAAGATATGCAAGTTGATGTCATGCAGTTTTTTTTTTTTTTTACTACTATTTTTTAAGAATCAACCTTTCAACTTCCTCCAAAAAAAAAAAAAAAAAGAAAAAAAAAAAATCAACCTTTCAATAAGATTATCACAAAAAATTTTAAAAAAATAATAAAAATAAAAATAAAAAAACCTTTCAATAAGTTGGTCCTATGTAATAAACTTAGGGTAATTTTGGTGCCACACCCTATCCCACAACTTTGTGCACAACTTTCACATGTGGCAAGCCACCTCATCACCTTGGGCCCACCAACATACCACAACACTTCTTTAGTTATTTCAAATTTTCAATTATAAATACTACCGTAACTTTACTCCTTTTCTTCTTCTTCCTCCCAAAACCCATATGTGAAAAAGCTTGAGCCCCACAACAAATTGCAGCGGCTGGAGTACTGGAACTACGGTGGTGCGAAAAACGGAAAACTCACTCCGAAAAACACCATCCCATGCCAGAAAATAAAAACCCAACCTTGAGAAACATTACCTCTTTGCTGAAAAACCAAAACCCACTGCTTCTTGAATCTGCGAAAAGCATCGTTTGTCTCAGATTTGCAGTTGTTGGAGTACTAGCACGGTGGCTCGTAAACAGAAATCCCACGGCAGAAAGCACCATCCCAAATCGGAAAATGAAAACCCATCCTTGTAAAACATTAATCCATTGTTGAAAACAAAAACCCATTGCTTAATGAACTGACAAATTTTGTTTGTGTTTTAAATTCCATCCAAGGGACTTAAAAATCTTGTTTGTGTTTTAAATTCCATCCAAGTAAAGGAATAACTTCAATTGAGCTAATGTTTCAGCAACTTCTAGGCAGATTGGTGCTGCTCTTACGATCTGGACTAAGCATTAACAAGCTTAAAGGAAGGAAATGGATGCATATCAACTATAAGGTTGCTTTGGTCTAGAAAGAAGTCAAATAAAAAATTAAAACTTGTTCTTTGTAATTTGTGGAACATTCCTTTTGTTTGTTCTTTGTGTAAGGAGTTTATGGCGCAGTTGCTTATTGTTATGTTGATTTGCTCAAAGTGTAATGCCAAGTATGTTGTAGTATTGTGTATTGTACAAATGCACAGATTGTTGTTGTTAACTGTCAATTGCTACAAAAGTCTTCAAAATCCTTTTTTTTTTTTTTTTTTTTTTTTTTTTTTTTTTCTATACTGATAAAGGAAGATACAAGAACTACTCCAAGTCTGGATGAGTCCATTTACAAGCACCAGGAACATTAGTTGCATACTTAGCATACTTACAGACAGAACCTAGAACAACTCGGGGAACAAAAAGAGCTTTACAACACACACCCTGATGTTGAAGATTTACAAGATCATGGAGCAAAGTTTTATCCTCCCAACTAGGATTACAATTCTGATTACAAACTTGAACAAGTCTGTTACTACAACACAAAAACAAAATTATGAGGAAACCAAGATTTTTGGCCTTGATAGTAGCCTGCACTAAAGCTTCCTTAGTTGCTGCAGTAGGTGTTGGTGCTTCATAGCTATCACTACCAAAAAAAATGACAGTCCCAAGCAAATTTTTTGCTTCATAAGCATAAGCAGTCCTTTTGGGTCTCCTTTTCCTGGCACCAGCAATTTTAACAATCAATTCCCAAGCTCCACCTATGCTCTGAAGAGGTTTGCTCTTTTTCCTTAGTTGACAACCATTGCTATCATGTACATTAAAAGCATCCCTATACCTGCAAGATAAAGACTGTGCAGTTAGTATAACTTCAATTGGGTTAGGAGTTTTACCATCATGAACCACCATATTTCTGTGGTTCCAGATTGACCAAAGGAGGGTGAAAATGGATTGCGAAAACTCCATATGTTCTTGATTCATCATACTGTACTGAAGTCTTCAAAATACATAGTCCCTCTCTTCAACCTTAATTTTTTTTTTTAAATAAATATAAAAATAAAAACTCTTAAAAAGTTAATATAACACACCAAGGGCTCAAAACACCAAAAAAAAAAAAAATGGTGAGACACTTGTTTGGGAAATGAAAACTTTGGTTTGAATTTATGAATTGCTTTCATTGAAACAAAAACAAGCAAATTCCAATTGGGAACCAAAATCTTCTTCTCTTGAGTAATACCAAAAAAAAAAATATATATATATATATATTTAAAACAGGGGAGATGGTAAAGGTTCCCACCTAATTACAAAAGGATATCCAGCAAGCTACATAAGCAGTCATGTTTTCATATCTAAAATACTTGTACATCAATATGGTCCTATCCATTTAAAGCAAACTAATTGCTTCCACCTTTCCATGAGATCACCAAAACTTATACTTTAGTACCATGCCAACTTGTATCGCATGAACCATCTTTGTGCAAGCTTGGTTTTTTTTCTCTCTCTTTTCATGAAATTCATACCAACCTCTCGATAATGAGAATCCTTTAAAAAAAATGAATGATAATATATATTACAATATATACATTCAAATTTGCTATAAATTTATAAAATCTCTAAAATAGTTAAGGGGAAAAAATAATACCTAAGATTCGTTATCAACTTTTTTCATTTGATTCATACCAACCTTTGATAGTGATGACCCTACAAAATAAAATGAATGATAATATATATTATAATAAATACACTCAAATTTGCAACATAAATTTCACTAAAAATTTAAAAGTAGCTAACTGAAAAAATGCGTACCTGAGATACATTATCATGGTAAAGAAAAGGGTGCATGCCAAACTTTTGACTTATCATACTTGTTTGAAATGGAAAAGTTCCTCCTTGTAACATATTTTGTTGGCCAAAATATGGATGTATCCCAGTGATATTAGGAATTCCACTTATGTTTGGCCACACGAGCGATTGGGGAAAAAATTGACAACTCTTATCACAAATATGCTATGATAGTGACTGTTGCATTTCAAAATCCTACATTTTATTTACAATATAATTGCATTTTAGTATACTTAATTTAAACCTATTAGCAACATCCTGATAATAGAAAATAAAGAGTCTTACATTAAAGTTAAAACTCTCATGCATTTCAAGCATACCAAATCCCATAGTAGAATTTGTACTATACACATTTCCAACCTTGGCAGAATCCTACAAAAGCACAAAGTACAAAAGTTAATAATAGTAATAACAATGATTAATTATCCAAAAAATAAGTAAATAATATAATTATAGCCTAACCTTCTCACAAGTTTCCTCAAGAATTGAAGTCTCAACTTGGTTAACTACATTCCCTTCGTTAATTATAGTCTTCATTTTCTTTTTCATTTTCTTTTCCTTTTCCTTTTCCTTTTTTTTCTTAACAGCTTGTTCGACCTTTGACATCTTCCTTTTAAATGATGGTTGCCCCTTTTGACAAACAACCATTGGATCAAAAAAAAATTTCTAGCTTCTTTTGATATTACAAGACCATTGCCACATGAGGTAGAATCATTCTGAATATCTATAAAAATATGCTTATTGCTACCACAAGCATTTCCCCTTTCCTTGAGCTCCCGTTTCATTTCACATATTTGTGTCATCACATTCTTATATGCATTTTCAGAATCTGCTGCCAAATTCTAGAAAAGACAAATTCTCATGTCCCCCTGCTGCAACCACAAATGAATTAAAACTCTTGTTCATTCTAATACCAGCTTTGTCGTTTAATTCAAGCTTTTTTTTTCACATGTGGTTCTATTATTCTATTGCATTTGTAAAATCTGGTCTTACTAGGACTTAATCCATGATTATGGTCAAGTACCATGGATCTAAGTATCCACTTTCCATTTGGGCATAGAACCAACCTAAGTTGAGCTTTGCAATCTATTTTTGTTTGAGGTTTCAATTTAACTGGATTGGTAGATCTAGTCTGTTAGGTTCTAAGGTCTTAGGAACTAATGTATTAGAACTCTATTTTGTAATGTTGGCAAACCATGATTAAAACAGATGTTAGTCTTGTTTAGACTTACTCAAAGTATAGGTCTTTTATGTAAAGTTGGAATCGAGTTAACTGCAGAATTGAGTGTGCAATTCTGCTAGCTTGATCGATTGAGAATTAGACTCAATCAATCGAAAGTCGTGCAGATTGTTTTTTTTGCAAAATTTCCAATTCAACCCTAAGCCCATATGACGTGTAGGGTTTTATGTTTTATCCTAGGTATAAAAGGGAAACCCTAGCCATGTTTTTGTAGTTGCTCTATTTGCTGTGTGTGTGAATCTCTTGTGAGATCTGAGAGGTAGTTGCCTTCACACATGCTTAGGATTATCAAGAAGGAGATTTCATTGAGAGCTTGATGATCTTTTAGTTGCTGCCATAAGAGCTTAACGACACAAGCGGGAGTGCTTGTACTTGCTGGAGAATCCAAGAAAGAAGGAGTCCATGGTCTCGGAGCTTGCACGTGGTCATGTTAGTAAGTTTCTATTGGTGGGTAGCAATAGGATGTTAGTGGTCTAAGTCGCTATTGTAAAACTTCGATTCTTTCATAGTGGATTCAGGTTTACCTTGAGGATGGCTAGGTTAAATCCTTCCCAAGTTTTTACCGGTTTGGTTTCCTGGGTCACCATATCATTGTGTTTTGTTATATTTCCGCTGCTATGCATGATATGATTGTTTGATTGTGATAACCTAGATTTGTTAATTTGGACTAAGTAATAACTTGGCTAATTAACTAGGTTAATCCAATTGTGTTTTAAGGGGTCTAAAAACGTACAAGTGGTATCAGAGCGGGTAGCTCTTTTGTTTTAGATCTTTTGATCTAAGAGCTGATCCTTGACCCCTGTTGTCATGGATAATTTGAAGTGTCTTTCTGATCATGTTTCTGCTCATGCTTTTGTTGATTTTATTGATGCTGGTGAAACTCTTTGTAAGGAATTATTAAAATCTATGAAAATTGCTAAGAAATTCAAGGAAGAGTTAAAATTGGCTAATCATGAAAAAGAGGAATTGGTTGTTAGATTAGATGAATCTAATAAAAAAAATGAATTTTTGAGAAATCAAATTTCCTCTCAAGATGAGAAGATGAAAAGCTTAGAACAAGAGTTAGTTGAATCTAAAGCTAAAATTGAAAATTTGACTAGTACCAAGCTTGCTGTTGATAACAGAAGTGTTTCTGTTTCTCTTAAGCCTAAAACTGAGAAAGTTTATATTCCTCCTTTTATGAGGAATAATAAAGAAAAGGCTTATTTTGCTAGGTTAGACAAAGGTAAAAGTTCTAATATAGACGCTGAAGTTTCTAAACCTAAGTCTAAACCTACTATTAGAGAGCATAATAAATCTGTTTTTGTGCCTACTTGTCACCGTTGTGGTGTTGTTGGTCATATTAGACCAAATTGTTCTTTGTTGAGGCAAAAACCAAAATCTGAGACTAGATTTGTTGTTAGGAATATTGATGTTTCTAAATTTGTTCCTGTTTGTCACTTTTATGGTGTCTCCGGTCACATTCGTCCTGATTGTCATAAATTGAAATTTAAGCATTCTGTGTTTCAATCTAGGATATGTGATGATATTTCTCCTGCCATAAGTCCATACAAATTGTTTCATATTATTTTGAAAAATTTAAGCTTGTTGGCTTGTGAAAGGAAGTTGCAGGATTTTAGTCATTCTCAGAAGATTGGTGTAATCCCTCAAATACACTCTGCTTCACATGGATTTTCACCTACAAAGCCGAAGACTCGTGCTATATGGGTGAGAAAAGATTCTTTAAGGTGAGTGTTGCTGACTTGTCCCTGATTTAATTCTTTCAATTGTTTGTGGACATGTTTTGTTTCTGTTTTTGGCTGTCTTGTTTTATTTGTTCTGAGGATTACATGAATTATGATATCTCTCTCTTAATTTAGAACATGCTTGATATTGTGGAGAAACTTGATTAGTATGTGTTATACATGTCCTAAGCTATTTCTAATTTTGTGTGAGTATGTACTACTCAAGGGTTAATTAAAAAATTGATATTTCTTGTTTGTGTACCCTCTATAGCTTAGTTAAGCACTGTCATGCATTGCATTGCATTGTTCATTTAGCATAATGTGTGCTTTTAGTTTTGGTCATAAAATGTTTTTTAAACTAAAAAGATTTTTGTATTTTGTATTTCACATCTTGGATTTATAATCAAGGATTGGCCATTTTATCTTTACATAACATGATTATGTACCTTGTTTAGCTTAGATGAGCTTATTTATTGCACTTTACTAGTTTGAGCTTTGTAATGCATGTTGTGTGGGAGATGTTTATAGTTTTTGATCACTTTATCTTGATCTTAAAGTCACATGCCTTTGACTGTCGGACTTGAACTTTTGGAGAAAGGCATAAATAACCATCTCACCACTATTTACTAGCCAATCATGAACACCTTAGTGCATATCGTAAGATTTTGTGCTCGAGAAAGTGTAGCACATGCACAAAAAGAACATAAGGTGTTGCCTCGGTTTAAATACTTAAAATTGGTGTGTACATTATTGGACTTAAAATTAAATCGATCAAATAAAATTGGTGTGTACATTATCCCAGCTACTTTAATAAGTTTCTACTCAATAAAAATTAGTGTGTACAATATGAGGCAAATCAAGTAACTTACATGATTGCAAGCTTGTTTTCTAGAAGATGTGAGAGTTATATGATGTAACTCTTTAGGTGATAGTCTCTTTCAAATTTATGTGATGAATTTTGTAGAAATTGTGATTGATCACTATTTACTTATCACCTTACATGTATCTCAAGTTTTTGCTAGTTGCACACACTACACAAGTTACTCTTTGCTAAACTTGGTACATTATATTGTGTGTGATCTTGTTGTGGCCATCCAAGATTATATGTTCCTTGATTTTGATGCAAATTGTGTTTTTGATGATGAAAAATATTGTTTTTGGAAGATCTGGGTTGAATTCAAATGTTTTTAAAAAACTTTTAATCTCATACTCATGCATTTCTTTCATGAAATATTGTGTTTTGAGGAGTTTCTGCATAAAATTGCTCTGTTTTTCAAAAATTTGAGTTTTCCAGATTTTCGATCGATCGAGGGTGTTTTTCGGCCGATCAAAATTGTGATAAAATTTTTGGTTTGAATCTGTCTGACTCGATTGGTATTCGATCAATGCTCGATCGATTGAAACTGAAAAATTTTCAGTTTTTTAGTTTTTGACCAAATTTTTTTTTTCATGCATCATTTATGTTTAGGATTCACATGCAGTGCATTGTTTTATGTATCCATCTTGCAGTTTTGCAGTCATATCTCTCATTTTTCACACATAACATGCATACACTTTGCTAAATTGGGTACTCAACTTGATTTAAAAATTGATTGATTAATTTTTGAGTTATGTACTTTTTAGTATATGCTATTTTTATGTGTGAACTGTATAAAATATTTTTCTTAAGAGATATGATGGATAATCAATGTGCAAATATTTTCACTACTCATGTAACTGTTTATGGGTCACATAGTGTCAAGTTTGTATATATTGAAAGAGAGAATATTTTTCTTCAAGTGAATCCTCATTTTTTTAGTTTGGTTTGTGTCTTTTTATTTATCCCCACCTCCTAAATTTTTCTCTAAACTGTTTTTCCCAGAACTTGTTTTGTTTTTCCTATTTTTATAGGGGGAGAAGCTAGTTTTTAACCTTTGTTGTTCATAGGGGGAGTTGTCTCTATTTTTTATAGAGTTGAACTGTTTTTTTGTTCCCTTGGTTCTCCTTTTTCTCTCATGTTTACTGTCACTCTACTCTTTGTTTAAGTTGTCTTTGTCAATACGTGACAAAAAAGAGGGAGAAATAGATGAAATGTGGGAATCCTGTTTGTTTTGTTTAGGGGGTGTTAAAATTGTTTTTGAAAGGAGGAGAAAATTTTTTGATGTATCTAACTTAGGGGGAGATACTTTGTTGATATATGTTTCTTGTTTCACTGCTCATTGATTTATATTTATGAGTTATTCATGGTATATGTCTTTGTTTAGTGTTGTGTGAAGTCAAGAAGTTATTTTGTTTTGCTTTTATTTTCCACACATGCATTTATGCGTTTGTTGAGTGTTTCAGGAAATATACAGGTTGATTCAGTCATACTGCTGTCTACACTTGCAACTGATGGATAGTAGTTAGGTTGAATTTTTTTTGTAATGGGCTTTATTTTTGTAAAGGGCTCTTACTTGTAACTTCGAGGATTGTGTTTGTGTTTTGTCACGGATTGCCAAAGGGGAAGTTTGTTAGGTTCTAAGGTCTTAGGAACTAATGTATTAGAACTCTATTTTGTAATTTTGGCAAACCATAATCAAAACAAATGTTAGTCTTGTTTAGACTTGCTTAAAGTATAGGTCTTTTATGTAAAGTTGGAATTGAGTTAACTGCAGAATTGAGTGTGCAATTCTGACTGGCTCGATCGATCGAGAATTAGACTCGGATCAATCGAAAGTCGTGTAGATTGTTTTTTCTGCAGAATTTCCAACTCAACCCTAAGCCCATATGACGTGTAAGGTTTTATGTTTTACCCTAGGTATAAAAGGGAAACTCTAGCCACGTTTTTGTAGTTGCTCTATTTGTTGTGTGTGTGAATCTCTTGTGAGATCTGAGAGGTAGTTGCCTTCACACATGCTTAGGATTATCAAGAAGGAGATTTCATTGAGAGCTTAATGATCTTTCAGTTGCTGCCATAAGAGCTTAACAATACACAAGCGGGGGTGCTTGTACTTGCTAGAGAATCCAAGAAAGAAGGAGTCCGTGGTCTCGGAGCTTCCACGTGGTCGTGTCAGTAAGTTTCTACTGGTGGGTAGAAATAGGATGTTAGTGGTCTAAGTCGCTATTGTAAAACTTTTATTCTTTCATAGTGGATTCAGGTTTACCTTGAGGATAGCTAGGTTAAATCCTCCTCAGGTTTTTACCGGTTTGGTTTCCTAGGTCATCATATCATTATGTTTTGTTATATTTCCGCTGTTATGCATGATATGATTGTTTGATTGTGATAACCTAGATTTGTTAATTTGGACTAAGTAATAACTTGACTAATTAACTAGGTTAATCCAATTATGTTTTAAGGGGTCTAAAAACGTACATAGTCCTTTTAATTCCAAAATTATTTAATCTAATCCTTGGCTTTCCAGCATAACTGCAAGCAATGGTCACATACCTCACCACCCCATCATCCCCCTTTTTAGAAGTTCTTTTAGCCAATGCAAAACCTTTTTCTTTAGCATATCTTCTATAATATATCACAACATTAACAATGGAATCAAACATCATTCCCAACTTAGGGTCTTCTGCTTTGTTTTCCACACCTTTTGTTTCTACCATTTCAATCAACTCCACTATTTCATTCTCAATATTATCTTCATTTAACTCCACCTCCACCATATCATTCTCGATATCTTCATTTGAATCCCCCTCCACCATATCATTCTCAATATTATCTTTGTTTAATTTCGCATGTGAGAAAACATTTGATATTTCATTTGCCATGCCTATTCAATATAATTCATAACACATTATCAAAATATAAGGTCACTTAATCATAAGAAAATTAATAATTCTAAATACTATAATTTATCCTTTCAAAAATTTTGTGCTTCATATAAATGTGTTATTCACATTTATTTTTGCAAAGCAAGTGATGGATTAATTTTATTGTCTATAGCCTCTGGCCATTATTACAAAAAAAAAAAAAAAAAAAAAAAAAAAAAAAAAAAAAAAAAAAATTCTCTTTTCCAAATGCAATAGAAAAATGGAAAACCCAATTATTACAGGCAACAAATTCACAACTTCAAGATTGCATTTTTGTTGATATTTCAATTTAGATTTCATTGAAACAGAATAGAGTACAAGGGGAGTATATAAAGCAGTGGAGGACCCTAAAACAGGGAACCTCCTAGCAACAATTTAGTTGAGAACACAACAAACAATTGACAAAGTAAACTAATAGCACAACAGTACATAGTGAACTAACAGAAATGCAAAATAATTTTTACTGAATGAGAGCAATAATACAGGGGAAAACAAAGAATCAAAGACTAACAAAGAAATCTAAAGAAAATACTAGGAAAAGTGGAATGAAAAATCACCTCCTTGGATGGCAAATGGTGATCAACTCTGAGATTTGGAAGAGAACTTTTTTTTTTTTCCACAATAGATGGAGCTGATACAAACGATGGTTTTCGTAGGTTTGGGGAGCAGTGGGTTTTGGTTTTTCGGTGGAGAGGTAATGTTTTTCAAGGTTGGGTTTTTATTTTCTAGTGTAGGATGGTGTTTTCCGGAGTGAGTTTTTCATTTTTGCACCGTAGTTCTAGTACTCTAGCAGCTGCAATTTGTTTTGGCGCTCAAGCTTTTTCACATATGGGTTTTGGGAGGGAGGGAGAAGAAGACTAAAGGAGTAATGTTTACTGTGGGATTTGTTTTGGTGCTCAAGCTTTAAGTATTGTGGTATGTTGGTGGGCCCAAGGTGATGAGGTGGCTTGTCACATGTGAAAGTTGTGCACAAAGTTGTGGAATAGGGTGTGGTACCAGAATTACCCATAAACTAAAGGCAAATTGAACGGTACTAATGACAACTTGGTTTTATTATATGCATTAAGTGTATTGGAATTTGGAAGGTAGTAAGTAGACATGACATGAGCTGTCTTCTTCTATTAATCTTTTTTAATAAAGCGAGGTTGTTCAGTAAATGTCCGACAGTTCAGCTCGAGAGAATTGAGTTTTTTTTTTTTTTTTTCCTCTCTTAATCATAAAGTTGATTCTATGCAAGAATTTTAGTGTTTGGTACAGGGTAATGTTTCAGGATTCCCAGGAATGTTTAAAGATTCCCATGTTTGGTTGCAAATGACTCTAGGGAATTAGATGCAAGGGGAATTTGAATTCCCCCTTTAAACCCCTCTCAGTAGGAATGTGGATTCCCTTTAAAATAGGTGGGTATCCAAATTCCCAAGCTTAAAGGAAATTGTATTTTTTATAAATTGAAAATTTTAACCATTTTTCCTTATCATTTAAGCAATTAAGATAAAATATAAAACAAATCATCAATATCTTTTCCCTTGTCTTTATCTTTTCCTACCAAAATAACATAAACAGAATCAACAACTCTGTTGATATATTCTTTAACAAGGTTCTATTCAAGTTTCACGTGTGGAAAAAAAAAAAGTTTGAAGGGGACCCTCCATTATTGCCAGGTATTCACTTTTGTTGTTGTTGTGTGTGTTGCTCAACAAATTATTAATAGTTTATATTTTGTTTTTCATTATTTATTTAGAGGAAGATTTTTTTTAAAGGACTTGGTAGTTCACATTCAAATTTAAGGATGGAATGGGAAAAATAAATAATTCATTTAAGATTCTTGGGAATAAACTAAACATTATTATCTCACATTCTTAGAGATTCCCAATGAAACCAAACATAGAAATAGCTACATTCCTAGGCATCTAGATTGAAAGGAATCACATTCCTAGGAATCTGGATGCTAGGAGTAATGTGGATTCCCCCGTACCAAACGCCACATAGGGTTTTCCCAAAAAAAGAATTTCATTCATCATATTCGAATAATACACACACATATATATTTATGGAAGAGTTAAAATATTTGAATAACATATTGAGAATCTTATTTTGTAGCTATCTGCATATTCATCATGTTCATCTCATATGATACCTTGTATCTTATTCTATAGCTAATGATTGGACATTATTTCAAGAGTGTTTGACGGATTCGGAGCTTATAATTTCATGGGTCTTGTTCCAAGAGTTGGAAAAATTATACAGCCCTCTGGTGGATCACGTCACTTGTCTACCATTTCATTAAAAGACTCACACTTGTTTAAAATTGCTGAGGTAGTAATAAGTTTTTGTTTAAAAAAAATTTCTATTTCAACAATTTTAAACATGTGGAACTCTTTTAGTGGAATGGTAAACCACATCACTTGTCTACCATGAGAACCTTATAATTTCTCCAAGAGTTGGCATAAATGATGTATAATATATAATAACCTATACCTCCAAAAGAATAAAAGAGGCTTTTTTTTTTTTTTTTTTTTTTTTTTTTTTTTTTTTAAATAACCGTAGAATGACCTATATATAATAAAATAATTTTTTGATGGAAGAGTTAGAATATTCAAATAACATATTGAGAATCTTATTTTGTAACTGTTTGCATATTTATCATGTTCATCTCATATGATACCTTGTATCTTATTCTATAGCTGATGACTGGGTATTATTTCAAGAGTGTTTGATGGATTCGTTGCTTATAATTTCATGGTAGGAATGGCAATGAGTCGGGTTCGGGGTTGGTTTCTTTGTGCCCGACAATGTTGACGTTGTCATCTTTCAGAGCTTTCAAGATCTCTTCCATAGTATTTTGGGTGGATTGAAATGACATGAAATGATTGGCCGGTGCTAGTGCTGTGGGTTCCGGAATTGGAGGGGGTCGTGTAGGCAGGGACACACTCTCAAAATTCTTTTCTTTACAAATGACACCCATCTCTCTGGCAATACTAACAGCTTTCTTGCTCAAATTGTAGCGTGAAAGCCAATCAGGAGAACAACAAGCGCAAGTGCATCTCTGGTTCGCTCAGACTTCATTCTCCTGATTTTGCGCCTCAGTGGCTTTATTATTGGCTCTTCGTAGCCAATCTTAGACTTCATTTTTGATTCCCTCTCTTTTTCCTGAGGCCTGCTCAACTAAATAGTTTTCGTCCGCCACCACAGCGTTCAGGGTTTGTGCTTGATCTCTGAATTTGTTTATGTTTTCCGTGTACTGAACGAGGAAATCAATCTCTTGCAGAAGTGGACAACAAAAGCACTCTAGCGCGTCCCTGCTGAAAGATGCGTACTCCATAGTGGCTCTGAGATAGTGTTTCTTTTTCTTTTTCTTTTCTTTTTTTTTTTTTCTATTTTTTTTTTTTTTGATTTAGATTAAGAAAGTGTATAAAGGAGTTTTATTTATTTATTTTTATTAGAGAGTTTCAACTGCTCTTGATAATAACTCTTTATTATCAAATCAAGATACCAATCGGTTTTTGGTAAATGTGGGAATTGAACCTCACATCTCTTATTCAACCATCAGAAATTTTATCAATTGAGTTAACTGGAACCCACAGGAGTAATTATTAGCTACTTTTGGAGTATGAAAAATGGTGCTCCATTTTCTCACATTCATGGTAAGATCTACTCATTTAATTTATTGTGGGGTTCATTATGAATATGTGAGAAGGAAGTACTATTTCGTTTTGCTCTGAGAATACTTAAGTATTTTTCATTAAGAAGAGGGCACTTGTTAAAGTAAATTAACTTGCCGGCATTGTACAACTAACCTGGGGAGGAGCTAGAAATTTTAGTTTCGGGGGCCAAAACTAAATGATCATATTGATTCACAGTATCTATGTATCTATGTATATATGTCTAACTCACTCATTACTACACTAATAAATTTTTAAACATTAATTTCAAGATTTTTGTCTCTGAATGTCAAATACAAAAAACAAATTTGTTAGTTTTGGCACGTGTATGAGATTTTTCAAATAAGATTTGTGGTATGTAGCTTTGTGTTGTAATCTTGTACTAGTTGGGTTTGTCATACCCAATCCGACTTGTATTTTAGTTCTTTGACTGGAAGGTAATATAAAATTTTAGATAAAAATAATGAATAAAGTATCTATCAATTGGTTTAATAAAAAGTACCAATAAATACTAGTGTACCGTTTCGGAATTATCGCTAATTTTATATATATATATATATTACTAAATATATAATATTACATTCTAACCCTACCCAACATTGTAATTGTAAAATTATAATAATAATATAGATATTCAGGTACATATATAGATCTTTTTTTTCTTTTTCTCTTTTTTTTTTTTTTTTTTTTTTTTTTTTTTTTTTTTTTTTTACCTTGGATTCATCCCTAAATAAAAAATAAAAAAATATGTAGTTTATAATGAAAAACAAAATATGAAAAGTAAAAAATAAAAATAAAATGAAGGCTTAATTCTTCTTCTTCTTCTTCTTTTTTCTTTTTTCTTTATTCTTTTTCTTTATTCTTTATTCTTTTTTATTATTTTCTTGCTTTGCTGTTTTGGTTTAGAATCTTAAAAAAGTGTATAAATAAGAGAGCACTATTGTTAAAGTAAATTAACCATTACAAAGAAGACTTGGAAATTGCCAGTGCATAATTGTGCGTATATGTACTTTGTGTGTAGTAATTACCCTAACCTTAATATTTTTCATAGTAACCTCATTTGCAACTGCAAATATTTATTTCTATATTTAATCTTTCAAATATACCTGGAAAATTAGTCAAAAAATAATTCACCTAACTGTTACAACCCTAGATTTTAAAAGAATTGTATTATATATATATTTATATATATATATATTAATAGACAAAGCTCAGAGAAAATCTAATTAGATTTTAATTCTCAATTTTGCCCCACATGTCTCATTTAATTTTTAACTTCATGCTAAGTGAATTATTGAGTGTAAAAATCAAAAAATCCAAATCCAATTAGATTTTAAATTAGATTTTAATTGGAGTCTAATTTTCTACCATGTATCCATTTAAGTTTTTAATTTTTGTGGCAAGTGAATTTTTTGGTGCAAAAATAGAGAGTTTAAAACTAATTAAAATCTAAATCATATATATATATATATATATATATATTATGAGAAACTATTATATATTTTAGAAATGTATGGTTTAAAAAAAGTATAAGCTAATACCGTGTATAATTTGAACTTCTTCCAAAAAAAGTATAATTTGAACCAAAATTATTTTTCCATTATATATATATATATATATATGTATGTATGTATGTATGTATGGACAAAACTTAGGTACAATACCTTAGGTACTATTCTTTAGGTTCCCCACTTAAGCTTGAGCCATGTGACTGCTTAACTAAAAAATATACTTCCATCCCATGAGGAAAAATCCATATGGCAAAATCTTAAGAGGGGAACCTAAGGAACAATTTCTAAATACTGTACCTAAGTCTTGCATATAAATATATATATATATATATATATATACACACACACTACTATTTAGGGGGCTTCTTCTGTTTGGGATCCTCATTTTTTTTGGCTCAAAAATATCCCTATACCCTTATGTTTAAGTAGAGGAAAAACTAAAGGACAATCTCATCGCACGCGCGAAACGCATGTGATAAGGCTCTCTCTCTCTCTCTCTCTCTCTCTCTCTCTCTCTCTCTCTCTCTCTATATATATATATATATATATATATATAGTTCGGTCGGTAAAGAGGATAGCGATTGCACTATTGAGATTAATGGAAAACAAATGATGTTCTTTATCTGGAATGATGGTGGAACTATGTTTCCAGCTTTGGAGTTTAGCAAAGTGGATAACAAGCTGGTTGCACTTGAATAAAATTCAAATTAAAAAGGCTCTAAAGTCGAGACGATTTTTTTTTTTTTTTCATAACTTGTTAGGGTGATAACGTATAATTAGGGTAATATTTTCTTTACATAAATTCACCACTAGTCACAAATCTTGTAGCTCAACTAGTTGGTGCTTTTTGTATTTCTAAGACATCCAAAGTTTAAATCATCTATCTCTCATTATAACTATCAAATTTTTATTAAAGGAAAAAAAAAATCTAAAACTAATACCATTTTTTTTTCATTAATCACAGCATGCTTGCCTCTAGCATAGTGCATATGAACTATGAAGTGCACATGCCAGGTGGACCGTGGATTTAAAATTATTTAAATTAATCCAAACTTGGGTTTTTCTACCTGCTGCTAAGTTGCTCCGGATTGAAAATAAGGTTAGAAGTTAGAACTCAGAAGCCCTTATTGAATGAAAAAACTATTGTATTCCGCATCCCCAATTCTCATTCAATTATCATCACCTGTTTAAAGCAAAGCTAAATTAGTGGTCCACATGGCACAATGGATTTCTTCCTTCTCACTACATAGTGAAATCAATTTTCAAAAAATAAAGCTTTTTTACTCTGCAAATTACATCTGATGTAATTTTAAGTAATGTCATACCACTCAATATTTTTTAATTGAATGCGAATTTTGACAAATTCACCATTAAACAATGTTACACTGCCCAATATTGATATATATTTATACAAGTTTGGTATGATCTTGAATCACACCTTCTTAATATTCCCACTTGATTCAAGTGAATCCCATCAACCAGTTTCCGTTTTAAACCAACATAAAAAAACAAAAAAACAAAAATATATTTATATTTATATTTATATATATATCATCCCTTTAGACTTTTATCTAATTGGGAGTTTTTGGGACATGTTTTCTATATAGTGATAGGGAATAAAGTATTTTGATTTTACAAATGGGATTCCCGTAATGCTCAATCAAGCAATGATCAATCAATTTTTCAGTTGGGTTTTAAGTTGAAAGTAAATGAATGAGTACTTAATAGTTAATACTTTAATAAAAGATTGGTCTTTGTGGAAATATGATCATTCAGTTTGGGCTAGTGATATCCGCGTTCTAGCTAGAGTGTGCCAAAGCTAAAGTCTTACTTTATTTGTATAAGATACTTTAATATGCCAAAGACAAAAATTAAGGAGATCAAAGCATGATTTTAAAGAAGAGAAAGAGACGTCCCTTTGAGCTTATTCAAGACTATTGAGAAAACGTATGAAGAACCTACGTGCTATGATGGATGGATGGATGATGTAAATGCTAAAAAAGTGTCATTCATCAAGTGCTCAAATGTCTTGCCGATTTTAATAAGTTCATCATATGTACTTTGCCAATTGAGAGAGATTTGTCCAACACTTCTACAAACCCCTCTTTATGACCCAGCACACTCTTTGTCAGTGCTACCTTCTCAATGGTTCAGAGTTAAAAAATTAACTTTTGATACCAACCATTGGATCTCGGAAGTTAAAAATGTAAAAAAGTTCAGAGTTTAAAAAATGTTAAAAATTTTGAAAAACTGAAAATGATGTGAGAGGTAGTGCATGGTGCAATAGCTAAATTCCAATCTGAAAAATAAATATCAAGTTTCTTATTTGTAGGCTCTTAAAACAAAATATAAATATTTTGATTTGGATGTTAAAAGTAAAATGTACTGTAATCAGAAAGTTAATTTATTTATAATATAATACATTTTGGTGACTTAAAGTTTTGTCTATCTAGCATTTTGTACCACAAGGCAAAGCATTAAGTCCAAATGATACGTATTAATATATAACAATATTTAGAAACTTATAAAAGTAGCAACTTTTTTTTTATTTAATTTATTGATATCAAAGTAGCAACTTAATTATAAGAAAATCAAAGTAGCAAAGGCAAACACAAGGACAACCCTCAAGTTTTGTGCCAAGTGGCTAGAAAGAAGTGTTGATAGTGTTACAGATAGTTATGGAATTAATTGCAACAAATTGGTCAAGAAAAAGATTATAGCGGTTGAATTTTGATCCCTTAGCCAAAATGGGTGGTTTTAATTTCATGGGAGCAATGTTCAACTCTGTGGACCCACTTCTCTGCTTTTTTATCTTCTGCTTTTTTATCTAATCCTTTTAAATCTGTTGGCTTTTTCTTTTCTTTTTTCCTCACTTGTTAATGACTCAATGGTTCTAAGTTCCAAAGGGCATTTTCCTTTTTTTTTTCTTTTTAACATTTCCCAGAGGCAAATCAAAATGTTATGATTAATGTGATACAAAGGAAATGGCCAAATTTGTATGGTGAAGAGGAATGTATTAGTTACACAATCCATAAAACTACATGGTGGAAGAAGCCTCTTATCTATCTCTCTACAACAAACAGCCTATTTACCGCCTAAACAGAAGGCAAAGAGAGTTAAACTCAACCTCAAATACCTTTGGGATGAAATCTCACATATTTGGCTGGCCCTTAAGTAAAGCCTATCTACGAAGCTCAATGCTGAGAAGTGTCAAACTATAATCAATCCTCACACTCAACTCCGATCAAGAGCACAAAACCATGGTTCCAAAAAAGAGGGTTTTAATGGTCAATCCTTTCCAACTGAATCATATAAAGTTGTGGTTTTAGCCACTCCGAATCCCCGTGAAGTAGTTGAAGTCATGGTGCTGGACCCTTAATTGCTTTAGCCATGAATCTGCCACACTCAAAAGTGACACCAATCTCTCCTGGTCCCGACCACGATTGCCCGAGATCCACACATTTCCTTGCATCTTGTAAGTGGCCAAACCAAATGGAGGAAGAGAGATGCCTTCCCCTTCCTTTCTCTTCCTATCAGAACTCTCAAGGTCATCTTCAAGGTCCATATCTACATAGCAATAGACATATCCACATAGCATATTTAATGAGCGATATAGTTCGCATAAGTACCTTTCTTTGAATGGATACAATTAGAGGGCAAAGATAAAATAAAAAGTCAACAACAAAACTTGTCACCGCCCTTTTGGTTGAACCAAAAATCCAACGGTAATAGGTTGACAGGGGTGACATGAAAATAAATAGAGCCTACCTTGGAATGAGGATGAAAGGGTATGATAGGTGAGGAAGCATGTGGACAAATCCTTTATGGTTCTTCCCATGGGAATGTGATATATTGGATACCTGAAAAATAAAAAATATGAGAAAATTTATTATCATATCTTTTGTATTAATACAAACAAGAGATTATTTGGGGAAATAATCTTTTATTGGTGGTCATAACTAGTGGCAATAACGCTCTATAAATCCTAATAGACCATGTTGAGACTTGAGAGCAATTATTTAATAGAACACTAATTTAAAAACTTAAGCAACAAGCTTAAGGCCAAAAAAAAAATCATATTTTTAAATTTTATTATGTAAGCTTTATATACTAGTTGATAAGAGAGAGAGAGAGAGAGAGACCAAGCAACTGCCATCCAGCTTGCTGGTGAAAGATCCACACTCCTCAATGACATCAAGCCAGGATATCTTTGAGCTAAGCCGTTTATCTGAAAAGTAAGGAACCAGTAATTCATCAATGGAATCAACATACTCCTACATGGTAAAGGGATTCAAGGAATTTAAAGCATGACTAGTTATAATCATCTAGAAAGCTGAAAACCCCAAATATTGAATTCTTCTTCCAAACAATAGTAAAGTTCAAGACAATAAAGATTAAAGGCGTGAACATATGCTAATAAAAATGGTAATTACTTCAAAAGGAAGTAAAATATAAAACTAAGTACAATTATTATCCATGACAGACACAAAGAGAAGAGAGATAAAGAAGTAAATAAGAAAATTAAACATGGAATGAAAAACTTAGTGTCATATTGGAGTCAAAAGTTCCATTGTATCTTTAAAAGATGCCTATCTGAAAAGGATTTCATAATATGATTCTAACAAATCCACAAATGTTCTCATTGTTCCAATCCTCAATCAGTCTTATTTTTTATAAAGAAAAAGGAAAAACAGAAGAGACAGAAAGAAAAGATGAAATGCTAATGAAATGAAAGTAAAGAACATTAAAAGGGCTAATTAAGGTTTGCATGAGAGGAAGATGAACTAGCAAAGGTACCTTATCCATTAGAGGAACTCTTCCATAAGGAGTTGATCTCTCAAAGTACTGAAAATAAAGGTTCCCCAATCTATCATTTGGGTGACAGAGATTGTCTTGCTCAGACCCTCCATCCTCTGACGAACATCCATCCCATCTCCACTTATCACTCTCACTCTCATCGCTGCATGAATCACTAAAGGACCGCGTCTCATAGTCCCCTGACTCAGTCTCTTCCCTGAAAATCTCATTCAAAAAATATTTTCAATATTACTTAGTCCAGAAAACTGCTTCAAATTAAGACTAATATGTTATCATTGATTAATCTAGTAGTAAACAAAATAATTTCAGCAATTCTGTCTAAAAGTGAAAGAATACCCCAACTAATTAAAAATAAACACATTAATGTCCAAATCATCACAGGTTGACTAACCCATATGGGTCCTTGAGCAATTCAATTATACAACCAATTGAAGAATTCTTAACCAATCGATTCGAATGAGTTCAAAAAAAAAAAACTAATAAACTTTAACTAATCCACATGGTTGACCAAAATTTTAAATCATACTAGTCAAGGAATATCATAACATTGGACCTAATCAGAAGAATCATTGCAAATCCAATCAAAGTAAATCAAACTAGGACCTTGCTGGAAGCTACCACTAGTAAAATTCAGCCTGTACGACAATCAAATTAAAACAAAAATAAGACTGCAAATGCAGATACAAGAAAGGGTAGATACCTCAAACCGTGTACAGACGAATTGCTTGTGAAAATCTGGATTGCAGAGAGATAAGGCACATAATACTGAACTAAGGTCTCGCCGTTGTTCAAGGCGACCGGAACTCCAGCCCCATATGCACTCCATTCATCATAGCAATTCCAAAGATCACCTAAGGTAAAATATTCAACTGTTTCTCTCTCCCATGGATGCCATAGACGATTAAGGTTTCTAATCTCAGTCTGCAACCAAAACAAAAAACAAAAAAACAAAACAAAATGATCACATATAGAAATTGATAACGAAAATGAAACCGATTAGTTAAAAACCCACCAAGAAAAAATTGGAAAAAAAAAAAGATACAAACCTTGGGAAGAAATTGGGATTGGACCACAGGGGTTGTGCAGTGAAGGAAGCAATCAAGGTTTGATTGCATTGGCCCTTTATCATAAATCATGGTTTTTAGTGAGATTTTAGAGACAGAAAGAAGCAGAAAATAGTTGGACAAAGTTTCAGCTTCTCTCTTGAAAACAGAGGATACGCAGAAAACAGAGAGAGAACAGAGGATACGCAGAAAACAGACAAAAACAGAAGAGAGGTAGAGAGAGAGAAAGGGAGAGAGAAATTGACGGGATTTGATTTCCCTGTTAGAGAGAGAGCTACCTATAGGGAAAAAAAAAGGGAAATGCGAATTTATTCTACAAAGACCCCTATTTTTTGACCTTTTGACAGCAAATTTCACGGGTACTAAATATCTATCCCTCTTTCTTTCTTTTTTCTTTCTCTCTCTCTTTCACAGAGTTTCTTCGTTGGCAATGTTGCTCTATTCCACAACTTTTCCGTACACCGGAGAGTTTGAATTCCAGCCAATTGTTTCCGACAGAAAAAAAAAAAAAAAAAACAGTACCAAAGGAATGGTTGTTTTTCTCTTCCCTTTTCACACTCTCCCTATTTCTTTCTTCTTCTTTTTTCACTAACCTTAAAGAAAACTCAAGCTCTGCTTTGTTCGAAATTCAAGGAACAGACTTATTGCAAAAAGTCACAGCAATTCAACGTTAATTCTTCAAGTTAAATCAAACCCAGAAAGCAAAACCCGGAGAATGGAAGAAAAGGGTCAGAATTTGATGGGTTTTGAAGGAAAAGAAAGCCCAACAAAGTGCTGGAAAATAAGGGGAAGGTTTGAAAGAGACACAGAATTGGTTTCTTTTAACATAAACCCATGTTTTCTGGGAGAAAAGATCGGTGGTTTGTCCGAGTGGTAACCTTGAAATCAAGACGATTTTCTTAAAGAAAAAAATGTAAAGGAATCAACTTTCACGGAAAAAGAAAAGCAGAGCAAAAACAGATAGAGAGAGCTAGATGGAAATATCAGAATTGTCCAATTGGAATTTGGAACAGAGTTTAGGCACTTTGGGTTCTACTAGTTCTAGAAAGAACGATTTTGTAGAGAATAGGGAGAGAAAGAGAGAGAAATTTGATACCCAACAATAATTTAGGCATCAGATTGCCAGATTTATCATTTATGAGACTCGTCTGTCACTTTCAAAGGGCCTCAACTTTGAAAGATACTTATATAAATTCTTTTTTTTCTATATTCTTTTAATTTTTTCTGTATTCTCTACTCACTCTTTTTTTTTTTCTTTTTCTTTTTCTTTTTTTCTTTTTTGTGGTTATCTTTGGAAGATAAACTCATAAAAGTATAGAACAGGACTGGGTCCATGGCTTGCAGAGAAAGCAGTCTATGATCTCTGAATTTTTCATTCATCAATAATATTAGGTTATAATACTTAAAAAATTGGGAGAGAGGAATCAGTTTTCCACTATTTGACCTTATCTTTTTTTTTTTTTTTTCCCTTTCTAGAGTTATCAAGTATAATAGCTAAAATATTGCAAAAATAAATAATATAAAATTATAGTTATAATATTTATTATTAATAATTTATATAAGACTGATATCATTTGGCTTTTAGTTAACCTCATAATATTATGTAATATTATGTAATATAAGTTTATAAAGCTTTACAATTTTGTATATTATTATTATAATAAATATATATATATAATTGAATTTATATTCTATTAGGCTTCATTAAAATCATGATACATTATTTTTTAAAATAAAAATATATATAATATATAGCTTCATATATAAAAATACTTATATTACATGTAATATAAAATTTTGTGTATGCAGGGTTACCAACTAGTTTAATCAAAATTGGAAGAGAGAAAAAAAAAATTTCCACCACTTGACTTCTCTTTTTTTTTTTCTTTTAATGATCAAATAATACAATAGTTTCATCTCAAATATACCTTGACTCCTTGAGAAATAAAAGTAGAATATTTACTCTTTTATGATTCCTCTAGTTCAATTCCCATCCTTTTTTATGTAGTTGGTAATTGGTAAATCAACTGCTAATCATAATGTTGTGTAAGAAAATAAAAAGTGATATGGAATAAATATACAACCAATGAGAACAATTACCAACCAATGTAGTTTTTTTTCTTTTTTTTGAAAAGAATCAATGTAGTTGCTATTTGATAATTCAATTACTAATGCACCAAGGAACAATTTTACGTAACACACAAGTATAAACTCCAATACAAGTTATATGGAATGAATAAACAACCAATGAGATAGTTTTTGCCCATTTGCCCATTTTGGAGAATAAAGTCAATAAACTAAAAAAGTGTTTGTAATATAAATTTAAAAAAAAAAAAAAAAAAAAGTTAGGATGGAATATCACCTAGAACAGAGAGTGAAGAATTTTAAAAGATTGGAGAAAATCATTTTCTATTGTCTAACCTTTAGAATGAGCGATAGAAACAAAAAACAAAACTTTGGGTCCATTAATAAATATACCAATTAAA
This sequence comes from Notholithocarpus densiflorus, assembly GCA_030021035.2. Classification (NCBI taxonomy): domain Eukaryota; kingdom Viridiplantae; phylum Streptophyta; class Magnoliopsida; order Fagales; family Fagaceae; genus Notholithocarpus; species Notholithocarpus densiflorus. The sequence continues at coordinate 89,072 of JARYZH020000474.1, read as the reverse complement.
ATACCAAAGAATAAAATAAAAGAAGTAAGGAAGAAACTGAAATGTAGTAATTTTTTAGTATCGAGTTTGTGTTCTAGCTGTAAAGATAAAGAACGGGAGAGCTACATTTGGCAAACCGCGTGAACGTAACAGTTAGTTAAAGATCGTATCAAAAAAAAAAAAAAAAAAAACAGTTAGTTAAAGAGTATTCAGTATTATTACAAAATAGAATCTCGAAAAAATACAAAGTACAGTAATATAAATATATAATTAAGGTGGACGACGTAGAATGTGTGTTATTTGTGTTGGTCGATTTACGAAACCGAAAAAGTTTGACACCGTCTCTGTGTGTGTGTGTGTTTGTTTGTGTGTGTGACAACGCAAAAACGAAAACTAGATAGATTTAAGAAGCAAAGAAAACACGTGGATAACGAGTACGGCATGGCGCGAGATAGTGTTGGATAATGATAAATAATAAAGCATGGGGCCCCTACTTTCACCAACCGCTTGCTCGCTTGCTCGTTGGTGATAAGACTAAGATAGTTCTATGACAACTAGTTAGAGTAAAATGCCTATTAAGAAAAATAAAATAAAATAAAGCATTATTATATATATGAGGTTAAAATATCTAATCCATTATAAACATATTAAAAAAAGGAGTGAGATTTAGGGTATTGCAGCTTATGAAATTGTAATAAATGGTTGGGATTGAGAGTTTGAAAATGTAACTTTTAATCTCAATTATTAAATAAAAAATATTAAAAAGAAGTGAAAATTTAAAGTTAAAAAGTTAAGAATATAAAAAATTTTGTGAAGGAAATGGAGTTAATTGTACGGTGCAATTACATATCTCAATCCATATTCCTCAATATGAGTAATTAATAAAAATCAACATAAATATAAGAGAATAAAGCATCACACCATCGTAATCCAAAAATACCTAATAATACCCCAAATAATGATCGGAGATATTTTAGCCATAATCTTTGCTCGCAATAATTATTAGAGTGACTTGATTAGTGTTTGTATACTATTTTGTAGGTTATCCAATTTGTAACCAGTTATAGTAAAGAACTAGCCTCATCCAATCACTTGCCAGTCATGACAAGCAATAGATGTAGAACAAGATTGTAATTAATATTTTCCTAAGTCAGTAAATTTGACCCTTGGAAGCCTTGAGATGACCAAGGCTCCACCCCCCCCCCCCCCCCCCTCCCCCCTAGTTGAAGTTAAAATTCTTAATTAAACTGTCTTTACTAGCTAGTTGAAAAATTCCAAAACACCACCGACCCACTAACCTCTACAACCAAGAGATCAGATGGAAAATATAGGCAATTTGATTTAGTGAGTTTGGAAGGATTGTGCGAGTTGACAATATACATTTGCTTACATTGGAACTTCTCTAATTAGGCTAAAAAATAGAACTTTTTAGTAGATATTTTTAATGGGAATTCTTTCAAATATTTCTTTGTTTTCTCTCAAATAAAAAAGGAAAGAAAAAGTTTTTTAAGGGGAATGTTAACGGGTTCATGGGCCAAACAAAATTTTTGAGAGGGATGTGAACTCAAACGTAAAAGTGTAGATTACTTTGATGTATGTTGGAGTGAGATCTTATACGGTTAATAGCTCAGTATTTTAGATAATCGTATGTAGCATTGTGGAACATTATTCCTCAATATGAAATCCATAATCTTGATAAGAGACAAGAAACATCAACTTAAGATAGATTTAATGAAAATTGATTATTTAGAATATCAAGCGTAATTCTTCTATAAAAAAAATATCAAGAGTAAAAGTTTATTGAATTCTTCTATAAAATAATTTTATTAAAAAGTTATTAAATTTATATACAATTGAATTAGATTATAGAAGAATAATGTTTGTTTGTTTAGACCCCTTAAACCAGATTGTTTAATCTAATATATTAACCAAGTGATTACTTAGATTAATTATTCAGATCTAGGTTAAACAAGCATATATCATATCATGCATAAAAGCAGAAAAGTAAATAACACCACGATATGATGACCCAGGAAAACCGATGAAACTAATCGTTTCAAGGTAAAAACTTGGAGAGAATTTAACTTAGCTATCCTCAAGGTAAACACATCCACTATAAGAGAATTGAAGTTTTTACAATCAGATTTAACCCTAAATCTATTGCTACCTCCAGTAGTAACTTACTGACATAACCATGTACAAGCTCTAAATCCACAGACTCATTCTCTTCTTGGATTTACAGCAACACAAGCCACCTTACTTGTGACTTTGAAATCCCACTCAAAAGTTTCAGATCATCATCAGTAATGATCTTGATGCAGCAACTATGTTCTACCAAAACGCTTGATTGTAATTTTTGCTCCGATAGATTCTTGTATAGTTAAAAGGTACAAAATATCTCAGATCTTACAAAGAGTAACATACAAGTCTTTTTAGCACACTCAAAACGTGGCTAGGGTTTCCCTTTTATATGTGGAGAAGTTTAGATGAAATCCTGAACGTTTTCGCGGGCTTTGGCCCTATTTAAAATTCTGTAGAAAACTGTGCCTACAATTTTCGATCGATCGAGCCTAATTCTCGATTGGTCGAGCAAGGCAAAACTTCACTTCTTTTTTCTGCAATCAGCTAGACTTGAACCTTGAAACAACCACCTTTAAGCATTGCCTAAAAACCTAGACTAGACATGTTTTATTCTTGGTTTTCCAACACAATACAAATGTGATTCTGAATATTTAAACCTAAATCTTTAGAACCTAACAAATACAAAAATATATAGTGTTAGTAAAGTGATAGTATCCTTATGATTTTATTTCATTGTGGATAATTTCATGGAGGGGTTAAATTCAATTTTAAATAGTCAATGGATGCCTTGTGTAATTAAATAAAACATATAGTGCAATTATATTTTATAGTAGAATAAAATAAAATTAATAGTAATTTTGGACTGGTTATGAGATAACCAAAGCCCAAGACCCGTTGGAGTTAGACTTATATTTTTCTCTTTCGTCCCACATTAAGCTATGCATAGAAGACCCTTGGAAGGACGGCCATAAGATGAAAAAAATACACTATACATCCATTTCTAAATTAGTTTTCTTATGTAGAAAACCTTAGAGGAGCGGCTACACTAGTTGACGAGGAGAAAATTTGTTTTCTCCTCTTGGTAGCTACATGGTTTCTAAGGTTTGTCAACAAAAGAATATCTCACACTCTCAGCCATCATATAGTCATTGAGGTGTGGATCAAAATGGCACTAGGTTTAATCAAAGTTTTGGGTGAAGATTCAAGAATACTCGGTAAGATTTGTTTTTTTATTTTTTTCAGGGTAAATGCATCAAAGGTACACTTCTCCTCTTGTAAATTCTAGATTCATGCTTGTTTGTGAATATGCAAAATATGAAGTAGATCCTAGATTTATTTATGCTGCGTTTAGCATCTATAAAGATGTATGTGAATTTCCCAACATAAGTAACAACAATAGAATATGTAAAAATGATCTCAATGAGTTAAAAAGAAATTCGATAGCTAAGAAATTTTATCATGAAAATTTTCTTGAAACCAAAAAATAAAAAATTTCAACAACACTAGTTATTTATGTACCTACTTTCAAATCCAAAGAATTTTTTAAAATTTATACGTGGGCCATTGATTTAGCATTGTATTAAATTCGGAGATATCATATAATGAAAAAGTTGTTGAAGTGATGATATGTAGAGCTTCCAAAATGCCTCTTATATATCTTCAAAGATCTTAAAAGAAATCTCATGTGTTTTTCAAACAAAGTGAAGAATTTAATTCATGAATAAATTAGAGATACAAATTTTTGTATAATTCTTGATGATATTCGAGATGGGTCAAATAATGAGAAAATGGTTATAGTTTTAAGATTTGTAGATAAAGATGGCTTTGCGTGTGAGAAAATGTTTTTTCAACTAGTTCATGTCTGATACTATAGCATTAATCTGAAAAATTAGATATATTTTGCATTGTCTCATCATATATAGTCTAGATATTCAAAATACTTCAGGGCAATGATATGACATTACAAGTAATATGCGTGGTGAGTGGAATTGACTACAAAATATGATTTCAAATGATTGTTTATATGCTTACTACATCTATTGTTTCACACATCACTTGCAATTAGCATTGGTGGCAGCATCAAAAGAGATTATCCATGTTCATCATTTATAATTACTAAAATGTCCATTGTCAATGTTGTTGGTGCTTCATTCAAACACGAAGAGCAACTAAATTATATTGGCACATTACAATGGGTTGGAGATACTTGTTGGAGTTCTTACTTGAGATCAGTTTCTAGACGGAAAAAGATGTTCACTGCAACATGTGAAGCTTTACTTAACATCATTGATTAAGGAACTACTCCTTCCCAACAAGGAGAAGCAGATTCATCTTGTCAGGCATTGAATTCATTTAAATTTGTGTTCATCTTTCATCTCTAGAAAGAAGCTATAGAAATCATTTATTCACTTTGTCAAGCTTTGTAGTGCTAGTCTCAATAAATTTTAAATGTCATGCATTTTTTTTCCACCCACTGGAGTATTTATCCAAAAATTCAAAGACGATAGATATAGAATGGTTTACTTATTTTAGTGAAATCATTATGTGAGACACTGTTGGAAAAACACATGTTTGTATCGCATACAAAACATACGCAGCAGAAAATTAACGGATCTACTTCATTTGCAATTGATAACATGTACTATGTAAATTTCAAAATATAAGAACAAGAATGTGTACCTTGGTGCAGTGAAATTCAAAACCAAAGATTAGAAGTACTTGAGAACACTTTTAATCTTCACTCCAATTCCACTTGTGCCCAAGAAGTGTGGTCTCTCAATCAGTTTATATGTGTGTGTTCAAGGGAGAATAAGAAAGTGTCCTACACTCACATACAAACCATTTCATTCTCTTACAAAATTCTGTATGTTTCTCTCGTTATAAATGATTATCTAATTGGGCTAGCCTTTTGGGTCATTCCAATTGGACTTTAGTATGAGACTTGAAGTGGGACCAAAATGGAACAAATAAGACACTAGTTCTAATGGGCCTTGGGCTTTTATTTCAACTCTTGACAAGTCCAAAGTTACCATTAATTATATTTAATACCACTATATAAATATAATTGCACTCTAGGCCTTATTAATAAATTATATCCCAAGACTTTATTGTACATGCAACCCTTTCATAAAATATTCATAGTAATACAAAGTCATGAATGTAGACTGCCACTTTGAAGATTACTACATCTTAATTCTTGAGTACCCAGTTTAATCCTTTAAGTTATTCATCATATATTTATGAAATCTAATTTCGTAAATATATACTTTAGTAACTTTTTACTAAAGTTGTTAGGTCTAACACTCTGAATAACCAAACTCATTAAACTTATCTCAAGGGAATATTTTATATCTCCGTTAAGAGATTATGAATTCCATCTCGAGAATATATGTTCCATCAACGCTAAATGTGGCTGCCCAACATACTGAGGTTTTTATTGTGATTTTAGATTTCACTGCAGATATATCAAAACAACCTACACTTTATGATCAGGTCCATTATTCTCTCAGGATTAAGAGTTCATGTAAATAAAAGTCGTGAGATTTACTATTCATTTGACAGTCGTTAGGAGAATAATAAATCTCACAGCGGTCCAGTTCAATATGTCTTAACTCTTAAAACATATCAACTAGAAGTCTCCACTTCCATGATCAAGACAAACATCTTAGTTGATATGTTATAGTTTTCATAGATGAAATGCCCAATTTAATCACCAACTACGAATTAAAATTCTGAGTTTACAAAAAATTTGTGACTTATATCTTCTATGACTAAATCACATACTATGCATCTCATAGACTATATGATAATGTCCAAATATTCATGTTACCATTATTTTAGATAATAATAAAACAATTTTATTAATCACAACATTAAGTCATACATAGCATCATACAATAGGATTTAAGGGCACTAATCCTAACAGACACAACATAGATACATCATATATTAATGCTCCTTAGGTTAAGAGACAAGGTCGAGCTCATCATCAACAAGATGATTTTATAATTGAGCATCATTATCAAGTAGATCTTTTTTATGCTGCACTAGATTCTGAATTACTAGAATCTTATTGTTGGTTTAGTTTGAATGAAGTGAAATTGCATAATCTTAGCTCAACTCTTGATCCTAGAGAGGCATGTGAATATTTTAGAAATGGTTATATTTAGTTATAGGTAAGCAAGTTTTATATGCAAGAATTCATATACCAAGAAAGTATATTCTTGGGAAATGGAACTTCATCATTATGAGCATAATTTGGACTTCAAAATGTTGTCAAGTATTTTCATATTGTAGTGAAATTGCATAATCTTAGCTCAACTCTTGATCCTATAGAGGCATGGGAATATTTTAGAAATGGTTATATTTGGTTATTGGTAAACAAGTTTTATCCGCAAGAATTCATAGACCAAGAAAGTATATCCTTGGGAAATGGAACTTCACCATTATGAGCATAATTTGGACTTCAAAATGTTGTCAAGTATTTGCATATTGTACCAATAGTTAATGAGAACTAGAAAACCAATAGCTTACCAACTTGTTTATAGAGTGGTTATACGTTTGCTTACTTTCCCAATTTTTGCCGCAATTATGAACTGGGCATTTTCAATCATGAATATTGTTAAAATTAGGCTTCGTAGAATAATGAAAAACAATTTTCTAATGGACTCTTTGATTTTGTACATTAAAAGTGAGATTGTTGCAAATTTTAGTACATATTCAATCCTAGATAATTTTGAAGAAATGTTTATTTTTGTATCTTCTCTTTTGTTGATATTTTGATAATATTGAATAGATTTTAGTTCATGAACTATTTTTGGTATTTGCTTCCCCCTAGGTCAAATCATGTGTCCATTAAGAGCCTCCATATAACGCTCACGGCATACATTTTCAATTCTTTTTTCCCTTCCCCATCATTGATTATGATTTCCTCAATTAAGGCTCTTCCTTCATGTTTTGAATTCACTAACCTAGGAACCCAACCGTCTTGAAGTTAGACTCGAAAAAGAGTGAATACTAGTCTCTTGTGTCCAACTTATTTGGTTAGCTCTCAGCTTTTAGCATTTGTGTACAGTATTTTAAAACTTCACATTTTCTCACATTTTGAAAGTACAAATATAATTTAGCACACTTTCAACAAAAAACTAAACAAGCACATGTACACGTACTTGTTTTGCATTAGATGAAAACACTCTAGCTTATAAGTGGAGAGTAACGTTAGTAGCTTAGATGGCTAAGGTTATTATGATGGAGATTTTGTTTCCTAAACCTTAAAAAGAACTTCAAAGAAAGAAAAATAGACAAAATCGATCGATATAATTTTTACAAAACTTAAAGTGATTGCGTTTAATTTCTAATATTACTAATGGGTTATCGGTGATGATGTGTCAATTTTTAATTTGAACACATCATCTAAAAGAGTAAAAGTAATCAAACTTTATGAACTAAAATCACTCATGAGTAAACTTTAAAGACCAGTAAGGTAACTAAGTCTAAATATTTGGCATCCACCCATCTCTTTTATTTACTTATTTGACAAATAAATAAATAAAAAGTTTTAATTTTAATGTCCTTATTTCTTTTTCCTATTGAGGAATATAATTTATTAGTGACCCAATAGCCCCATCAAAGATGAGCAAAGATAACTAAAGCAAACTAGGAAATATAAACGAAGAAGTTTTCTTTGATATGCGTACCTATATTTTTGTTCATAAAAAAAAATGTACCTATATTTTTAATTAGACAAAACTTAGATACAGTATCTTAAGTACTGTTTTTTAGGTTCCACTCTTAAGATTCAACCATATGATTACTTAACTAAAAAATACACTTCCTTCTCATAAGAAAAAATTCATATGGCAAAATCGCAAAAGAAGAACCTAAGGAACAACACTTAAATACTGTACCTAAATCTTACTTTTTTTTTTAATTTACCCACAAAAAATAAATAAATAAATAACCCAATATTTATGAAGATCACCCTACACTCATTAGCGTGGATATTTTGACGTAAATCAATGAAAAAGTTTGTGTTTTTAGGTTGTAATCTCCGAAATAGGAAGAAAAGAAAACGCATAATTGATTGACAGAGACGTCCTTGGACTACTGCCACTTTCAGCTGCGTAGTATATGTGTACATTATTTTTTGGTAAAATATGTGTACATTATGTTAACATATTATGAGTTCCAAATGTTGCAATATATACTTTGTACAACAAGCCTCGAAATGGCCTTGGAATGTTTTTTTGTTTCTCTTTTTGCTGCACTTTTTTTTATTTATTACTATACATTACCTCGTCTCTATATGAGTTTGATTTTTTCCTTTTAATATATGGGAGATTCATTAATCCTATGAACTCACAATGGGAAATAATTTTCAATTATCCAATGAATGTGGGATTTAATCTTTCGTCGTCAATACAATATTAAGAGCCATTATCTTAAGGTTTCCTGTTAGCTCAATAAAAAAAAAAAAAAAAGCATTATGATTCTTGAGCATGCATATAGTTAAACATTTGTCTAATTCTAAATTTCCATAAAATTCTTAAACCCAATAATTATAAACTTTGTGGTTAATGATGAAGAAAATGACACTGATTTTGCTAAAGTGACTGCTATTGATGTCACATTATCTCTAACATTTCATTGTTTATGTCGGTCCACCAAAGATCAGCTTTTGATTCTCAGTTTCACATGTCCATGCCCCCAAAGATGAGATCTAAAGTCTCCCACTCCCACTCAAGCGGGCCTACTTTGGTCCATATTTATTTGACATTACCCTACGTAGAGACCCAAAATACATCTTGAAAAGAAAATTAAACCACCATAATAATGAAAGAAAAGATTTTTTTTTTTTTTGGGAGAAGAAATGGATGAAAGAAAAAGCTGATATATATACGAAGGAAATAATGTTATTTCAATTTTCAAAAAAGAAATAGCATTAAACTCTGCCCCACCTCATCAATGTTCTGTCTGCTGACTGAAACTGATCAGTGTAGCTGTGTAGGTGTAGCCGAATTCTTTGAAATTAGCCACAGCTAACAAGATTTCAAGCTCTTGTCCTATGTGCGCATTCAAGAAAATTGAAAGTTTCAGACTAGAAACTAAGAGATAGCCCTCGGTTTGTGGCAATGGGCTCCAGCCCATATGGCATTTTCTAGCTGAGCGTAGTGTGAATTCAACGAGTAAAACTTAGAAAGAAACTTGTGTTGATTTGAAAGTGGGATTACATGAAAGTAATTATCCGTCATTCATGATTGATTACTTTAGAAAGTGGTGACAAATGGTGTTAAACTAAAAGAATCAATTCATAAATAACTCTAAAGACATAAAAAATTCACCTATATATTGTTGTAAGTAAAAAAGTGTCATCATTAGTAGGCTAAAATAAAAACTAGTTAAAACTTACCATTTTAATTGTTGAAAAATAAATGTTAAAAATTTAGTATATCACTTGTGAATTCGACTGTGGGTTCGATCTGGTTTAGGTGTGTAAATTATTTTATATTAAGGGAAAAATTTCGTTTGTTTTGTAATTAATGCATGGTTGAAAATTACAATTGAAGATGAATTTCAAAAAATAATAATAATACTCGTATTATATTATTATTAATTTTTTTTTATAGATATAATAGAATTTCAACATTTGGTGTCTATTCCATAATAATTTCTCTTTATTATTAAACTAAGACATCAATTGATTTTTAGTATAAACAGGATTCAAACTTTAAATTTTTTATTCAACAAAAAAAGACTTTACTAGTTAAGTTAGTCAGAATCCACCTATAATTTTTAATTGTTCAAAAATGCTTTCTTTGGAAACTCATAAAATATTGAAATTAATCAATTTTAAGGAAAATTTGCACGCCCAATCAAATTCGTTTTCTATTTTAAGCATTCTTAATAGGTGAAATGGTTTTGCCAAAGAACAAAATGTAAGATTGTCAATAGATAAAGCAAAGATCAAAATCTATTAGAACTTTGACCCAATCAAGATTCAATTACAATTGGATGGAATTGAAGTGTGGGTAGAATCGGCCTAATAAAGATTCAAATCCAAGAAAAAAGAATTTAATCATAATCATACATAATTATATGTGAATAGCTATGATTCTAATAAAGAAATTATAGTACTGTGTGTAGGGATGGCAATTTTGCCCCGCCCCGCTTGACCCGCCCCTCCTCGTTTCGTCCCGTGCGGGTTTTCCCTGCCTCGCAAAAGTGGTGAGGCGGGGATGAGGCGAGATTTTAGACCCGCGCCACGGGACTGGGCGGGGATGGGTTTACACTTTTTAGACCCACCCCGCCCCGCCTCACCTCATCCCCGTCCCACCCCACATTAATAAGGGTTAAATTGTAATTTTTTCATACATTAAAACCCTACTATTTAAACAAAACTATCATTAGCTTATTTTATTCTGCCTAGCGTGGCTCTACCTCTTTTTTCTCTCTAGCAAAGTTGGAAATAAGGTACCAATTTTAACGTTTTTTTTGTCTTTATTAGAAACAAATTTATATACTATTGAATTACTGGTTTCATTCATGATTCATACTTCTTTCTCAACTTACTTTTCATCATGAACATAATATAATTTTTTTTTAATGAGGTACGGGTCTGAGGCTCTAAATATTTGTGTCTGTGTCATTGTTTTTGTAATTTTGTGTGGGCATTTGGCTGCTTAACAACACTGCTTCTTTATGCTTGTCAAAATCCATATCTATTTTACAAGCTGGGTTTTTGTTTTTTAATTTTTGGAGAACGAGATGATGAGGAATATGTTTCCCTATTGGTTTGATTGTAGATATGATGGCATCAATCATGTACTAGCTCTAGTTGATCATTCTCATTCTCCACACAAAAATTATATACAATTTAATTTAGTTTTCTGTATTTTTATTAAAAAACATAAGGTACAGGTTTGAGACTTTGTCCCGTTCTCTATGAAATAGTCACAAAATGGGAGGAATTAAATAATGCACACTACTTAGTATAAAGGAGATTTGTTTTAGTGTTTTTTAGGCCAATGAAATATAAACATTTAGATAATATTATTTAATTTTTGCTAAAAATTAGTTTGATTTGATAGGATAAATTTATTTATAATTTCAAATATATTTTTATTATTGAAACATGTCATTTTATTTGAAAAAATGGTAATAGTTGTAGGGAAAATTAACAAGAAATAAAGTTTTACGGTTTAGGGCGGGGCTTCGCGAGTCTTCGTGGGGCCTTAAGAGGCGAGGATGGGGCAAGAAATTTTCCCCGTCATGCGGGGCGGGGTAAGGATGGGGCAAGAAAAATCCATGCGGGGCGGGGGCAAAGATCTCAGGTAATATTATGTTATATTATATTATTTAAGTTTTAGGAGATATTTCGGCAGAGTTTCTCAAAGTCAAAAGTTTTTGACCTTTTGATTGATGAGAATGAGGGTATTTACAGGGAAAATGAAAGTCTATGATTTGATGGGACATTTGGGCAGCCAGTTGATCAAGCTGGTTGCCCTAGAATCTTATCAAAATCATACATAATTATATGTGAATAGCTATGATTCTAATAAAGAAATTATAGTATTGTGTGTATTACAAGTATTAATTAAATTCAGGTAATATTATATTATATTATAGGCAAAAACCACATTTTCGTCCCTACATTTTTAGGCGATTCCTACTTTGGTCCTTAGATTTTATTTTTACCGCTTTTAGCTCCTATTTAGAAAAACGCCGTCCATTTTAGTCATTTCCGTCAATGCCCTACTGGCAAAGTCCTAGGTGGCAGACGGAACTATTAAAATAATAATAATAAATTTTATTTTGGCATTAAAAAATGCCACATCGGCATCTAAATTAAAAAAATTAATATATTAATTTTAACTAAATAAAAAAATATTAAAAACAGAATTAAAAACCAAAAATTACATGAATTGATATGTAAGTGTGTCTTGAACAAGAACAACAGGAACACAAACCCAGATCTAAGAACACAAACCCAAAAATTTAAAAAAAAAAAAAAAACCAACAAACAACCATTCAACACCGAATTCTCCAGCAAATCACTAATCCACATGAACCCAGTAAACAAACCAATCTCCAACAAACCCATAAACCTATATTTTCTTAGAAAACAAAAAAAAAAAAAAAAACCCAAAAAATTTAGCTTAAATACAAATTCATAAATCCCAAAGCCCTCATTTTCTCAAACCCAATAAAATCATCAAAGACCCATAATAGGCCACACCCAAAATCTCCATTCCTTTTCTTGTTCTTCTTCCCTAGATCCACCACTACCAAACCCAGATCCATCACAACCAAACCCTTAAACCAATTTCAACCATAGCTCAGATATATTAACCATCAAGCAACCCAAACCCTCACACCATCACAGATCTAAGAAGGGAGATTGAGTGGGTGAGTCCAAGAAAATTAAAACACAGAAAATTAGAGAGAGAGAGAGAGAGAGAGAGAGAGAGAGATATATATATATATATATATATATATATATAAGGACCAAAGTAAGAATCTCCTGAAAATGTAGGGACGAAAATGTGGTTTTCACCTATATTACATTATTTAAGTTTCAGGAGATATTTCGGCAGAGTTTCTCAAAGTTAAAAGTTTTTGACCTTTTGATTGATGAAAATAAGGGTATTTACAGGGAAAATGAAAGTCTAGGGTTTGATGGGACATTTAGGCTACCAGTTGATCAAGCTGGTTGCCCTAGAATCTTATCAAAATGAAAATGAGTGAGTTTAAGCTTCCTATCTAGAAGATGCATACGACATAGATAGGGCGCATACGTGTCATATACCCGGCGTATGCACCTTTTGTAACCCTTGGCCAAATTAGGTCAAAAATGAGCTTTTGGGCTTTGGGCTTGGTTTCTAGTTCATAGTCGGGCTTGTGCTTGGACTGTATTGGGCCACTTTTAGGGTTAGTATCCTCATTGGACTCCACACACGATACTAATCATTTTGGCAGTGATTGAATTTCTTGTCATTAGGACTGGGGAGCTCAGGTATAGGTAAAAACGAAATGGGCTATATGCATCAATAATATATGATTATTTTTTTTCTCATTTTGAGATAAATATATATATATATATATTATGAGTTGAAATGATTTTGTACAAAATTGAACCCTTTTTTTTTTTTTTTGAAAACCCACCCCTCAGGGTAAATATTTTAAAATCAAATGTAAGTCATAGTTGTACACACAAGAAACGTCTAAAGGAACATCCTCCATATAAACTTGATAAGGCAAAGACTCTCTAGTTCATCTAGCTAGTATATAAGCAACACAATTACCCATTCTCTTAGCATGACAGAAACTAGTTTCAAGAAAACAAGAGGATACGGACTTGATGTCGTGGAGGATGTAGCCCTAGTTGGAGGAGGACATATTATCTTTAACAATAGCCCTAATGACCATTTCTAAATCACCTTCACCAAACACCTTCACCAAACACCTTCTCAAAATCAGTTCCCTTGCAAACCAGATAGCTTGTCAATCTATCAACACTTACACCATCTCTATCGAGGTAGGCGGTGGAATTAAATGTGATAAAGCAACCATAACTAATCCATTTTCATTACAGATTATCTCTCCCAAACCAACAATATTTTCATCTTCAAAGATAGCTCCATCAAAGTTGACCTTGTATGAGATTGAACTATTTGAGGAATAATCATGGTTGTTAAAATCCCGATCTGGATCTTACGATCCTACAATTTTACGATTCCACCTACTCAAAACAATCCAGATCTTTCAAGGATCTTAGCGATCGTTCAGGATCGGTAGGTTCGTACGATTTTGATGATCCTAAACAACCTTGGTTTCTTATAATCTTCTTTAACTTGACAGAAGGTTAAGTTGGACCCAAATGAAAAATAAAATCCCAATAGACTAAGTTTTTCCACTCTAATATAGAAAGAGTGTCAGTTAGACCCAAATAAAAAATATCCCAATAGAATGTCACATTTTGAGATTTTTGACATTTTTAAATGATACTTTTAAATTGATGTAGTGATGTATGATAATTATATCAATAAATGTATAATTTTTGTGATTATTTAACATACCAATGTGTATTTTTTGTTTTTTTCATAAATAATGTAAGATCTTACGATCCACGATCCGATCCTACGATCCACGATCCCACCTACCTCCCACGATCCTACGTAAGATCCCGATTCTGACAACCTTGGGAATAATAACCTTTGTTCCAAGTGGAAGCACCAATTCAATAATTAAAAACAATCTAAATTCCTATAAATAAAATAAAAAGAACAATCCGAATTTTTACCATTAAGGTAAAAAATAATAATAATAAAGAAGAAGAAGTAGAGAAAGACTAATATGGAATTTGAACTATTTGAGGAATAATAACCTTTATTCCGAGTGAAAGCACCAATTCAATAATTAAGAACAATCCAAAATTTTAACACTTAGGGGGAAAAACAGAAGTAGAGAAAGACCAATATGAAAATTGATAAGGTGGATGTAATTGGAGAAATTGTTGGATCAATAACTTCAATGGTAAATTAAATCTCCAATTATATTTCTTATATATTATGAAGTGAAGAAAATTATGGCCATAAGCTCAATTTTTGGATTTTAAAGGAATTTAACCCAAGATCCATTGTTTCTTGCTTATATAAAATAATGTCGATGTGTATGGGTTACCCAATAATATTAAGCCATGTGGCCATGAAAAACAAATCCTCAACACCTACTTTGCATGATTACTATGCCAAACTTGCGTTGCAATAGTAGTCTGAAAACTGTTTTCAATTTTTTTATTTTGAAAAAATTTTGATAATTTTTTAGTTCCATTTGACTTTGGGACCTAAAATTTAGCATTTTTATGATTAGATAATGCTAGTGGATATTTAGGAAGTGATTTATTTAATTAAACACTTATTTCTAAGAGCTTTAATTAAAATATAAAACTAAGACTATTTATCCATTACTATTAAATCCTACGTATGATAGTGAACCATTGTCCTAAGCCTAGACCAAATGGGATTATGAAACATCATTAATCATAATAATCCGTTAACGGACCAATCATAACTAATTTACTATAATCACACATGTCTACTTCTAATCCTAGGGATGCGTATTAATAGTTAAAAATTGATTTTGCTATAATTTTTTTAATCCAGCTGTCTAATTGAAACACATGATATATCATTTTGATGGAGAAAATGGGTAAATGCCCATTTCAAAAAAAAATCTAGCATTTTGCCCAATTTTCTAAACTAATTAGGGAAATACTCCTCTTTTGAAACTCGATTTTCTTAAAAAAAAAAAATTCTGGAACCCTATAATGACGTTTTAAGGAGCCTATAGTGTCATTTTGTAACTCGATCTCTATGAAGTCGAGTTACATGCAATTTTTTTTCTTTTTTTTACCTATAACTCGACTTCATGGAGATCGAGTTACAAAACGCCACTATAGGTCCTTAAAACGTCACTATAAGCTCCTTAAAAACGCCACTATAGGGCTTAACTCGATTTTGAGAAAATCGAGTTTCAAAAGATGGGCATTTCCCTAATTAGTTTGAGAAATATAGCAAAATGCTGTATTGTTTTTTTGAAAGGGGCAAAGGCCAATTTTTTCCTCATTTTGATTGTTAGCACTTTTATGGAAAAAAAAGTTTTCTTAAATGAGGCATTTTAAATACAGTGATCAAAAATATGATTTTGTCCTTATGTCTTAAAATGATGATTTTGTCTTTAGTATGATTAAACAAAGATTTCAAAATGGTGTGTCTAGCGTCGGCACATATCAGCTACCACGTCTAAAATTAAGCCAATTCGATACATAATAACTCTTTTCCATTACTTAAATAAACGACCCAATCCAAATAAAAATTTGAGTCAAATTGTATAAGCTATTGACATCATGGCATGGACGATGTGCTATAAATACTACCAAGCAAACAAAATTGCATAGATGTCTCTACCCAGGTACTCTTGGAGTATAGAAAAATTGTACTCGCTCCTCTCACATTCGTAGTGTACCTTACCATAAAATTAATAAGTGAATCATACTTTGAATATGAAAGAAGATAGCATCATTTTTCGTACTCCGAAAATACCTAAAAATTACTCGGTCATTCCAAGAAGATACTAACAAAAACTGTATAGGATAATAGTAAAGCCGTAAAGGTATAGAAATAATTAGTTATAATCAAAACTAATCTCTCCGTACATGTGTGGATGTCATTTACTCTTACATTTGTATTCTGTAAAGGTAGTGTGCATTGCAAATTTGCAACAGGCACCACATTTAAGCAATCATGGAAGTGAAATTATAGGAACATGAAGTTATGATAATGCTACCACTGTCCATTTGGCAAGTTGCATCAAGTGCATGCCCAATTAATGGTCGGACTTTGTGGTTGAAAGTCAACAACCAAATTGTGTGACTCCATGATCAATGCGAACTTTGAAAAGAATATAAACATAATTCAGAGGAAGATAAAGACTAAGTGGGATGTCAATGTCTCTTTTATGCATTAAAATTTAAGATGCTTATATATGTATTAATTAAGCACTCTTTGAGAGTCTTGGATAACAAATTTAAATCTTTACTATTTGTTTTAGGTTGGAGAACCAGGGCTCCAATGAAACATTATCAAGTATCTGTTTCAATTATTTAAGAGTACAAGCTATTTACTACTTGAAATACAATTGTACCACTGAAATATTGCCAGCCAACTGTTTATCCAGAAGGATAAAATATATAAAATGTACTACAATATAAATATAAAAATAAAAATGTATCTATATTTGTTCACTATTACTTTGGATCCACTGCCATTTATTTCATTTGTTTTTCTTTTGGGCAATACAATCTTGAACTTGAACCGAATTTTGGAATGGCAAAAATGCCCCATCTTGCCCCCACTCTATTCCATCGGTTTTTCCACGATGAGAAGTCAGATTTTGCCCTTTCCGTCCCACCTCAAGTATGTATATCATTTTTATTTAGAATATATCTATACATATCATTTAATATTTTATACCTGTCTTATTTATAATTAAATTTTTTTTTTACATATTCTATTACTATTGTCAAAACACTCAGTTATTAGCACTCTCACTATTACATATTTCTCGTTTCTTTCATGTTTATCTCATTAATGTTGGAAATATCTCATTAGGAATGACAAAATACTTCCACCTTACCTCACTCCAACATGCTTGTCCCATGCAAGTTTATTTCATCTGAAGAGCGGATAGGACTGAGGCAAGCCAACAATAATCCAACCCCGTCGCACCCCGTTACTGTCCCTTCAACTCCAACCACAATTGCAAGTAGTTAATAGCCCTGCTTGAAATAGAAGCCATTTATAAGAGAGTGGATGAAAAGAAAGTAGTTTATCATCTATCCAATCTTAAATTTGGTATGTTTTTCAAAATCAGAATAAAAGTGTAAACTGTAAACAATAAAAAGTGTCATGGAAATGCTAGCAGAGTATTCTCATTATATAATGCATAATGTTGTAAATCAAATGGGTTAAGCAATGAAAGGGCTGTTAACACTAGATTTTTCCTATCCCGAACCCTGGGCTAGCGACACATGTGTATCATCTTGTGCCCCAAATGTGCTATGTACATACTCCTTGTCAGCATGGGAAAAGGTTAACAAAAGGGAGTTGTCACCAATTATCAAGTTTCTAAAATGTTATTGGTCACCTACATCTATTTTATTTTAGATGAAAATACCATTTTAATCATTGTATTTTGAGGTTACCGTCATTTTGGTCTCTATCATCAACTCACTAATGAAAATACTTATGTGATTAACAAATTGTATAGTTAGCATACTAATTACTGACATGTCACATGTCTATTAAAATAATAATAAAATATTTTAATTTCTATTTAAAAAAGCCATGTCATCATTATAAAAAATCCATGTCAAAAAATTTTAAAAATTATATTTTTTTTACAGAAAAAATTAAAAATATATATATAAATATATTAATTGCTAATTTTAAAATAAAAATAAAAATGAATTAAAAAATCAACTTACAATTTTCTTTTCTTTTTTCTTTCAGTTTCTTGACTCACTATTTTCTTTACATAAACTTATAGCAACACGCACATCACGCAGGACAATGACTAGTTAATTATATCATAATTATCTTATTGTTGAATAAGGAACTTAACTCCTACTTTACATTAGAAAATATATGTATTGACAATGAGTTTAATTTGTCAAGATTTTTATCAAAACTCTCTCTTCTCTCTCACGCTGGAATTATTACGAGAGCCAAAGTGTGATAAATACGACACGTCATGCGATAATTGGATTGGAGAGACTGAATGGAGAGCTCCTGAAGCTGAGTCTGATAGCCCACAAGAAATAAAATGGAGAGCTCATCATAAGAAAATGAAAGCACTGTCTCTTAGTACTCATCAGTAGTGTACTAGTGTCACCATCTCTTTTTTTTTTTTTTTTACCCAAAATCCTCTAAATTCTCCTACAGAACATGCTGTCACAAAAGGTCATATTCCAAGCACGACTAAATGGGGGAAAAAACAAAGTCAACATTTTGTCAAGCCCCTCCACTGCTAGGCTTTAGGTTAATATTGCATTTTTTAAACACATTCATTGAAATAATATTTTGTTCCCGCATTTAATGGGATTATATTGCTTAAAACCTTTTTTATGTCAGGAAATTTAGAAGATGGAAAAGTTAATTTTAATATATATATATTAGGGGAAGAACATGGCTTCCATAATCCTGTTAATTTGAGCATGACCATTGACCATTTAACACCCTTGTAAAATTTAATACAGAAAAGTCACTTCAAACTTCAAAGCCATCTCCTTAGTCAAATTTTTCAATGAGAAAGGGATTAGTGAATAGTGAGGCCGGGAAGGGGTGGATTTTCCATTACATGCTTTGTCCATTAATAATTTCACGTGCTCTCACTTAATTTCAGCTTTATTTGGTTAGATATTTTGCTCTTTGATTAATTATGATTTTCAGTAAACTTTTTACAATTTTCTTTTTTATTGTAAAGTAATAATACTAATAAGAACATAATATCAAATTATCAATGAGGATAATTGGAATTCAAATTTCCCCATCACTTATATATTTTAAGGAAAAACAAAAATAATGATGATCATATTAAGTCATTGAAGCAGGGCTAGCTGATGAGCTCGTTGACAAGGTTATAATGGATCCGTGAGTGAATGTCTCTCTATATATCAAACCATGTTGTCCTGGTCAATCTTAACTTGGATCAGGTCAAGAACTAGCAACAAAAAGTTCTTAACAATATCTTTCCCTTACTCAGTTCCTGGCACAATTTCCGGAAATCTATAAAACCAGCAAGATTTTCAAGTATTTTAGTCTTCCTGTTTATCGCCCATAATTGGCTGACGTGCCAATTGGTGGCCTAGACATCACCGAGGTCTTTCCAATTGACTTTATGGTAATGGTGGTTTCTTTGATGAGTTTTACAACACAAAAAGATAAGTTTTTATTTATTCCCCAAAGCAGTTTATACATGAAAGTGAAACACCTTGAGTACTGCACTATATAAAGGTATTGTGACCAAAGTTTTGAATATCATTTTAGTCTTCTAGGATCATTTTTGATGGGTCACTAAAACAAAATGTCATTATATCATAAATGCTACATATATAGACTTATTATAAAATAAATATAAGAATTAAATAATTCATCACATCTCATTATCAATTATAAAAGGTTTATAACATTAAAGAATAATGAACAGTATCCAAATCCTGTCATATACTGATCTCAGAATTAATCTTTAAAAAAAAATAAAAATAACCTATTAAAAATTGAAAGGTAAGAGATTTGATTTGATTTGGGAGACAAAAAATTACCAAAACACCCAAAATATATATTTTTTAAAAATAAAATTAAAACTTAACCCAAATTCTATTTCGAGCTGAAATAATTTTTTGCCCACCAAAATAGGTTAAAAATGCTTATAATGGATCAGAATGGCTTGATATTTGAGTCTTTAGGGAACAAGTGGTTGTTGTGTACTAATTTATGCAATAGTACAATAAATATTGATCAATACGCTCGGTACATAATGGAATTCAATGTGACAAAGACAATTGACGTCCACCAATCTCTAGACAACAGTTGCCTTGTAAAAATTTTGTTTTTGCTACCATCAATTGTTAAGTTTTAGCCTTTTAGCTAGGTTTGTGTTGACAATTTGCATGTGAGAAAACATATGTTGCTTGAAGATCACTAAGTTTAGAAGGCTCATTAAGCGTAAAGTGATCATTAAAATCCGAATTAGTGCGAATGATCGAGTTCGTTCATGGTGGATATTCTATAGAAGAGATCCAAAGTTCTAGAGCTACTCTGATGCATGGGATGCAAACAAATCATTAATTTGCTAGGTTTGGAAATATAGGTTGTAACAAAGGTTTGGAAATATAGGTTACTACAGTAAATTTTCTAGTGAGGTATGTTGCTCTCTAAGTGTTTTTTTATTCTTCAAAATAAATAAATAAATATAAACCTCACTTTATCACCAAATGCTTGTTGATTTTTTTTTTTTTTTTTTTTTTACTATTTGTTGGATTTTTCTGATATTCTTGTGATTGCATTAATTATCATTGTGAGTGCTAAACTATTATTGAAAATTTGTAAGGTAAATTACATATATCACCCATGTGGTATATATATCCTTAAAACATGAAAGTTCCATGGAGGTTATTTGTAGACTTGCATACCTTTTTTAACTATTTGCATCTGCGGTCGTTTTTATTATTATTTGGTAGTAGTAATAAAGGTAATAAAATAAAAAATAGAATAGAAAGAAATTAATATTAATGGCTTGAATCATGTATCAACAGCCAATATCCATTAGAGGTAGAAATGAAGGCTCCATCAAAACAATTATTTATTTCTATTTCAAGGCACCTTGTCTCTCTTTTTTTTTAATTTTTTAAATTAAAAAAAAAAAAAAAAAAGGAAGTGTGAATAAATAAATTACAAGAAGATATTGGAACATCCATTTGGAAGAAATGATGGAAGCAGGAGTTCATTTTGGTCATAGTACTTGTAAATGAAATCCTAGAATGAAATCTTATATCTCTTCAAAGTGTAAAAATATTCATATTATAAATCTTATTAGAACTGCCCGTTACCTTTTATCTCTATTGTGGTTTGCTTTATAAGGTGTTTACCTCGCTTGTGGATTGTTTATGAGGAATTTTTTCTAATTTTAACTGAATTTGATGATATGGCAAGTACCAACCTCTCATATAGAGCCAAAATTAAAGAAAAAGATTGTTCTACCCTCACATTTCCTCTGTCTAACTTCCTCCTTAAATCTTCATTTGGGTTTATGTATATTTACAAATCGTAAGTTTTATTGGAAAACAATATTTTTCTTTAATTCTTCCCCATTTTATTATTATTATTATTATTATTATTTTATCAATGGTGTTGTTGGAACTTGCCATATCATCAAATCAATCAATAACCTTTTGCCTAACATCTTTCCCACCCGTAACCGAACTTCCAAATCTAAGATCTTTGGTTCGAGACTTTTAGTTTACCTAATTTAATTAATAACCCTTGAATTGATTTTAGTTAATTAGGTAAATAAAAAAGAAATTAGACAAATAGGTGATCAATCACACTTAATACAAAGCCAATGATTGGAGGTGACTCCTAAAAAATAAAATAAGAAAAAGAGATTCACACACACAAATCACTCCATCAAAATAAGAGTCACGTCGTCAAAGATCCAATTTGCGATAAACTAAAGAAAAGCTCTCACAAGCTTTTTCTTTTTTGGGCATCCAAAAATAGCAAACTCCTTAAGAGTTATCCTTCAAGATAAAATTTGATGGAGTGATTTTTAAACAATAAAGCGGAAGTAAGAGCTTTGATCCGAGATGATAATAGATTGTTCATTGAAGCATTGAGTTGCAAAGGGAGAGAAATTCAGATTCCAATGAGGCAGAACTAGTAGCGGTTGCCCAGGCTATCAATTTTGCAATTGAGATAGGTGTAAACATATGTTATTGACAAGCTTCTATCTGAGGAAGACAATTCATGGTTGGGAGTTGTGGCAAAGGCAACAATATTAAGAATAAGTATTATGCATAGTCATAAAGATAATTTTATATATAAAAAAAATATAATTTCTTGTAAAATATTTTAAAAGAAATTTATAGTATACCCGGGACATCAGCTAGTTCCATTAAAGTTAGTGGCATTGCCTCATAAAGCAAATGAAGTGAGATAAAAAGCAAATCACATAGGAGGAGGTAAGTGTCACAAAATAAATCACTGAATAACTTCATGTTTTAGAGTATATCAAATAGTGGTATCTATAATTTCTCATAATTTGTATAGGTTATTTAAGTTGGAAAAAATTTAGTTCCAGACCAATTTGGATTTATTTTCTCCATTCCATTACATGGCTATCTACTAGACTATACATTTGTTTTATTTAAACAAATCATATAGCTCATTTAAAAGTCATGACAAAAACTATACATAGATAATCTCTTAAATTGCCACATGATGATTAATGAGTTGGAGAAAGATAACTCTAAGCTAGCTTAGAAACTTTTCCATTTAAATCAAAATTATATTTTTCAAGAAACTTGTAACTTAGTTGTATAAATCGGTTTTCTTTATAAGAAGAATTAAAGGTTCAAATCTTCATCTAGTAACAATTATATTATATTACTACTAAACTTTAAGTAAACGGTCATGATTGAAACAATAAAAATAAACGGCTAAGATTTGGATAGATACGATACCCACTTAAAAAATAGGTGGGTACCATAGAATGACCTATATAAATATATATATAATTAAAATTAAAAGAAATAAATAAATAAAGTTAGGAATACCAATGTATCAAGAACGAATTTGGCACTTTATAGAACGAATTTGGCATATCAACATTCATCTACACATATATATAATGTAATATAATATAATTCTTTGATAGCCATGTCGGAGGAAACCGACATGGCTATCAAACATTTGGAGTTCGGACCCACCAGTAAATACAAAGATTGTAAGCAGCCACCTAAAAAATGGTCCCCCACATGAGGACTTTAGAAAGCCTAACCTATATAGCCCAAAAGAGTTATCTATGGGCTGCACAACTATCCTTACAAAGCTACAAATGTATGCAACTTATTAGGTCACTGACTCACTATATATCATGCCTTCATACTTTTGTTTTTTTGTTTTTTTTGTTTTTTTTCCTGCATAATTTTAAATACTAAGAAAAATATTATACTATATTAATGTTAAGCTCTGAATTCTGAAGGATTGGTTAAGCAAGGAACCACAAACATATACACAAAAGGGTCAAATATTGTCTGTTGGCCTAATTGGATAAGGTCAAAAATTAGCAAGAGTAAGAAAACTTTTGTTTTTATTTCCACTAAATCTTCTTCCTGTCATAATTTCCACAAAGCTTTAGAAAAACAACAATTTTTCTCTTCTTGGCCTAGTTTATCCACAACGATTTCTTAAGTTCAAGACAAGGCCATCACATCAGATATAGAAAAATTCGTTTTGAAGAATGTTCAAAATGTATTAAAAACGTTTTTAGGCCCTAAGCCATGAGGTTGCTCGTGGGCCTGTACTATTTGTAAATCAATTTCATTCCTCTTTATGAATTTGCAGCTTTTACTTGGTACGTGGAAACAATTAGCAATTTTCCTAATTATAATATTTTGGACCTAGCCCAATAGAGTCACCCATGGGCTAAGGTCTCTCGACTCGCCTCTGCAAGAAGTGGATTCAAAGGTAACTGAGCTCGTAGTATGCAATATCCACAGCTGTTATGTGGGCTAGTTTTCGCAAACTAGTTATTTTCATTCTCATAAGAATTATTATGCAGAAGTTGGGCCAGAGATTAAACATGAAATAGGAAGCATGTCAATCATTGAAATTGTTTCTTTTTACAACCTCCTCCATAGCTAATTAGCTATCCCCTGGCCATGGACCCATGGTGATGGAGGAAGAAGAAAATTACATAGTGCCAATAAAAGAAAAGAAGGTTACACAAAGGAGGGTAATTCAATACAGAAAGGGTTCTGTGTCTAAATTTGTGAACAATGAATCTATTTACAAAACTCTTTTATATATATACTAGCCTCTGAGCACGCACTCACACACGTGCTTAGAAACTCTTTTAATTTTTTAGATAAAAGTTAATAATTTGCATCTATTATAATTTAAAAATATATATTCTTATTTTTCAAACAAATAAAAATGATAAACTTTAGAGATAAGTAGTAATTGTAATTTCTTTTTTGAACGTTAAGGGAAAAAAATCCTAAATTTTAGGGGAGTTCTCTTTTTAAATTCAAAATGAAATATGTTTTTTTAACATTTATGACCCTATTTTTAAATGAAGTTACCCTTTATTAATGAGAGTGTTTTTGAACCATGTAAAAATCCAGTTGAAACAAGGGAATCCTCTTTTATATATATATATATATATATATATATATATATATATGATTCTTCTATTTACAAAACTTGCTATTGAGATAAGACACATAAGACGGTACTTTCTCCTCCTTCCTAATTCCTAGGAAAAAGGATTATCTCCTATTTAAATCCTCTCATTTTCTCTAATTTGAATATAAACGTAAGACATGTGACAACTAAAAAATTCAATGCTCTAAAAACACCCATGTAAACCACACAAAATTACATAAATGTCAAGTGTCTTTCATCGGACTAAAAATTGGAGGTAATTTGGGGTTTTAAATGAAAGCGGATCTTATCCCAATCCATTGCAGTGTTGCCTCCTAAGACTACTCTTCCTTTATAATTTTTAATTTTGATAAGTTTAGTGAAACAAAATTTTCATCTTCCTTCCTTCCAAATCCCTTGCCTCCTACAACCTCTCTTTCTTTTTAATTTTTAACAAGTCAATAACCCAAGAATTGAATAGAAAATTTTAACACAACATGAATTGTTTTCTCTATTTTATTATAATAAGAATGTATATGGAATTGTCTATTCCACTATTTAATGGAAATATGATTTGACAATATTCTAGTGAAGCATTTAAATAGAATGTTGTGTAAAATTCTACCTCAAACTTTTGTGGCAACATTAGAAGAAGTTAACAAAAAGTCAAAGACATTATATTATATATATTTTGTTTGCAAACTACACTCCTAATGGCGGCATTTCATTGACCGAACTAAACACATGTGACAAGCTTATGTAACACTCAACTGAAAATATGGACAGATGAGATGCTGAGACAAACAGAATATAACTTTAGGGAGTAAAATCCAAATTCTGAGACTTCAAAGTGTAAAATTCAAAAACCTCCAAACTTTAGGGGTTTAAATTCTAGATGTATCTATTGAAAACACCAAGATGCCAATAAATTAAACTATAAGGCTCTTGCTGAGTACCATAAGTTTAGGGAATCAAATAAAATTCACAAGTTTTAGCCATTGCATTTTATTTAATGCAGAATAAAGTTGTTCCAAGCTCACATGAAAAGTGACGTTACACTAATCCAAAAAATTACCAATTCAATAAGATGTTAAAAAAATTTGATTATTTTTTAATAATTTGACAATTATTACCATAAGGAGAAGGATTTGACTCTCTCTCTCTCTCTCTCTCTCTCTCTCTCTCTCTCTCTCTCTCTCTATATATATATATATATATATATATAAGTGAAAGTCACCATTCAATTAAAAAAAAGCAAATTGAACAGGTGAGCTTAGTAAGAAAAAGGTTTAAAAAAAAAAAAAAATTGAAAACCGAAAGCAAAAAGAAGAAAACAACAGTCATTGAATTGTGCATAGGGGCACTTTTGTCTAGAAGTTTTGTTCTAGTTCTCTTTAGATTTCTCATTTCTCTCAATTTTATGGAGAAAACATTTTGGTGGGATAGGGGAGAAATCATCTGGGCCCCACCACTGTTTTTTTTCCTTCCTTTCTTATAACTAAGGAAGTCAATTTCGTACCGTACCAGTCGGTACAGTCGAAATTTTTCGTGCCTGCACTTAAATCGATAAAGAAACACCTATGTTTCGTACCAGTTTAAATACTGGTCCATATCGGGATATATATATCGGATTTTAGCTGAAAATGTTATACTGGACCGAAACAACAAAAAAAAAAAAAAAAAAAAAAAAAATCAATTTTCACTTTTCAGATCTAATAATCTCTCTTTGTAAACTAGCTCATGCTCGCGTTGCCGTCGTCTTCAATGCGTTTCCGTTGTAGTTGTGGTCACCATGTTGCTGTTGTTGTTCCCCTCCACGGCTCCACCTTCTTCTCCTTTTTCTTTGGCTTGCCCAGCCTAGACTGTAAGCAATTGCATCAGTCCTTCTATAATAGAAAAAGTGTATCATTTTATAAATTTTTGCTCAAAATCTATCCACATTAGTCTTTCTATATCACTGTTCATTTCCAAAATTGCTACAGTAATTGTGCATATTTGCACAGTTACTGTAGCTTTCTATTTTATTTTTTATTATTTTTTCTCTCTTATCTCTCATCTGATTATCTCTCCTCTCTCATCCGATCTCTCTCTTCCTTTGCCCTCTTTCTCCTTTTATCTTCTCTTAGGATCCCTTTGGTTGGAGGGGTGGAAAAGTGGGTAGATAGAAAAAAATTTAAATTCCCTCCTTTTTGTTTGGTGGTTGTGAAAAAGTGAAGGGATAGAAAAAGTGAGTTTATATAAATTTACTCATATACCCTTATTAAAAATGATACCCAATTAAATCAAAAAAAGTGACAAACAGCCCAAAAAAAAAAACACAAAAGAAAGCAAAAGAAAAAAAAAAGAATATAACCAACGTAAAAATAAAAAAAATAAAAAAATAAAAAGGAAAGAAGAGGCAAAGGAAGAAAAAAAAGAAAAAAAGAAAGGAGGCAACGTCAGGAGGAGGAAAAAAAAGGCAACGCCCAAAGGAAAAAATAAAAAATAAACAAAATAAATAAAGGAAAAGAAATGTCTAGGAAATAAATAAATAAAGGGTGAAGAAGAGCAATGAATAGACAAAGCCATGTGCAAGTGCATATGGGTATTTTTGTCTATTAAGCAGTCCAATTTTCTTCCTTTAATTTTTTCTCCATTTTGGGGAGAAAACTTTTTGGTGGGTCCGGGAACAAAACACCTGGGCTCCACTATTTATTTTCCTTTCTCCTCACCCAACCAAACACACTCCAAAAATGTTTTCCTTTCAATTTTCTCTCCAAAGTTTTCCATCCATCTTATTTCACTTTCAAACAAACACACCCTTAAATCCAATAACAAATCATAAAATTCTTCAAACTTAATATAAATCAAGATCCCAAATTCATCAAACCCTCTCCTCAAAAAAAAAAAAAAAAAAAAAAAAAAATCATCAAACCCATATAAATAATCAAACCAAAATTGCAAAAGAAGAAGAAGAAAATGCAGAAATAGTAGAAGAACAAGCATCACTAATGGCAACTTCACTCTTCAGTGTCCCTCAGCTACAACTCAAAGCCTCTGAGTACTTCATCACAACCTCTTCAATGTACCCAGACCAAAACATTAAATTTCTGTTCTTTTTAAGCTTACCCACCATCTTCTAAAAAAAAAAAGCTTACCCACCAAGAGTTTTTTTTTTTAACTTCTTGTTTCAGCATTAGTAGAAAAAGAAGAAGATGCTAAAGAAGAAAAAATGCAGAAAAAGAAAGAAGGAGAAGGAAAAGAAAAATGAAGAAAGAGAAAAAGAGAGAGAGATAGAGATCAGATATATTATTGGAGTTGGCGTGTGTGTTAAAGTTGGTGGGGCCATGGATAGGTGTGAAATAATAAAAAAATGTGAGAAAAATATTATTTAAATAAAAGAGGGTGTATAATAGACAAATTGATATGAGTGTTTTATAAAAATAAGTGTATAAAATAGAAAAAGTAGAATTTTTTTTTTTTTTTTTTTTGCAAAATAGACGAATATTTTACATCCACTGATGTGGATGCTCTAAGTATGCGTTTGGATTGGCGTCTACGGTGTTGCGTTTGCGTTCTCCTCTTTTTTTTAATTGACATACGCATTTCACATGGGAGTGTCTGTCAATGGGTCCCGTGCACAGTGCACAGGACCCACCACCTCTTTGACAATCCAAATTTTCACTGGAATGACACTGTTCAGTGGGTCACGTGTACTGTTTACGGGACCCACAAACCTCTTTATTTAGCAATTTTTTCATTAAAAATGGATCCCACGGCATTATTCACATATTTAAAAATTATTTTGCTACAGTATTTTCAGTTTTCAGTTTTCAGCAAAATAAACGGTATCCAAACGAACACTAAATAGTCTTTCTTTCCTTGGCTTCTTCAAATGTCTTTTTAGCTTCTTTTCATTCTTTGTCTTTTAGTTTTGTGTGTAATGTGCCTAACAACCCACGTGAGTGTCATTTCAAAATTCAAATTTTAGCTCTTTTTTTTTTTTTTTTTTAATAATATTAAAACAATAAGTTTCAGATTTTACCTTATCAATTATGAAATTAGTTAGTACTCAAGTCCACTCAAGTTGGAGGAAACTCACAATGCAACTTGAGGTCAGACAGAATTCTAAAGAGTACCAAGCTTTAACCAATTGCTAAAAGAAATAGGCCAGATCAATTAACCAATATAAAAAAATAAAGAAAGAAAATTACGAGGGACTTGGTCTGCAGCATAGGATTTTGAGCTCTCCGTAGATAGTCCAATAATGGCGATGCAAGCCATAATAAAAGATATTGTGGTTGTTTGAGAGCCAAGTACCCGGCAGGGCCCGCACCATGTGCGTAGTCCAGTTTAATCTGGGGTTACCCTCCGTACAATCTTCCTGTTTAGCCTTCAAAGTCTGGACTAGAACAAACATTGATGTATCATCCAACTGAGCACTATGAATGGCAAAACCCTTACTTTTTGATCTTGTTTTTTCAGATTCTTTTATGTTTTTTATGTTTCGAAAGGAGAGAGAAATAAAAAAGAATAAAAATACATATTCAGCTTAATTTTTAACAGAGGTGGGTAACAGAATCCTAACTGAACTAATCTCAGGTGGGTAGGCAACTTAAATTTCGGTTAAATCATAAGTGGACAAGTTGTAATTAGTTCAAAAAACAAACAAACAAACAAACCGATCAGATGAGATGACTAAGAAAGACAAAAAAAAAAGTTGAAAACCAAAGGGAAAAAGAAGAAAACGACAATCATTGAATTGTGCACAGGGGTGTTTTGGTCCAGAAGTTTTGTTCTAATTTTCTCTTTAGTTTTCTCCCCATTTTGGGGAGAAAGCATTTTGTTTGGCTCAAGGAAAAAACACCTAGGCCCCACACTTTTTTTTACTTCCTTCCTTCCAACCAAATATGGAATACCTACTAAAATTCTCTCTCCACTTTTCTCCCCTCAATTTTCTATCCTCCCTAAAATCCCTCTAAACAAACATAACCTTATAAAGCAAAAGTAGATATTCAAAATCCCATCTGAGGCAACGACACAAAAACATATAGTTATCAAATATTACGTCATTATTTAACACGAACACGTTCTTGTAGCAAAAGCCCAAGACGTAGTTTCCTAAGTTGATACCAGTAAAGCTGATTACTTGTTTCTTAATCAAATCAAACTGGTTTGCAATGCCAGTGTTTTACAAACCACTTATTCTTTATAAAATTGCCAAAGTGGAGTTTAGACTAGATCATCCTAAGCAACTCAGCTCCTGTCTCAGTTGATAGGAAGATGTTGTCCACGTACTGCAGAACAGCTTTTGACGCAGTAATGTACTTTTGCATAGGCTCCTTCATTGAATCCTCTGAGAAAAGTAAGAAAACTTTAGAAGAACAAAACCAAAAACATTTAATTAAATATGCAAAGATTTTGAATATGTTGTCATAATTAATCTCAAAGTAAGTCAGTTTTTGCTCTGAGCGAAAACTTATTCTACCACTAGTGTAACCTTGTTCGTGATTATTGAAAGCTTACTTAGTGTATAAAACACTTGTAAATGTTTAGACCTCCGAATTCAAAATGACCGATACAAGCTTATATTTAAACAATATATGTGCAAATATGAAATATAAGCTATACCCAAATTGGCAAAACATTGTAAACCATAATTAATCACAAACACATCAGCAATTAAAAGGAAAAGAGTAGGGAAAAGAGAAGCAAACACAAAGATAACACTGGCGCGTGTTATCGAAGAGGAAATCAAAGAACTTGGCGAAAAACCTCTTCGTCGCCCTCCAAGTGGTAAAATGATCCACTAGAAAATTAGTTGGGATACATGAATAGTAATAGACCATCCAAGCCTAATCTACCCGATGCACCTAAACCCTCAAAACTTCTTGCTCCAATAAGGTTAAGCCTAACCGTGTCTTCTCTAGCTTTCTGGATCCCGCAATAAGCTCTATATTGCATCTGCCATCCTTGGCATCTTCCAATGCTTCCCAAACTCCAAAAACACTCTCAACACTTTGAATGAGTGTGGGTAGTGTTTGGATACAAATTTCCTCTCAATGGGTATAACAATGGGAGAGGGAATGAGAAAAGACTACAAAAATTTCTCTCTAAGAATGAGTACCTCTCTCTAATAAGGTGGGTGTGTTGTAGAAACTTCTCTTAGGGTTTTTCTCTCAATAGGCTCCTCACAATTTCTGTGGATAATGAGAGTATATATAGTATAAGTGATGGGCAAATAGGTCACACTCAAAAATCCTCTAACTAGTGAAATTCGCAGGTCACTCATGGGTTGCCTGAGTCGCGAAATCCAGCTAGCACATGACAACTTCCACAGCTAACACTTGACTTTTCAACTTCTGGCATGTGCTCCTCATGTGACTTTTAGCTATCTTGATCAAATTTTCACCACTTAATGTTAAACCCATCACACATAAATCCCATAAAAATACAAGGAAATAAACTTATGCAATTAAAACATTTTTTGTCATGGAATAAGCCAACACTAATGTTATGATAAAAATCATAACTTAACAATTATCATATGTCAAACAATAGCATATAATCAAAACTCAGGTTTTGAAACAAAATTTTTAGTAAAATACTGAGTTTTGGAGTGCCAGTAGCTATATAAGAGTTCCCTTTACTTAGGCCCTGAACCTAGTTAAGTTTAGTACAAATATACAACTATATACAAGAATAGCACAACAGATTTGGGCCCAAACATGCCTAAACCTAATATTCTATTAACCTTGGGGGTGTGATCAAGATGGGTTACAAGAAACCGACATGAATTTGGACACTGGATTAGTAGATCTTGAAACAGTCTAGATGGATGTGATTATGTGAATATATTATATAGTTGACCATGAGAGGCAGTGGAGTGGAACTGGGGCAATGCTACATATACGATTTTTTTCACAGCATTTGAGTTGACAAGTTTTTACTAATTCTCTTTTGGACTCAACATAGACATCATTTTTTTTTTACCTATCATTAACAACTTGCCACTTGAGTAGATGTGAAATTTTTTTGGCAAATTATTTGTGTATTTGGACTTAATGATGGAACTGTATGGTACTTTGAAGGAGATGATAGTGAATGAAATGACAGTCACTTCTAATATGTCTGGTCTACTTGTGGAACACATTATTGTAAGAAATTCAAATGGCATTCATGTTATCATAGTATCACAAAAAAGAGAACAGCAACACACAGATCCTGTAAGAGGCAATCCAAACAAAGGAGCTTAGAAGTAGTACTCAGGCTTCGTGTTGGATCAAGCTAACAAAATCAACTTTTTGCTAGATCATGAAATGAGAGTTACCAAATAGAAAGCAAAAATCCTTTGGTGAAAAGATGATTAGTAAGGTCATCTGCCTAGTGAGCTTTGACCCGTGCAAGCAGTGTAAGGGATGACCATGAGAAGAAGTCCATGGAAAATTAGGGAGCTTGGTATAATAAAGATTGAAAAGAACAAGTATATAATTAATAGGGCATGAAGCTGTGACTACTTCTACCGACTAGGCAAATTAACTTGGTCTCGTGTGTGAGTCTTAGGAAGTGCATTAAGTTCATTTATCACTGCTTATTGCAAAAGAGTTAAGAGGAGGCCACACTTGTATTCTTTATGTTCAGTACTGCTCATGCTTTCGACTCAATACGTGAGGCAAGTGTATTATCCTTATCTGCTCCTCATTTCAAGCATATACACTACTATCTAACATTCGTAAAGAAAGAAACTAACAATATAAGATGGAATTCTTACCATCTTCATTTAACAATGTCAATAAGATGTCCTTAGAAGGAAGTTCTTCCAATGCCGCAATCACAGCTTTCTTAACAGTCCATCCATGGTATGGAGCAAAAACTTGCTCATAAGCTGCTGTAAATGGCTCAACGAGTGAATTTCCCCTGTCATGGTGGACGGCGTTATATATTAATTTATGTTTAAATTAAACTAATTCATGAAAGAAAAGTATGCATACAAATCCAGTATCACTTTATCATGCCTTTAGTATATAATTATAATTAACAAAGAGACCAGATACTTTGAAGGGGATTTTTGTGCAATTTAACACCATTTTGCTAACAATTTCGTTAATTAGCATGTTTTCGAAACTATTTAGGAAATTAATATCTCGAGTCTATTAGACTCCAGTTTGCCGTGGAAAATCGAGTCTAACACACTTGATTTTTACAGATCTTAGAGGAGAAGAACGAAGAAGAAAGAAGAAAGAAGGAGAAGAAGAAGAGAGACCCATGGAGAAGGAAAAAAGAAGAAGAAGAAGAGACCCATGAACCCAGCACAGGAACTCGAGTTCCTTCATTGAACTCGAGATTCAAACCCTCGGGATGCTAGTTTGCAAAATAGTTTTACAAACTTGACAACTAACTAAATAGTTGCTAAAATATTGCTAAATACCAAATTTCTCCCTTTGAAGGTCAATCCAGCTGTTAGCAATTTTAAATCTGGAAAGTTACATACTCTTAGAAATTTAAACATACAGAGAGTTAAAATCCCTAGAGTTGACATTGTTGTTGCGGATGAGTTTAATATTATTCATTCCATACTTGTTTTTTTTAATAAGTCGATAGTTACAATAGGGTGAGGAGATTTGAACCCTAGACGTAGAGGCGGCTCTTCATTTTAATCAGGGTGGTCAGATTAAAATTTTTTTATATACCTTAAAAAAAAAATTAAATTAATATGGGTCGTTGACCACTCTAAAAAAAAAAAAAAAAAAAAAAAAAATCTTAACCACTATAAAATAAAAAACTTGAACACCCTAAATAAAATTTTGAGCCTATTTAAAATAAAATTTGATCTCTCCAAAATTTTGGTTTGTTGAAAATTGAGAAATGCTATGTTCATAACATTTTCACAACACTTTCATAAATAAATCCTAAGTGGTAGGTTGTTACTGACTGTTACCAGTAGATAAAAATGTAATTTTAGTTAGAACTAATAACAACTAATTAGTTTTTGTGATGTCGATATATTCAAGTTTTATTTTTATTAAATTTTGTTAAATTTAAGTTTTTTAATGATCACCTTAAAAAAAATTCCTAGAGCCGCCATTGCCTAAACGTCGTATTTGAAAACATTAGGATGTGCAAGATGAATTACAAAGCTCTTAGCCATTCCATACTAAAAATAATTTACATTTCAAAAGCAATTTTTAATTAATCAAGTTAGTCGTATAATCATAATCATTTATTTTGTTGCTTTTACAACAAAACAGTAAGTTCTTTGACAATTATAAATACCTTTTATAAATAACAAAAGGACACTAAATGACCGCAAAAAATTATGTTTAGGTAAACTATGAACAGATGTTTCTAAATGTTTGTATTTGATTATTCTCAGTTCGAAGTAAAAAAAAAAAAGTTGAATTTAGGTGTGATATCAGCATAAAAGAAAAGCACGTGTGAAAATTTAAAATTTCAACTTCAGAGATGAGAATTGAAATTATGTTTTAGGGAAATTAATAATACAAAAGGTAATCAATAATGAATTAACCATACTTCATGAATTATGGCAGGATAGTTACAAGTCATTACCGAGCATTAATATAGGTAGCAAAAATTCAAGTAAACAGTCTTCATCAATAACGGCTCAAAATGATCTTAAAATGGAGAAAAATCGAGAAACAAGATATTCATATATATATATATATATATATATATATATATCTAAAAGCTGAAGCGTAACATAAATGCTACGCTTCTGTTGAGTCACATCATCCATTTATTTCCAACATTTTCTCTCTCTTTTTTAACTATTTTTCTACTTATTAATTTCTTGCCCTACAATTATAGTTCCTCCAACATTCCCCCCCCCCCCCATTTACTTACTTTTACCTTTTTATCTCCCCACTACTTTCTACCTTGACCATACAATTCCTTCATCCCTTCATCTTCCTTTTATTTTGACTCTTCTTCTCCCCATTTTATTTACTATAAAAGGTTATTATTCTCTCTTCCATTCAATTTATATTTTGCCCACACAAGAAGGTGAATACTCTCTCTCTCTCTCTCTTATTAATTCTTTCTCGTAGCTCTACTTTAGATTGATGAATTTTTGTTTTGTTTTTTTTTTTTTTTTTTTTTTTTTTTTTATCACTACTGTTGGATGTTAGACTTTGGTGGTGTGTTTTTTGAGTTCCTTATCATATGTACTCTCTCCCTCTTAAAGTTTTGGTTTGAATTAATTCTTAGATATTTTGAAAATGAGAATTTGAGTTTATATTAAAATATAATTTACATGACTATGTATTTGAATGTATCTATCATTTATTTGAGTAATATTAATTGTAAATTTGTGGCAAAGTTTGATTATTATGATAATCTCCTTAAAAGAGAATGATAAATTTAAATAATTAATTAGAAACTTAAAAAGGTTTTAGTTGTAAAAAAAAAAAATTTAAAAAAAAAAAAAAAAAAAAAAAACCATAACACTCTATACAAAAGTTTGAAGAATATAGACTACTTGAAAAAAGAATAGTATCAATCAAACATACCTAATTTTTTTCATAAAATCAAATCTTAAAATAATAGAATAATATATTTGTAGAAATAGAGAGATGAAAAATAATTTTAGAAATAGTTCAATTTTTAGGGAGAACAAATTATCTCCAGTACATTTTAGAGAATAAATCATATATTATATTAATTTACAAAATAATAATATATTCCCAACGCATTGCGTGAGTTTGCGACTAGTAACTCATAATAAGCAAATCTCCTAAAAAATATTTCTCCTCTTCTGTACAGAAAACTTGATCTTTGACTTAAGCATCAGAGATAGTTCATTCTTTTTGCAGGCATCCATTCTTTGAGTCAATCGTGCAACTAAAATGATTCATTAGTTATCAGAGTAATGGCAAGAAGAAGGATCATCTAGCCAAAGAAGCAGAGGGCAAGTTGAACTGCAGAATAAAAGAAGAAGAAAATACGGCAAAGTAAAAGAAGCTGATACACTACCTGTATTGTTGTATATGTCTTAATAAACGACTTGTAGTTTAGTGTAGTTATAAATAGTTTGTTAGTTGTACATGTTTGGCACGTGAGAGAGTTAGTTAGGGTGTGTGTTAGTTAGTTTTTTTTTTTTTTTTGATACATTAGTTAGTTTGTTAATACTATTTATTCTGTTAATCTCTTTGTCTGTGTATATAAAGCTGGTGTAATTCTTTGTTAATTAATCAAGTTCATTTTTACCAAATACAATCTTTGATATTAGTTGGCGTAATTAATGGGAAGAATTAATCTTTAATTAAGACAAAGGTTGTATAATTCTAACTTGATCAATGCTTACCAAAACACCACCACAGCTCAGAATAGCCAGGATGTTTGAAATAACAACTGAGAGATTTAACTCAAAGTGTGCAGCATAACCAAAACTTGGTGCAAAGGCTCTTTTCCACTCATGCACCCTGCCCCAACGAGGAGCACAGTAGGGCAAAGAGGAGTGATGTTGCATTGGCAAACCATTACTAAAGGTCAAATAAAAAATAGGACACAAAGCAGGGAAGTAGTAGGAAGAGCCCGATTATAAGAACAATAGAGTGGAAGAATTGACGATATCCACGTATTGGGATGAACGATTAAGGGAAATGAAGACTAGGATTGGTGATGCATGTGTTCGAAGTTATGAAAAGAAAAGCTCGACATAGTGTGCTAATTATCGTAGACAAAACATCTACCCTTCACTTTAGAAGTAATGGAGTATCCTTTACCACCAAAATTCAAAATGCCACAATTCGAAGCATTCAATAGAACTAAGAAACCTTTGGATGACCTAGAGACTTATAAGGGGATGGTGCATATCTATGCAGTGCCAGGTGAGATCCTAATCACATTGAAAAGGTCAGCTAGATTGTCATTCAACAAGCTAAACCCTAGCCCAAGAGGTTCGTTTGTCGAGGTGAGCAAGTTGATTGCAAGTCATTTTATTGGTGAACGAAGGCAAAAGAGAGCAACCACATGTATATCTCCTCAATGTTAAGCAAGATCAGGGTGAGCCCCAACAAGATTATGTGACCAAATTCAACAAAGAAATGTCACAGAATACAGATAGAAGGGGCAAATGAGAAGGTGGCTTTAATGGCCTTCATGCTCATGGGATGGGAGAACTATTACCAACAAAGCTTCTATTCTCATTGTCAAAGTAACGACCAACAACGATGGCTAAGCTGATGGAAACATATGAATGTTGAGGACACCAATTGAGTTCAAAAACAAATTAATGAACGTTGACTGACGGAAAGTGTTCACATTGTTAAGTACATCGTTTTCAGTGTTCAAATTTTAAATACATTGTTAAATTTTAATTAAAAATAATTTTTAAATTTCTTCTCTCTTTAAAATTTAAATTTTAATAAACTTTAATAACTCAAACAATCCTCTAGATCTCTCTCTGAGATAAGGAAAAAGTTTTGAATCGGTTAAATAAGTACAAGCGTGTTACATTCAGATTGGTAGGTTTTTATTTATATATATATATATATATTTTCCTTTCTTTCTATTAATGTTTGTGAGTTTTTTTAGATTTTTTTTTTTTTATATATAAAATTTGGGAGAGCCTCAATTCTTTTGGTTTGTCGTGGGTTGTCAGGAGCTTTAGATAGGTTGTGGGGGTTTCTTCTTCTTCTTATGCATAACGTTGTTGTTGTTGTTGTTTTATTTTTTTATTTATTTTTTTATATATATAATTAGAGAAGACAGATCAATTTGGTTTATAACGACGATGTAAAACAATTTCTAAACCTACTTTAGATCCAAGATTTAATCCAATCCAAGGTTGTCCAGAATCCTCCAAACAGCACTACAAGAAAATCGAGCTAACGTTGTTATTGTGGTGACTCGATAAGGTTTTTTTTTTTTTTTTTTTTTTGTGTTTATATATATATATATTTATATATATACACATAACCTTAAAGTTCCGCTAACATTTTTTTTAACTATTTTAAACTTTGGGTTTTTGTTATATATCCAAATTTTAAATACTTTGAAGAATAGAGAAAGAAATGTTGAATTTTACATACATATATATTTTAAAGTAATCAAAGTAGTGAGATGTGTATATAGTTGCAAGTAGTGAAATGTTGAATTTTCTCAATTTATTTTAAAGAATAAATATAGATGTATTAATTTTACGTATTTATATAGATAAATCTCTCACTTTGATTATTGGTAATTAAAAATTAGTTATTTTTGTTTCTTTATTTTAATGATATGATATACACACACATTTGCATACAATTATTTATTTATTTTGTTATTATCATTAATTAATATTTTTTTAGATTAATTTTTCTTTTAATAATGTTTTTTTTAATGTTTTTTTTTTTTTTTAATTTGAGATAGAATTTTATTCTAACCTAATCTAAATATATATATGTGTGAAGTTTCTTCTTAGAGACTTGGACACCGGTCTTTGTACCCCCACACCTCCACAAACACTTATACTTGTAAAGTAATTATCGTACCAATAGTGTATATAAAATATAATACTGATCTATTCTCAGTTGATTCCAGTTGTATCGTAGAGTTCACTCCCTTAATTTACTCCCACTTATTACTTATTAGGGAAAAAAAAGTCTTAAAGGATGGGAACTTAGCTGGTTCTCTAACAAAATAAATTAATAAAAAAGGAATTAAGATATGGAAGGTCGATGGTTTAACTAACATACCCGCTAGCAAGAACTTGCTCCAGCATCACCCTCACCAAGTCAATTACACGCTTAAGTCGAACCAGGCTTCTGCAGTGGCTACTATTATGTTTTGCAGATCCATTTTCAATTTCACCCTCCACTAAAGCCTCTATTGTGTCGTATTTCTTCGAGGCTTCCCCAAGACTGTTCACCTTAATTTATTGTTTATATTACAGATAGGGAGAGTGTTAGCCAAGTAACTGTAGCTAGAGTAGTGTGAAAGGAAAATAATAACGAGAAAGAAATTATAGCAAACTTCAGAGTAGTACTAAACGAAGAAACATTTTTGAAGCAGATATATATCCTAAGTCATAATTAAATTATATGGGTTCACAGTACCTTGGTTTGGAGCTCGAGGTCCGCAAACTTAAAAGCGATTCCTAGGAAGAAGATGGAAGGAGTACTGAGATGGCCAAACTGAACCACGTCACTGACCTTTAGGTGTGGATTCTCTGAGTTTACAGTACTGGCAAGCTCCTCAATTGCATCTGCCAGCTTCCTCAAGGGATTGTCTCGTGCTGCCATTGCAAGAGAGCTAGCGATCCTTTACCGTTCACAAAAAAATGTTAGCTTCTTAATCACAATAGTAGCTCAAAGAGAAAGAAGTTTTAGTAGATGTTTAGGGGGGGGGGGGGGGGCGGGCTCTTATACACAGGTGGGACCCGGGTGTTTTCACCCCGAGCCCACTAAAAAGTTTTCACCCCGAGAAAAGTTCTCATGACCACTTGCGCACATGGGTTCGTCCACTTTAGTTGCTTTTTCCTTTTGTTTTTTTTTACTCTTTGTCTAGTTGCTTTGTTTACTAGTCTTTTTTTTCTTCATCCACTCACATTTTTTGCTAAAAAAATGTATTACTTTTTTGTTTTATTTAATGAGGACATAATTGTAAATTTATACCAACTTCATTTTTTATCCTTTCATTTTTCTTCTCAATTAAACAAATAAATTTTTCATCTCTCCACTTTTCCATCCTCCCAACTAAATACAAATAAGATAAAACTAAATCTCTTCTATCTTCCCACTTTTTTATTATTTCTCCATATTTTATACTTCCACTTTTCCACTCCAATCAAACGAATCCTAACGGTGTGTTTGTTTGAAGGGATTTAAAAGATGATGGAAAATTTAGGAGAGAAATATGTGGAGAGAAAGAAGTTTTAGTGGGTATTTAGTTGGGAGGGAGAGTGGAAAGTTTTGTGGTGGGGTTTGAGTGTTTTCTCCCTGAGTTCACTAAAAAGTTTTCTTTTCAAAATGGGGAGAAAACACCAGCCCAAAAAGTACGAAAATGCTCATGTGCACTTGCACATGGGTTTCATCCATGTCAGTTGCTTTTTTCCTTTTTTTTTTTTTTTTTTCCTCTTTGTCCAGTTGCTTTGTTTACCAGTCTTTTTTTTTCTTCGTCCACTTGCACATACACAATTCTTTTGCTAAAAAAATGTATTACTTTTTTGTTTTATTTATATGAGGACAAAACTGTAAATTTATACCAATTTCATTTTCCATCCTCTTATTTTTCTTCTCAATAAAACAAACAAGTTTTTCATCTCTCCACTTTTCTATCCTCCCAACCAAATACAAATGAGAGAAAACTAAATCTTTTATTGTAAGAGGCAAAATTTTAAGCCAATTATAAAATGCCACATCAAAATTTAGTAACAAATTCTAAATTAATATGTCATTAAATTAATTAAATCAAACGATAACATGTGTCATCCAAATTGACTCACATTGGCATATTAAAATTTGCCACGTGTCATTTGGCCCACTAGATAAAGATGAATTTCCTATTCAAAATTGATAAATAATTATCTTCACTAAAATAAATAAATAAAATAGAGATAATTATTTATCTTTGTTGATTATTATCTTTATCAAAATATGATTTTTATTAAAATAGATAAATAAAGATAATTATCTCTAAGCGAAATTTGAGCCAATCAAGAGTCTGCTACATATCTTCAGGCATATCAGTTCAAAGTTGAGCTTATCCTCTAAACCACTATAAATAGAGGACATCCCTTCTCATTTTCACCACCAAGTTTTCATGAAACCGAGGCTCTAAAGAAATTATGTCTCAAGAATCTTCAAAAAACTTGAAGAACATTCGAAAGACTTGAAGAACTTGAACAACAACAAATCTGTAACAAGCTCAAACCCAGAGATTTCAGAGGAGTATTCTCTTGTATATATAAACAATCTTAAAGTCATACTAGCTAGAGATTTGTTGTGAAGACTGTTCAATCCATCTTCAAACCAAAGTTAAGAAGATTTTTTGTTCAAGTCAAGTTTAAAAAAGATAGAATCAGAGAAGTATTCTCTTGTATATATAAACGATCTTAAAGTCATACTTCTAGAAAAAGGCTCCAGCAGGATACCAATTATCATGACATAAGATCTTCTTACCATCACTCACCCAAATTTTATGAATATTCTAACATCACCTCATAGACTTAGAATAGCTCTCCAGCACCATGTGCAATCCTGTGGAAGCTTGACAATCCAAAAGCATTTGCCTTTTAGTAAACACTTATGCACCCAAACTACCCAAAGGCTCCCAATATGTTTCATAACGAAACATAGCAGCTATATTCCAATCAGCAGTCTTTGCTAGAAACATGTCCTTGCCATAGAAAGTAGTTGAAGCTTTGTTCTGATGTTTTAATAACCTTTCTAGGAAAAATGAAATAGATAGACCAAAACATTACGATACTATATAAAAGGATAATTTTCTAGAAGACCAAGAAATGATCCTAGCCAGTAGCCATGATCTTGTCTAACAAAGTTTGGCAATTCTTCAAAGTCCTGTTTACCAAGAATTATAGGCAGTCCTAAATATCTAATAGACAGTGGTCACTCGTTTAATTGCTAAGTCTCAAGAATTTTAAGTTTCAAATCCTGAGGAACAATAGAGCAGAAAACCTCACTCTTGCTGGGTTAACAGCAAGACAAACAGTAGCTTTGAACTCTTCTAGACCATGCGGATTGAAAGGAGATTAACAGCAATCAAAATTAACAAGTTATCTGCAAAGCTTAAGTGAGTAATCTTCAACTCTTTACATAGAGCATGAAACTTAAACAAGTTAGGTCCTTGGACTTTATTCTTTATAAATCTAGTGAAAGCTTACATAATTAACACAAATAGATAAGGGAAGAGGGGATTCCCTTGCCTAAGGCCTTTACCACCCTTAAAGTACCTCACCATACTACCATTTAAAGTGATAGGATACTTGAGGTTGGTTATGCATTCCCTAACCCAAATCACAAATCTCAAAGGGATTCCAGCATCAATAAAGCGCATCAAAATGAAGTTCCAGTTTACTAAATCATAAGCTTTCCAAAATTCTGCCTTTATGACACATCTAGCAGGACTAGAGCTCATATGGTAGCCCTTGACAAATTCATGAGTTAGCAAAGATATTCTCAGAAATATTCAAACCCTTTATCAATGCTGTTTGATTTGAATTAACCATAATTTCAATGCAAGCTTTCAATCTGTTGGCAAGAATTTTATTGATACACTTGTAGATTGAATTCCAACAAGTACATCAAATACTTGATGTACATCAAGCATTTGAACAAGTTAACGCAATATCTTGGCTATAGATTTGCCATCAACATTAACAGACAATAAATTAAGAAGCTCTTCAGAATCTAAATGACATTATCTTCAAGTCCATGCATTTGAAAGCCTCTTGCAGCACACTTCTACAGGGGATATCTTTCCAGCATCATGTCTATTCCAAGGCATTTGAAATATCTTCTGGTTCTTTCAGTCTTCAACAATTAAGTAGCAATAGGAAAAAAGAATTAATAAATTGTGGGAGATAAATGTATCAAGAAATTCAGTGCAGCTGAACTAAATAGTAATTGCCCAGTGCAATCACATTTGCCTGAAATGGCTAGAAACACTATGATAGCTATTGAAAAGATTTGCCATTT
Organism: Notholithocarpus densiflorus; assembly: GCA_030021035.2. Lineage (NCBI taxonomy): Eukaryota > Viridiplantae > Streptophyta > Magnoliopsida > Fagales > Fagaceae > Notholithocarpus > Notholithocarpus densiflorus. The sequence goes on along the minus strand of JARYZH020000474.1, from coordinate 46,894 downwards.
GATATGAGAAGGCATGTCAGACTTTAATTAATTGCATGAATAAAAACGCACGATAACAATTGTATTCTCTTGGATGATTCTACCAAAATCTCAACTACATATAAGCAACCAAAATGTGGATAAAAAAAAGCTGAAAGTTTATATAATTTATGACTCCAGACTGACATACTCACTCATAGTGCTCCTAATTGTGGTGAAATAAATACTACTAAATGATTCACATGTAAGGAAAACCATGATGGGAACATACCTCTTCTTTAGGAGGTTATAGTGACGTTCATCGTTAAAGTAGACTTGTTTGGACAGTCTTGAACATGCAAATGTTCCATAAAAGGGCACTCCAATGAAGAATTTGCATCATAGAAATTAACAAGATGTGCTAGATTTTGCAGTGCTAATGTCTTCAGTTGAGGGAATGCAATTTTAACGAAAGTAATTCCACCACCTTTCTGAATAATTTCATCCAAGTCGGAGCAATCTTCTACTCAGAGCTCTTCCAATTTCAGAAGACCTTTGAGGCATGGTGGGTGGGAAGAGATATTTCAATTTGTTGCATTCAATGATTAACACAGTTTTGACATTTCTGAAATCTGCAAGCTGAGCAGGGCCTTTCCATATGCTTGTTAGCTGAAATAGATTATCCAATCTGAGTTCTTTAAATCTTTCCAAGTAACGACGTCCCTCCTGTAGTCCTTCAAATTCAAACACCTCCTTAATTGAATTCCCAGCTATCTTTAGTATTTCCAGATTATTCAACCTCTGTTTTATGTTTGAATGCAGAAGTGAATTTTCTCCAGGTAACTACACTGTTGCACCTCCAAGAATTCAAGTTTTTCAAAGGAACCTGGTGGTAATTGGCCAACACATACCTGGTTCATGGATTCCATGTGCTAAGAGAATTAAGCACTGTACACTGTGGCATTGTTCAACAAAGTGACACTTCAAACCAAACAACCTTCCCTTCTCATATGCTACAAGGGTATCCATGAGATAAGTGCATCATGAATAGATAAACATCTCTGCTTTCTCGGTCACAGCCTCAAAGAACCAATCTGGCAAGATGCTCATTTTAATGTCGATGAACATGGTCCTTGCATGTGCCCTTTTCAATTTCGACAGGGTGCACATTCATTAGCCTGCTGAATAATGATCTGCTTATACATATGTCAAACTTCTCCCACTTTGGAATAAAGTTTACATTCCGAGGCAAGCAATTAACATCTTCTATGTCAGTCTTCAAAATTGTTAGTTGAGACAAGTTTATCAACTCGTCAAGGCTTGCATTCCTTTCTTTGTTGGTTTCCTCCACCACATTGGCAAAAGCTTCCTTGCAAGTATAACTCCTCCAACCCATGTAATCTTGCTATTATTTTTGGTGAGATAGTTTGGATATGGTTACAAAATGTCATATCCAACATCCTTAACTCAGCCAATTCTGCTAATTCTTCTTGGAAGGTATTAATAAGAGATTTTTTGAGGCTAGGAATTTCCAGCCTCTTGAGTCCTCCAAATATGGAAATATTTTTTGATTTGCAACGATCCATATATAGGGCGCAAAGATTTTCTTGTAGTCTAATTGATGGTGGAAGTGACAATACCTGCCGACTTATATCCAGCACCTTAAGGGTATTTATTCTATTAAAGAACCCACTTGGGATTTCCATCAAATTTCTATTTCCCTGCAACAAGAAGTTTGGAGTTTCAGGCATACCGGCTCATTAGGAAGTCTTTTGATATCATTGAACATAACAGAGACTGCAGTGTAGCTTTCAAAACGATTGTGTCACCGTGAACACTCTTCTAAAGCAGAACCGGCTTGTGCCATAAAAAGCTCCTCATTTTCTGATGATGATATCAATTTGGCACATTTTTACAAATCTATCCCCGTTACTCTTTAACAACAATCCTGAGTATATGAGATTTTTGGTGTTGGTTTCAGGATCTCCTCTTCTTTCGTTCAATGTGTCAACATTATGAAACAAGCACAGCCCATCCCACACTTTGACAAAACTTCCATGCTCATATTGTGATCTTCTGGGAAGAGACAACACATCAAGAAGCATGCCTTGGCGTCCTGATCTTTCAAAAAATCATAGCTCAACTTATGCAGTCGGAACTTTTTCATAATAATCAGGGTTTGGAGATACTAACTTTTTAAGTCGGCTAGCCGCCTTTTCCCATTCTTCCTCATCTTTGTCACCCAGCGCCCTCGCCACTGCTACAAGTTTTAGGGGAAGGCCCTCGCATTCCCCAGCAACCTCGCGTGCCACAGCTTCAAATTCAGGGGAGTCAAAAACTGTGCCTGCTATCTTTATGAATAGATCCCAAGAATCGTCCGGGGATAAGATATTGAGATGTATCTTATTTTCTTTGCATCCCATCAAATGGCAAACACGTTCTTGTCTCGTTGTTAGTAAGATTTTTGATTTGCAAGCCTCGAGGTCACTGCCAAATGGAATTCCAACAACTGATAGGTTGATCTCTTCCCAGATATCGTCCAAAATTATAAGGATATTTTTGTCTGCCATAATTTTTGCCCTCAGTTCATTTGCTCTGCCTTGATCACTCTTCTTTTTCAACTGGAGTTCTAGACCGTCCGCAATGGAACTATGAATGTTTTTGAGATTCTTATCAATATTCTGTGACACAGTGGCCATCACCACACGACGAAAGAGACCTTCCCTGATGGCCTTTTCGGCGATTTGTTTAACCATAGTGGTCTTCCCCACGCCGCTGACCCCGTGCACCCCGACAATGTTGCTGTTGTTGCTGTCATCTCTCAGCGCTTTCAAGATATCTTCCATGGCATTTTGAGTGGATTCAAATGACATGAAATGACTAGCTGGAGCTGGTGCTTGTGATGGTGATGCCTCTGGAATGGGAGGAGGCAGAGAGACACCATCAAAATTCTTATCCCCACAAATGACGCCAATCTCTTTAGCAATTCTTGACGCTTTCTTGCTCAACTGGTAACGTGAAAACCAATCAGGAGAACAGAAAATGCAGGAGCATCTGTGGTTCGCTGGGATTTTTTTCTCCAAATCTTGAACCTCCGTGAATTTTTTATTGGCTCTTCCTACCCAGTCTTGGACTTGATTTTTGATTTCTTCTCCACGACTTTTGGCCCGCTCAACTGATAAGTTCACGTCCAGCACCAAAGATTTCAGTTTTTCTGCTTGATCTCTGAATTCTTTTTTGTTTTTCGAGTATTGAAAGAGGTAATCAGTACTCTCACGCAGAGGTGGGCAAAAAAAGCAACCTAGCGTTTCCCTGACTAAAGATACAATTGCGAATTCGCTCATGGTGGCTCAAGAGTCAAGAGTCAAGACAGCGTAGCGTTTTCTCTTGTTTTGTTTTTCGTCTTTTCCTTATTCTAAGGTTGGGTATCTTTAATGGTAGCTCGATCTAAGATTTCTACTCTCAGGCAAATGGCCTCTTTTCTTGCTGGTTGGAGTTAGGATTTTTTTGTTTGGACCAACTCTTGGTATTAGGGCACGTTTGGATACCGCTTATTTTGCTGAAAACTGAAAACTAAAAATACTGTAACAACATAATTTTTAAATGTGCGAATAGTGTCGTGGGACCCATTTTTAATATATATTTTTTTCTGAATAAAGTACTTATGGGTCCCATGAACAGTACACAGGACCCACTAAACAGTACATATTATCTCCTGAAAGCTGAAACGCGTGCATCCAAAAAAAAGAAAAGGAAAACGCAAACACAGCTGGTGAAACGCCAATCCAAATGCATACTTAATATATTAGTCTTGAGTCAAGATAAACAATCACATACATGCTTAAATGCACATACACTAATATAAACATTAATATTTTGATACTAAAGTAGGTCATAATTTATATATATATTGTATATAAAATTAACAACTTTACATATATATATATATATACAAGATAATTTTTTAGGGGAACTTATCATCTTTTAAACTCCAATGAGTATACAAAAAATAAATTAAAGAAAATAAAAACTATCTTATTTCTATAACTATCAGACCAATTGACAAATTTTATTAGTTTTTAAAAGCATTATTGGACTAACTCAATTAATTTTGGGGTGGCCAACTTCTATTTTTTAGCTTGTTAGGTTCTAAGACTTTAGGAACTAAATGTATTAGAACTTCAATTTGTAATATGTTGGCAAACCATGATCAAAACTTAGAGTCTAGATTTAGGTTGCTCAAAGTGTGTTTATTTGTAAAGTTGGAATCGAGTGGTTGCAGGATTTATTTGTCTAAATTTGCAAGGCTCAATTGATCGAAAATTAGGATTGATAAAAAATTAGGCTTGATCAATCGAACCTCGTGCAAATTAATTTTTTGCAGAATTTTCCAACTCAACCCATGCCCGGTTTGACATGTATGATTTTATGTTTTACTCCAAGTATAAAAGGAAAAACCCTAGTTATGTTTTAGAAGTCTTTGATGTGCTGTGTGTTGAATCTCTTGTGAGATTTAGAGGTGTTTACCTTCATACACATTTAGGGTTATCAAGATCAAGACTCATGTAAAAAACTTGGTGATCGCTTCAGTTGCTGCATAAAGAATTTAAAGAAGATCTGAAACTTTTGACTGGAGTCTCAAAGTCACAATAAGTGACAGTACTTGTGGTTGCAATGGATCAAGGAAAAAAGTAGTCCATGGACTCTGAGCTGTCACGTGGTCGTAGTAGTAAGTTTTCTACTCAAGATAGCAATATGATGTTAGTGGTCTAAGTTCTATTGTAGAAACTTCAATTCTTTCATTGTGGATTCGTTTTACCTTGAGAATAGCTAGGTTAAATCCTCCTCATGTTTTTTACCGGTTTGGTTTTCTTGGGTTATCATATCGTGTGTTCTTTATATTTCCGCATTATTTACATGATATGATTTGAATGTGTTAACCTAGATCTGAATAATTTATCTAAGTAATCAGTTCACTAAATAACTAGGTTAAACAACTTATGTTTTAAGGGGTTTAAAAACGTACAAGTGGTATCAGAGCAGGTTAGCTCTTGTGTTTTAGATCTTTTGATCTAAGAGTTGATCATTGACCCTTGTTGTCATGGAACACGGTCACTCTCTTGTGATCCCACCTCACTTTGATGGGAACAACTATGCCTACTGAAAAGTAAGGATGAAAGCATTCCTGAAATCTATTGCTGAGAGAGTTTGGAATTTCGTTGAATACGGATGGGAAAAACCGACTACTCCAGTAAGTGAGTGGTCAACTTCTCAAAAAGAAGCAGCCGCTTTTAATAGCAAAGTCATGAATGCTATTTTTAATGCTATATCTATGGAGGAAATTAAGAGAATCTCTAATGTTGAGGTTGCTCATACTACATGGAATATTCTCCAAGCTGTGCATGAAGGCACAAAGGCAGTTAAGATTAATAAACTGCAGCAGTTAACTACCAGATTTGAAAGTATTAGAATGTCTGATGATGAATGTTTTGATGAATTCTATGCTAAACTAAATGATATTATTAACTCTACTTATAATTTGGGTGAAATTTATGATCAACCTAAAATTGTTAGGAAGATATTTAGATTTTTGACTGAGGACTTTATACCCAAAGTGACTGCCATTACTGAAAGCAAGGATGTGGACTCCATCCCTGTTGATGAGCTTGTAGGATCTCTCCAGTCCTATAAGCTAGATCTACCTAAGACAAACAAATCCAAATCAATGGCTCTTAGGTCAGTTGATGATGTTGATAGTAATGGATTTGATGATGAACTCTCTTCTACAGAGATTGCATATCTTGCCAAGAACTTTAGAAACTTTCTTAGGAACAACAACAGAAGGGCAAGAGGTAAAAACAATGCTGAACCTAGAAATTTTAAGAGGAATGAACCCACTAAAGTGAACAATACTGATAAATCTAAAGAGAAAGTAGGTCAAACCTCTAATAATTCTTTGGGTCAACAATGCTTTGGTTGTCAAGGTTATGGTCATGTGAAATCAGAATATTCTACATTCTTGAGATCAAAGGGTAAAACTATGGCTGTAACCCTTAGTGATGATGAAGTTTCTAATAATGAGTTTGATAGTGATAAGGATGGAAACTTCATTACTTTCACAGCTACTGCTATAGTTGATGAAAGTATTGTGGTTGATGAGAACCTTTCTAATAGGGAACTCTCTAAGAATGCTGATTTGCAAGAAGCCTATAATAAGCTTTGCAAGGTTGCTGCAAAAGATGCTATGAATGTTGACTTAGGTTTGAAGAAAATTGCTTCTCTTGAACTTGATAAGAAAAATTTGCTATTGAAATTATTTGATGCTAATGAATTGATTAATAAGGTGAAGACTAAAAACATGTTGTTACTTGATAAAGTTAAGAACTTGGAACTAGAATTATCTGTTGCTAGAGAACAAATAAATAGGTCTGCTAATTCTAAACTTGATCACATATTGAGTATTTAAAAGTCTCCCTTAGATAAAACTGGTCTAGGTTTTGAAGACAGCATCTCTGTATCTAAAACGCATTCCACAAATTTTGTCTCTTCTTTTGAACCTCCTAAGAGTGAGATTATCAAACCAGTAGAAGTTAAACCACCTCCTAGGAAGATTAGGGTTGATCTTAAAGAGTCTAAGCCTAAGAATCCTACTCTCGCTAAGGATAACTTGCATGATAGACCTTTATGAGTTTGTCATTTTTGTGGAAAGACTGGGCATATTCGTCCAAACTGTTTAAAGTTGCAAGCTGCAAAGCGAGCAAATAAGCCAAAAGTACCTGTTCCTCAAGCACAAGATCCCAAAGTACTTATTAGTGAGTTGGTAAAGGTTAAACCTTTATACCAATCCTGGAGTTGCTCATCATTCTAATATGAATAATAACTCCAATGCAAGAGTTGCATCTAAAAAGTTTTGGATGCAAAAGGCTCAATTTAATTGAGTCTTTTTGACATGATCCTTGTGTTTCATCTCAATATTCTTTGTGGTCATTCTCCTTTTGCTTTTTTTGTTTTTTTGTTTTTTTTGTTTTTTTTTTTTTGTTTTTTTTTAGGATTTGCATTGCATAACATTTATGCATTTCATGATAGGTTGTTTTTGTTATTCCTTTTAAATTAAAAAAAAAAAAAAAAAAAAAAAAAAAAAAAAAGACGGAAGGAAGGAAGGAAAAATGTGAAGTCACATGCTTTTGATTGTTTGGACTTGAACTTAATGAGAAATGCATAAATAACCATTTTACCACTGTTTACTAGCCAATCATAAACACCTTAGTCCATATCATAAGATTTTGTGCTCAAGAAAGTGTAGCACATGCACAAAAAAAACATAAGGTGTAGCCTCGAATTAATGCTAAAATATTCTTGCATTATTACATAAAAAAAATGGAAATAAAGAAAAAGGTGTGAATGAGAGGGAGAGAGAGAGCGCTACCAATGCTACCACACGCTTACAAGCACATTTTGAAAGTATTCCCATAACTTAGTATTGTCTGTATGTATACTAACTTCTAATATTTAGGGTCTGTTTAGATACCGCTTATTTTGCTAAAAACTGAAAACTTATTGTTAAAAACAATGTAGCAAAATATTTTTTTTAAATGCAAAATACTATTCACACTGTGCTATGGGTCTATGTTTTTCTTCATTTGTTTGCAACAGTTCTGTGGGTCCCACGCTTAAAACGCGTGAATAGTGCCTAACGCTGCAAAATGCGTTAGGCAAACACACACCAAGAAGCTAGGCCTAAGTCAGAAGCATAAATTCGGATTATGAGGTAGATCAAGTTTGATTAATGCTTGACTTAGAATGGGGCTTTATAGTATACCAATTATATGTCTAATATTCATCTTTGGGCATAGATTGAAACTCTTGGTTACGTTGTTGGGTCTTTGAAAGAATGGCAACCATGGGCAGTGGGCTTTTTTGGGTATTACAACATTCTAGTTTGCTATACTTTTGGTTGAGTGGAAAAGTGAAGAGATAAATTTTTTTTTTGTTTGGTTGAGTAGAAAAGTAGGAGGATAGAAAATGTAGTTTGTATAAATTTAATCTCATACTCATAGGCCATAGTACATAAAAAACAACGTTTTTAATAGTTTATAAAAATTAATTTTTTTTAATTACTGCAAACTTACAAACTAACAAAACTAATAAAACATCAAGCACAAAAAAAAAAAAACTAATAATAAAAAAAATTGTGTTTAATATGAGAGAGAGAGAGAGAGCCAACCAATGAGAAGGCAAAATAAGAAAAAAGGGAGAAAAATAAAATAAAAAAGAAAGAGGCAGTAAGCCAGTAACATTTCCCAACCAAAAAAAGCAATAAAAAAAAATAAATAAATAAAAAAAATAAAAAAATAAATAAAAAAACAGGGAGGGTAGATCAGTAAACATCAAACTCACTCCCTCCACTATTTGCTCTTTAGTTTTCTCTCACCGCCCCCAAAAAAAAACACCCTCCTCTCTTCCTTTGTCATTTCACCCCAACCAAACATATTATTGGAGAAAAGAACTTGTAAAAGTTGAGGAACCTCGTTAGTAAGCATTAAATGAAGTCAGAATGCTTTTCATGGCTTGTGGTGATTAGGCTGAAATTTTGGGTATACACAACAGATTAGTCCATTTGTTTTTTTGGGGCGCCTAAGCATGGGCTTACTCATACACATGGATTTTGAAGTGGTCCAAGCCCACTGGCAAAAATTAAAATATTGAGCCCATGGATAATCCTAAACTGGCCCTACTCTTTACCCTTCATATCACACTCCTTCAAAATTTTCACATAAAAATACATGGGCTTGGACCTCTCAAAAATAAATAAATAAATAACAATAGGCCTAAAAATGGTTGGACCAGCTTTCTATCAGGCTTTGGAAAAGGCATCAACAGTTTATAAAGATTATGATTAGAAGAATTTTTTTTCTTTTTCTTTTTCTGATGTGTATTTTTTAATAAGAGGTCATTGTATTTAATTCAGCTAATCTCTTTTTTTTTTTTTAATATAAAATGGATAGATAAATATATATAATAATAATTGTAGGGACTGAGATTTGGATTTGACCCAATATGGGATTGGGTTTTAGTCCAACAAGCCCAAACAATGAATTTATAAAGCGTGGGTGAAAGAACTAGTTCTATTCAGCAAAAAAGATAATAACCATCATTTATTTAAGAGAAATCAATGTAAGTAAAGTGAAAAAATCTGTACTCGGCATCGTCCGAGGAGCTATATATTAAGGTCAAGTTCTTGATCTTGGTTACAGGAATTCATAGGATTATTCCAAAGATTTTTGGATTCTTTTCTCTCTGTTCCTTTCTTTAGGCCACTCTTCCATGCTATATACTATAATCCTGGTATCATCTCGACCATACACGTGTAGGTTAGGCTCTAAAAACTCTCTTCTGTCCCATCCAACACCTGCCAGAACCTTCAATTAGTAGCTGTAAGGCTGCTTAACCACTGTTCAGGTATCACCTCCACATTAATGCGGCCAGAGAGTTAGTTGGGAGACATTTAATGTGGAGGTAGCAGCTTTGAAGATATTTGTTGCCTCCCTTTACTCATCCTTTATCCAATGTCCGACTTCTAATCGTGATGCAACCTTGAAGAATGTCCAGGATGATAAGGCCTTCTTACTGACCTTGAATCTCTGTTTCCGAGGTGACTCTTATCCTCGGACATATTCGAGACTATCATACACAATCCTTACTTCTTCTACTCATACCATTCCCATAATAACCTTATTTGGCCATCCTCAGATTAGTTAATATCCTCGGATTGGGTCATAGGCCCAATTCATACAGTCGTAATAGTACACTTTGGCTGACTGGCCCCCACAATAGCCCCTCAAAATCTTGCTTTTCGACTCCTCGGGAGAAAAAGGGGGATTTTGATATTCTCAGTCCGTCCCATTTATGGTTATACATTGTCTACCCGAACTCCCAAACGCCTTTTACATGCTCGAGACACGCTCCTGATGCTTCGGCGTCCAGAGCGTGCCATCATTAAATTTTGGCGGCACCTTTGTCCCCCACGTTCAATGGCAGGATGTAAATCCAACGGTAGAGGATTTTTCTTGATTTATGAGCGGGAATTCTCCCACCTGTAGCTTCTGCACCCTTATAAATAGTGTTTCAAATCAATTCCCTTTCCTACTTTCAACAATCATACAATCCTAGAGCTCATACATTGAACCTGTTCACACTCTCTTCCCTGTGCGTCTTCAAATACTAAAATTTTGTCCGAGGACCTTCTGTTCAAACCTGTAAGTTTCCTCGAACCTTCTTAGTTCTTGTTTCAAACTTGTTAACTTCTCTTCGAAACTTTTTAGAAAATGGGTAGGTTCAAGTGTTTAGTTGAATCCGAGGAGGATAGAGAGAGATTTAAGGCTAGGTATAGGATCCCTCCAACAGTAGGCATGAGATACGCTGCCCAAGGGGAATGGGTAGACGATAAGAAAACAGGAGAGGTGGTCATCCCAATGATTGCCTTCATAGAGGGAGGGATGACCATTCCCATGGGTACCATCACGAGAAACTACCTTAGGTTCTTTAGACTTTCTCCCACACAATGTGCCCCAAATATGTTCAGGGTATTAGGGAGTATAGAAGTCCTAAATGAGAGGATGAATTTAAATTTGACCCATCATGATGTGAATTGGGTATACAACCTACACCATTTGACGGGGTAGGGTTATTACCTTAAGTCGAGGTACCCCGAAGTAAGGTTAATCCAATGCCTCCCTACATCAAACAAAGGGTTAAAAGAGGATTTTTTAATCTTTTCTAGGAAATGGCATGATGGCCTACCCTGCCCGACTGAGGAAGGAACACCAGGTGGGGGTTTAATTACGAATCTACATAACTGGGCTTGTATTTTCCTTTTGTTTTTCATTATTCCTGTTTCTGACAAAATTTCCTTTTATTTTAATGATTTTGCAGATAGACGTTCTACCAAACCTCTGCTCAAATTAGCCAACAGAGAGAGCTTAGATAGAATTCTCCGATCTGAGGTGTTCGTAAATGAAGCTGACGGCCAATTATGAGCAGCACACATAATCCTTAGGTACACGCCCATTTCTTTCGCATTTCAAGCCCCCAAGTGCGTGATAAAAGCCAAGGATTCTCGGCTCCACCATATTAGCGTAGCCCACGAAGGATTCATCGTTTCTGAGGGTATTCCAATTCCTAAGGGTACACCATTCACTCAACCACTCTTCGTGGGCATCCCCTCAGTAGGAGCATCTTCATCTCAGCCCGTCCTTCTAGAAGAGGAGGAAGAAGAAGAAAAAGAAGAAGAACACCAGAGGAGGCTTTAGCTTTGTCAGATTCCTCGAATAGATTTGAGGTGTTCAACCAACCTCTATCTCCTGAGAACACGTCAGCTGACCTTGACGACCAGCAACAAGTAGACTTCATTGCCTCGGACGAAATGGGTATCCAAAGGAAATCCCAAAGGAGTTTGCTGGATTTAATAGAGCCTCAGCCTAGGAGAGGTGCACCAGGAAAATCCACCCAACCCAAACTCCCTCCTCCTCCTCAGTCGCCCTTGCCACCCAGACCTGATCTTGCTGACCCAAAAAGAAAGAGAGAGCAGAAGGACAAAGGTGTGGCAGAGATAGGGAGGTCTAGCCCCGAGCATGAAGATGAAATCCAACGAGCTGCCAAACAACAAAAGACTAGCCAAATTTTACTAAGTGGCGTGGAGAGAGGAGATAATCGACCATTGGAGTCTCAAGCTTGGCTTCCAGTTCCCATGCTTAACGGTGAACCCTTGAGGGGGGATGGATCACTCAGGAATTTTAATAGGGGTGTTGGATGCCATGTGGCCTCAACTTTGGAGGAGGTTCTGTTACTCCCCTCTGATATGGCCGAGCTGCGGAATATCAGGAGGAATGAGGTTTTCCTTAACCTCAAAAGATATTTGGGCATGGTATGATGCTATTCCTTTTATTTTTTTTTTATTGTTATTTGTTATGCTACTAACTCTTTTCTTTTAGGCTATGCAAGCCACTTTCAGGGTTGAAGAGATAACCAATTCTTGCTACCAGCAGTTGGACGACGAGAAGAAAAGGCACGTAGCAGCTGTGCAGTCGTTCAACATTGCTGATCAGAGCAACAAGGATCTAAGGAATAAGCTGATAGAGGAGGAAAGGGCTAGAAAGAGTGCTGACTCAGCTTTGGAGAGCACTCAAAGGCAAGCCGAGGAGTAGAGGCTGCTCCTGCGTGATACCAAGGAGCAGTTGGTTTCGTCCAAAGACCAAATAGCCACCCTCCGAAAGAAATTAGAAGAAACCCAGAAGCTTCAAGAGCAAACCAAGAGGCTGAAAAATGAGGCTGAGAAGGCAAAGATGGAGGTCAAGAAGGCTAGGGATGAGGCTGAGCAACGAGGTTACGACCTCAGGGTAGCCGAGACCGAGGAAACCCTTAGGGCAGAGGTCCCAGCTGTGTGTTGTATCTATTGCGCTCAGACTTAGGATGAAGCCCTAAATAGAGCTAGGGTTGAGGCTTCTTCTGAGCTGAGGAAACCAGAAAGCATCCACTACCCATCAACCATTTGAGCCTCGGACTTTCCCTCCACTCAAGGTGAAGTAGCCTCTACAGTTGCTGAGCCGATTAAAGAGACGTAGCCTCAGGATCCTCTTCCTCCCAACTAGCAAGAGCAAACGAAAGAACCTGAAGCTCCCAAGGACATATCCTCGGACAAGGCCGCAGAGGTTCCAGAAGGTGGGGCAGCTTCCCAAGGTTTTGAGCAGGCCTTAACTTTAGTTACCATGCCTGCCGGGGAAGCCCCTAAAGAGAAAGAAGAAATAATTCATACCAAAGCAGATAAACCAGCTGGCAAGACTTCCAAGGACAAGATTCAGATAAAATTGAAACAATGAATCTTTATTTTTGTGATGTAATACCAATTTTTGTAATGGAAGTTCTTCTTTCTAAGACACGCTTTAATGAAATACGTATGTTTCTTTCTTAATTTTGTATGAGTTACTGTCTTTACTTATGTAATTTTAGTTGTTCTTTGCTTGAAAATAAACATATACCATAAAAGTGAAAAGTTGTTTACACAAGGGAAAACGAGGGTTATACATGTTTGAGAAAATATTCACACATTTGACCAAACAACAACCAAATCCATGGCACCCTGAAATGCTTTAAGTGATGCTCATGGGCTTACTTCGATTTACATCTTCATTGGGTGATAACGAACCTTGTGATCTGAGAGAGACTTAGTGTATTGATTTCCACTAAGTCTGTGGTCCGAGGAACATGACATGACTTAGTTTCTGTTCAATACTTTAATAGATGTCAAAGGGTATTAATTTCCACTAAGTTTGTGGTCCGAGGAACCTGACATAACTTAGTTTCTGTTTAATTCTTCAATAGATGTCAAAGGCTATTAATTTCTACTAAGTCTGTGATCCGAGGAACCTAATATGACTTAGTTTCTGTTTAATACTTCAATAGATGGGGAAACACATGATACATAATTGGGATGAATTAAAAGGGAATTAAACAGGACTGTTTTTATTAATAGTAATACCTCTTTAGGTTGTTTACATTCCAAGGATGGAGTAGAGTTTTCTCATCTAAATCCTCCAAATAGTACGCACCTATTCCTGCCACCGACGTGATGCGATATGGTCATTCCCAATTAGGCCCTAATTTTCCCCAGGCTGGATTCTTGGTAGTTCCCAAAACTTTTCTCAATACCAAATCTCCTGGGGAAAACGGCCTTAGCTTTACATTGGTATCATAACCTTGCTTGAGCTTATGTTGGTAGTAGGCCAGTTGGACCGTTGCATTCTCTCTTCGTTCTTCAATCAAATCTAAACTTTTTTCTAGCAGCTCATTATTGCCGTCTGAAGTGAATGCATTTGTTCTCAGCGTTGGGAAACCAGTTTCTAGAGGAATTATAGCCTCGGCCCCATACGTCATTGAGAAAGGGGTTTCTCCAGTTGACCGGCGAGGTGTTGTTCGATACATCCAAAGGACATGTGGTAATTCCTCCACCCATTTTCCCTTTGCATCGTCCAGCCACTTTTTAAGTCCGCTCACTATAACCTTGTTGACATCTTTAGCTTGCCCATTTCCTTGTGGGTAGGCTGGGGTAGAATATCTATTCTTTATCCCCAGATCAGAACAATACTTCCTGAAAGCTGTGCCATCAAATTGAAGGCCATTGTCCGAGATGATTGTATGGGGAACCCCAAATCGAGTAACGATATTCTTCTAGATAAACTTCTTGACATCCACATCTCTAATATTGGCCAAAGGTTCAGCTTCGACCCATTTGGTGAAATAATCTGTGCCGACCAGCAGATACTTTTTACTTCCTATTGCCTTAGGGAAAGGACCTACAATATCCAAACCCCATTGGGCAAAAGGCCAAGGGCTAGAAAGAGGATTAAGAACTCCTCCAGGCTGATGAATGTTTGGCGCGAATCTCTGACACTGATCACATTTCTTAACATATTCTTGTACTTCCTTTTGCATGCCCGGCCACCAGTATCCTTGAGTAATGGCTCAGTGAGATAAAGATCTTCCTCCTGTGTGACTCCTACAAATTCTTTCATGCAGTTCTTCTAGGAGTGATTCTGATGCCTCGGGGTGTACACAAAGCAGATATGGTCCAGAAAAAGAACGCTTGTACAACTTTCTGTCCTCAGACAGCCAAAACCGAGGAGTTTTCCTTCGTACTTTCTCAGCTTCTGACTTCTCCTCAAGCAATATATCATTTTCAAGAAATAGCAGTATAGGATCCATCCAACTCGGCCTAACCTCGATTTGATGGACTTGGAGCAAGTCTCTCTTCATTGGGGTAGGGGTGCATAGGTCTTCAACAAGTATTACTCGGGGTAAATCCTGTGCTGAGGAAGTGGCAAGGGTAGCCAAGGAATCTGCATGGGTATTTCCACTTCTAGGGATATGTGGTAAGTCAAAGAATTCAAATGTTGTTTGTATATGCCTAACTTGACCCAAATATTCCTACATTCTTGCATCCCGAGCTTCCAACTCCCCTTTTACCTGATCCACTACCAGTCTTGAATCTGAGAACATCTCCACTGTCTTTCCACCCATTTTCTGGACCATCGCCATTCCTATCAACAAAGCTTTGTATTTTGCTTCGTTGTTTGTAGCCGAGAACCCTAATCTCAATGATTTTTCAATGGTGATCTTCTCAGGAGATACCAAAACTAGGCTCACTCCTGATCCCCACTGGTTTGCTGCTCCATCCACATATACTTTCCAGGATGAGGGGTCTTGCATGGAGATCAGGCCAACCAATTTTTCATCCATGCCATACCACTTTTCCTCTATTTCTTCAAGAAGTTCAGCAAACTAATCTACCAGGTCGGCAAGGACTTGTCCTTTTACAAAGGTCCGAGGCATGTACTTGATATCAAAAGCCCTTAAAATCGTGCCCCATTTGGCAATCCTTCCGGTATAATCCGCGCTCCGAAGTATTGACTTGAGCGGAAGCTGAGTTAGGACCATCATGGTGTGTGCCTGGAAGTAATGGGGAAGTTTTCGTGTAGCATGTACTACCGCTAAGATGGCATTCTCTAGGGGTAAATAACGCACCTCGACTTCATGAAGTGACCTACTAACGTAATAGACTGGCCGTTGTATGCCACTATCTAATCGTATAAAAACAAAACTTACCGCATGAGGGGCTATTGCTAAGTAAGCAAATAAAACCTCATCCACCTCAAGACTGGACATGATGGGTGGCCGAGATAGGTAATCTTTAAGCTTTTGAAATGCCACGGCACATTCCTCGGTCCATTCAAATCCTTTCCATTTATGTAGCAAAAGGAAGAAAGGTTTGCACCTATCTGCTAACCAAGATATAAATCGATTTAAAGTGGCAGTCATTCCGGTCAATTTCTAGACCTCCTTGGGATTTCGAGGTGGTTGCAAGCTGTTAATGGCCTTGATCTGATCAGGGTTCACCTCAATTCCCCTGTGGGTCACCATGTGGCCCAAAAACTTTCCCGAACCTACACCAAACGAGCACTTTGATGCATTCAGACGCAACTTATGCTTCCTCAGAATTTCAAATATGTTCGTGAGGTCTCCCACATGCTCGGACACTAACTTGCTCTTTACAACCATATCATCGATATAGACTTCAATGCTCCTGCCCAACTGTGGTTTGAACATTTTAGTCATCATCCGTTAGTAAGTGAACCCTGCATTTTTCAAACCAAAGGGCATCACTTTGTAATGATAGTTTCCTATAAGAGTGACGAAAGCTGTCTTTTCCTGGTCGACTGATGCTAGTGGTATCTGGTGATATCCTTGAAATGCGACCAAAAAACTCTTCCGAGGATGGCCTACCGTCGCATCCACCAACTGATCTATCCTAGGCATAGGGAAAAGGTCTTTGGGACAAGCTTTATTGAGATCTGTGAAATCCACACACACACGCCATTTCCCAGTCTTCTTTTTCACCGCGACCGTATTAGCTAGCCACTGAGGATAGAACACTTCCTTAATAGCCTCTGCCTGTTTGAGCTTTGTTACTTCATTTCTGATAGCCTCAGCGTGCTCTTTGGATGGACGCCAAGGTGGCTGCCTCTTCGGAGTAATGGATGGGTTAACGTTCAAATGATGACAAATGAAGTTGGGATCTACACCCGGGGCTTTATACGCATCCCATGCGAACACATCCATATTTTTCCTAAGAAATTCAACTAGTTGCTCCCTCTCCAGTTGAGGCAATTAAGCCCCAATCTGAAAGAACTTCTCCGGATCATCACCAACAATTACCTTCTCCAGATCTTCACATTTCACTTCGTCGGCTGGTCTGCTGAAGAGAGATGCCGAAGTTTCTGATTGCTATGAACCATTCTCAGTAGTGGCCGAGGTTTCAGCCTCAGGCCGATGTCGGATGGCCACCACCAGGCACTGCCTAGCTATAAACTGGCTTCCTACTATCTCCAACACCTAGTCTCCAGAGGAATATTTCACCTTCTGGTGAAGAGTGGAGGAGACGGCTCCCAAGGTATGAAGCCAAGGCCTGCCCATAATGGCTGTATATAGAGAGAAAGCATCAACCACAATGAAGTCCACCTCCACCACATCTGAGCCAGTCTGCACTGGTAACCTAATCTGACCTTTTGGAATGACCATTTTACCTTCAAAGCTCACAAGAGGAGAACTGTAGGCTGTTAGACTTCCTAGTTTTAAATTCAGCCCCTTATAGAGGTCAGAGTACATAATCTCAATTGCGCTACCCTGGTCAATCATCACCCTTTTCACATCATATTCACCAATTCTAAAGCATCATTGTGCGGCTGTATGGTACCCAATTTGTCCTCATCCGAAAAGCCTAAAACCAGTAGGATGCCCATCTTGACTCTCTTCGGCATTGAACTGGACCCCTAATCTGGGTGACGGGATAATGACATTACTTTAGAGGGGCAAGATCCGGTCCTCCCTAGGGCAGCAAATATGACGTTTATTATACCTAGAGGGGGTCTTGAAGAAGCATCTCCCCGAAACCCTGAACCCGTTTGGCTCCCCCGACCGCTGGAATGATGCAAGAGTTGCTTTAATTTCCCTTTCTCGGACCAATTGATCTAAATGATCCCACAAGTTTCTGCAATCCTCGGTGGTGTGTCCATGGTCTTGGTGATATTGGCAATAAAGGCATTGACTACGCCTCATAGGATCTCCTACCATCTTATTCGGCCATTTGAAGAATGGCTCGTTTTTAACCTTCTCCAGAACTTGTTGTACTAGTTCTCGGAACATAGCATTAACCACCTGGGTGTTGGCAGATCTCGGTTGCCCAACAAAGTTTTTCCGAGGTCGGTTATTATTGTATCGGTCCGACCTGAAATTCCTCCTCTCTTGAGGGATCACCGTAGCCTTTCCTTTCCCTTGCTGGTCTTCTTCTACTCTTCTGTACTTGTCAATCTGATCCATAAGTTGGCGCACACTAGTAACAGGCTTACCAGTCAGAGATTTCCTCAAATCATGCTCAGCTGGGAGGCCAGCCTTGAAAGTATTAATGGCCACATCATCATAGTCTCCATCTATTTCGTTAAACATTTCCCAGTATCTATCCAAGTAGGTCTTTAGAGTTTCCCCCTTCCGCATAGACATAGATAACAAGGAACCCAAAGGCTGAGGAACCCTGCTGCAAGTGATAAAGTGAGCACCAAAGGCTCGGGTGAGCTTCCTAAAGGAATCAATTGAGTTTGGTCTTAAACCATTAAACCACCTCATCGCCAACTGGCCTAAACTACACTACAACAAAATGTATTTTTAGCAACGAATTTTAGTGAGAAAATATTTTTCGTCACTGAAAACTTACATTTAGCAACGACATTTATAATTCGTCACTAAAAATAAAAAAAATAAAAAAAAAACCTTTAGTGACGAAATTTGAATTTCGTCGCTAAAAATGAAAAAACAATAACATTTAGTGACGAAATTGAAATTTCGTTGCTATTTGTTGATCAGAAACAAGGGCGCCAAAATGAAAAATTGGGGCGCGAATTTAATTAGTCTACAGCGACGAAATATTTCGTCGTTGAAACTTTAAGTTTTTAGCGACGAAATAATTTCGTCGCTGTAGGTTTTGTTGGGAGATTATCAGCGACGAAACAAATTCCACCGCTAAAAGACCCCAACAGCGACGAAATAAAGTTGTCGCTAAAAAATCATTCCATTTATCGTTAAGGAATTTTAGCGACGACACTATAATTCGTCGCTGAAAGTGATCTATAGCGACGAAACTTTAATTCATCTCTGAAAGTGGTCTATAGAGACAAAAATAATTTTGTCACTAAAAGTTTTAATATAAAAAGCAAAAACTTAACCCACATTTGTCATTTTTCAAAAACCACACCTCTATCAAGCTTTAGTCCATCGAGCCTCATCACCGTCGAACCTTACTCTGCCATCGTTGATAAAAACCCAATCCATCGCCGATGAGAACCCAAACCGTCACCGATAACTTCCCAAACCGTCGCCGATAACCATTCGCGATGGTCCGAACCCAAACCCAAACCCAATCGTTACGAACCATTCGCAACAGCTTCAGCAACCGACGCCGATAACCGTTCGCGACGGTTCCAAACCAAAACCAAAACTAAAAAATACTTGACATTGATGAACCGTTGTCGATAAGCCCATCTTCGTCACTGATAAGCCCACTGTCGTCGATATTCGACCCTTCACATTTCGGCGTCGATTCACCTTCCGACCCTTCGCATTCGCCGATCCAGCTTCCGAGGTTCGTTTCCCATTTCTTCTTTCTGGCTAACAAATAATTTTATTTTATTTATTTATTATTTTATTTTATTTTATCTGTGTAAATATATGGCTTATGTTATTTAGGTGCTTTTTTGGTTGTTCAGTAGCTTTGTTGGTTTGCTGTGTATTTCCCTACAAGTCCAGGTGGGTACTCCATTATATTATTGGATTGTTTGTTTTGTGGGAATTTCAAGACACACAATTATATTGCTTTGTTTAGTTGTTTTCTTTCCCTATAGTTATTGATTTTTGGATATATATGAATTTGCAATTGTATATCTAACTGAATGCAAGTAAGTTTTATATCATGAAATTTTATGTTTGATATATTTCTCTGGGAAATAACCATTTTGTCTCTGGCTCTTTGAATTGATTTCATCTATCGCATAAATGCTACAAGTTTTTATAAGTTTGATACCTAATAATGAAATTTTTGCCTGGATTTATACTTTGGATTCTCTTATTTTATAACAATACTTCATACAATAGAAGATAATTATATTCTTACAAGAAAGGGTATTAACACTATCTCGGATGGGGTGTCCTTGCAATATTTCTGCACACTTTTCTATGATCAGGTGCATGGTTGAATGATGAGGTAATTATTGGTGTTGCATTTATACATTTGTGTCAATAGTATGTTTGGAAGTGTAGTTTCTTGATACATAGGCCCCTTCTCTTGCAGGTCATAAATGTGTACCTTGAGTTGCTGAAAGAGTTGCTGAAATATTAGTAAGCTGTGAGTTTGTGTAGTAATTTATGAGAGGATTATTTGTGTAGTAATTTATGAGAGGATTATTTTCAAGACTAGAGTACTTATAAATTTAACTTTTCTTTTGCAGGCTAAATACACATTGTTTGCAATAACTTTGAATTTTCTTTGAAAGTTGTAAGCTTAACTTGAGCAAAGTAAGTAAATTTTAGTTAAAAACTTATAAAACTCTATACTTGTGATGTTTGTGATTGGATTTGTGGTGGGTTGTTGTGTTGGAGCAAGCGGGTGGCTTGCATGGTGTTATAAAGTGGTTTAAACTAATATTGGGAGTGTTTTTCATTTCTTGCAAATATGAATGAGTATAGTTGATTAGATGTGATGAATAGTATTTCATTCGATTTCAATACTTGTAAGCATTTGGGCTCTTTTTTTTATTAATTAATAAAGTTTTGTTACTTATTAAAAAAAAAAAAATCATGTTTTCAGGTATTCTACTCTTTTTCTTTTCTTTTCTTTTTTTTTGCCCCCTAAAAAGTATGTTATGCTTGTGTATCCTTGTGTTTGAATCATAGCAGCTATTTGTGCAGTATAGAATTAATGTCTATTTTGATTATAATTGTTTCTCATCACTTAATAAAGCACAGTTTTATGTCCAAATTGTATAATATTTTGTACTTAGCTTGACCACTTTCATTAATAATACATTAGATTGTTGTTATCATACCTATGTCAATAAGTTGTCCTCCTGTCTTTGCCAGGTACTCACTTTTAACTCTTGTATCAGAGGCCATATGTCATTTAATTTATCCATTTCGGTGGCAGGTAAGGTTTCATATTTTGAAGTCAACTTCTCTTTTGTTGGATTAGGAAACAATGTTTCCCTTACATATGCCTTGCAGATTTCTGCAATTCTGCCAGCATCATTTAAAAAAAAAAAATTTTTATGGTTATATTATTGATGGAAATGGCAGTTTTAACCTGTTATTTAGTTAATACAAGATAATCACATGGCATACTGATACCTTTTTTGTGATTTTTATAAAGATTCTCATCTAATCTTGGTATGTTTGTTGTGCTGAAGCATGTCTACATTCCATTACTATTTTTCAGTGGAGTCGACTATATTGATGCTCCTACGCCGTATATGATGGGCCTCCATTCAGGTGTTGATACATCTGGTTTGGCAATGGATGGCGTAAGTTGTTATATATAAACTTCAGTTTTAATTTACCCTTTTGATCTCTTATTCATTACCATTTCCTGGTTTTTATCACTTGGTGTTTTACTTGAAGGTGGCAGTATTTCTTCCCCTCCCCACCCCCCTCCCAAGAAACAGCCCACTTAATTTTGCTGCAGTAGGCAACACTTATTTTAACCTCTTATTGGACTTATGGATTGTGCATGATAAGTCAAAGAAAAAGAAAGATTTCACTTAAGTTCTTTCACTACTTTCCAAATAAGTTGTGCCATTGGGTAAACTGCAAGTACCCTTTTGAAGTTTCATCTATATGAATATTCTGCAAACAATAACTTCTCATATTAAGTGTTATTGATTTAACGGTCTATTTTGTAATATCTTAAAAGAACTTCCATAGTGTAGGTATTGCAACCTTAGGATAAGCAGAAAAAGCTTCAAACGAATTGAGACACTGACAATTTACTAATTATCTCAAAAACTAATAGGAAATGGTGAATTTAATTTCATAATCGTAATTCTAACACTCCTTCTCATGTGAGGGCCCAAACTCCTCCTTAATAAGTGGAGCCTAACATGTGTGATTTTTAACATTTTAAATGAGAGGGAGAATGGAGGCAGGGATCAAACTCAAGTCCTCTTGTTCTAATACTATGATAAATTACCGATTGTTCCAAAAGCTTAAGTTATTAGAAAATGGTAAATTACCGATTCTAACACACTAAGAATTTGTTTTTTTTTTTTTGATTGGTAGATAATGGGGAGGGAGAGTGGGGTTCAAACATATAGATGTTGGTCTAGTTCCAAATTCCAACTTCCAAAATTTGAAGCGTTTTGTATTTCATTACTTCAATCTCTGCCCTTGGTTCTCTAGTTTAGTTGGTGGAGAGTGTTATTATTTTGTCAATTTATTCTCTAGATAGATGAGGGTCAATGACAAGTGTCTTTCTATATCCTTCAGCCTCTTTTTTGGCAATGATATGCCCTGACATCTGCTTTCAGACTATAGTTTTGTTAATCCATGTTTTTTATTTTTCAAACTAGCCGTTGTGCATGCAAATGTGTGTGCAAAATGATAAATAAAAAAAGAAAAACACACACACACACACACACACACATATATATATATATATAAGATAATAACATTATAAAATAAAATAGAGAAGGGAAAAAAATTTTAAATGTAGAGAGGCTTGGGGGGGGGGGGGGTGAGTTGGTCTAAAAGGTATTGTGCTCTTGTTTTAAGTACCTTTACCTATTTCAGTTTTTGCTTTGGTGTTTTCTATTTCTGTTTCCTTTTTGGGTTTACATGCAGTTTTGGTCTTGCATGAGGGGGACAGTTGTTACTGTCTTTTTATGTGTTCTATATACTCCTATACCATTTTGTTGGTCCGTTATAGGGATTCCCACTTTTCAAGGAAGCACACATTTCAACGTATGAATTACCACAACTAGCTCTCATAAGTGATCTATACTACCCGTTTTGGTATAACATTTCAAAATTTCCTCTAAGCAGTTGTTTAAGAAATTGATGACGGAAGCATGAAGACAATTTTATTTTAATCTGGTTTTGTCTAATCTTAGAAGTCAATTGTGTTTTTACTATTGGTCCATTGAATGTTATTCTAGGTCTTGCCAAGAGCATTGTAACTCAACTGGCACGTCTTGGTGTTTCCAAATGAGATGTCCAGGGTTCAAATCCGTCCTCCCCTAACTATTGAATTATCGAAATGAATGTTATTCTAGGTCTTATTATCTAATTAGGTTAATAGTTTTTATTATTATTTAATTTCATAAAGTCAAGTGCTAGTTTTTTGTAATTCAAAAATTGGTCTTTGACCCAAGTCAATTAGGATTAGAGTTTTGTTCTAGTAGTCCATATAAGTGCACCATTGTACTCCAATGGAAACAAGTTTGCTCGATTAATAAAATTTTCTATTGAAAATTTTCTAATGGATTGGTGCCAATTCAAAGTACAAGTATATTTTAGCTCACTTTCAGCAAAAAGTTTTTAACAAAAAGCTAGATAAGTTGTTCCCAAACGGACACTATATTACTGACTCGTGTTTGATAGATTAAATTTTTGGGACTGGTGGTTTCTATTATTGCCTAGGATAGCTTTCGCAATTGTTAGTGAGGCATTGCTAGACAACATAATATGTGAGTTCTTGCTTAACATTTTTCTTATTAGAATATTTGTTTCTTCATTACTATGAATGAAGATATTATCTATTGCTGCTCATGGTCTTTTGTTGGTTGCACTTGACATTCTGTTATATGTTTCCCTTTATAGGTGGTTGTGGTAGACCTTGAGTATAATCGTATTACTACAACAGAGGACATTCCCCCTATTCCAGAGCCAGAATTAAGCTCTTTGCGTGGTGAAATCATGAGGTTGTTGTATCCCAATGTTGTGGGTATAGATCAGATGAAGGCTGATTTTTGCAATTTATCTGAGCAATTAACTATATGGGGCAACAAGCCTTGGGGAGAGGATCATGACCTTCAACTTAGGTGATACTTGGACGTCACGTGAAATATTTATGAAGTACTCTTGCTTTCCTAGAGCCAATTCAGTTTACTGCATTTAAATAAATATACTGTTTTGGATGGCTTTTGCATTCCTATCTTCAGAAAATTATGATATGTGGTACGCTTCAATTCTAGAGGGTGCTTTCTGTCCTAGTTTTCAACGGAACATTCTGCTCTATTATAAATGGCCTTTTGGTATTAAGGTCATGATTTAAAGCTTTTCATGCTTATTTATTCAGCAGAGAAAAGGGAGATTGTGTAACAATTACCTTAATAAAGTCACCATATTCCTGTTTCGGATCTATGCCTGCCACCGAAATTCTAGCTTGATGGTTGTTCTTGAAGCCTAACTCTAGTTTAGGAGACTGTCAAGTTACTCATTTCTATTCCTGGTTTAACTCTTAATTCTTCCAACACTATTTTGTGGTCGAAGTGGTAAATTTCTTGACAATTCTACTGTGTGAGCAAGTAGAGAATATGTATTTTCTAATATTAAACTATCAATCTTATGTACACATGCAGCTATGTTGCATAAGGCTAAACCTCACCATTTGCATTTTTAAGATATGATCTTTATGAAAATTGGATTGTTGCATGTTTTTATATATTGGATCCATTGCTTTATAGGCTAAGTGATTGTTAGCAGATGATACGGTTACTCCGCAGTTAGCATTAATTTCTTGGATATTATATTAAGTGTATGCTTTATTGATTCTTGACTCAGTCCCCAATCTCAAACACTTGTCTGTTCTCACTTGTGAGTCAACGTTTTTCCTTATGTACTTGTCTACTTATTAAAAGAATTATATGATTTTTCTTTTTTGATATTCCTATTTGAGTATGAGTGGATCTTCTAGGCAACTTACATGTGCGCACTAGATATTCTGAATCTAAAAACCGATCCATAGTGTGAGTTCTAAAGCAATGCCTTTTGTGGTTGAATTTTACATTATAAAACTCTCTAAGTAGTTTGTCTTTTTTAAGATCTATTATGCTTACTTTTCATTTTAATGTTACTAAGTATGCTTATCTTGTATTACCAGTGATGCTTTAATATGTCAATGTGAATTGCTTGATCATGTAAAAAACTGCATTACTACATGAAAAATCTGATTTTATATTCTGTGAATGTTTATGTGCAGGCTAATATTCCTAAAGTTCTTTGCTTCACTTTTAAGTGGCTACCGCAATTTCATTGTATGAACTTTTTCTTATATCTTTTAATATGGATTTAGTTTTTAATCATTCATAGTCATTTCCTTTTTTTTCTGGGGATTAAAATTATCTCTTTCAGGAAAATTCAGCAAATAATGCCTTCAACACTCAAGCATTTCTAAAGAAGCGCTCTCGGTCAACCAACCAACCACCTGAGCCCATGGTGATGTTTTGTCATTCCACTCATCTTTATATTCCATTTTCCAATTCATTGCTTTTTTTTTTTTTTTTGGTTAATTATGAATGATGTTAAAAATTACTATTGTTATCATCATCATCATCATCATCATCATCATCATCATTATTTTTGGACTTTGTATAAATGACGTGAATTTTCTCTTTTGATTTAAATTATTCCTCATTCCACTTTAAAATTTAGTGCCCTTGACTGTACTTATCTCTTTGTTGGTTTTCACAGATAGCACAGTTTCTAGACTCGCATGGTTTCTTGGATTATCTGGATCGAGGTCTGGGTTCTGGTGAAAATAATAATAACAATAACAATCTCCTTGACAAGTTACAAGATGCAATTGGAAGGGGTCAGAATCCTACTTCAATACTTCCCTCATCTTTGGTAGAGCCCGAGATTATAACAATATCAGATCCTGATGTAGGAATATCAGGTGTATTTGATGTTACTCTTTTTTGAGATTGCCAGTTATATACATCAATTATAAAAAGACAGATATTTCAAATTGGAGATAGTAATATTCATTTTTTTCATTTTCTTTGGTTCTCCAGGATCAGGTGCCAAATATACTTATGACAGATTTCCTTCAAACATTAGAACAGAGGAGCAAGAGGAAAAGAGGAGGCAGATTCTTGCAGCAGCAAGTGGAGCTTTTGATTTCTCTGGAAAGCATACCCCTAGGTATATATTTATTTGTGACAACTTTAAAATGTTCCGTTGGTTCCAGTGTTGTATACTTATTGTCATGCCTGTTAGAGTGTTAGTGCACCCCTCATTTTGTCTTTCTTTTTATCAGTTCACCTTCTATGCTAGTGGGTAAGGATTCCAAAGCAGGAAGTCTCAGTCCAATGGAGAGGGCTGTAAGTTCTTTACACCATCACCAAGATGCCTTGAGTGTTTTTTCTGTTTGAACTTTTGAATTGTCTTGAACTAAACTGACACTTTATTTATTTATTTATTTATTCAGGCAGAAAGGGAACGCATGGTTTTGGACATAAAAGTTAAGCTGCAGGTGAGATCTTTATATCATTTTATTTTGTCAACTTTGTCATGTTTCTCTATATAGTTTGACAAATCCACATTTTCAGTAGCATTTATATTGGAGATTTTCCATGGATGGCATACCCAGACTTTAGTTAATTTCATCTGTCACTGGTTTTTTGAATTCACTGTGTGTATTGATTGATAAACATGCAGCAATTGTTGGTTGATGCTCAGAATTAAACATATTTTTATCCCATAAGTGTTTAATCTCGAACTTGCCCAGTTATCTTATTTCTGAACTTGACACTTACTGTTTAAAATGTTCATATGCTGGGCTTTGAAAGTTTACCTGTCTCGGTCATGATGGTATTGCTCATTTTCACCAGTGTAAATGAGATTTTACATTTAGCTTTGAGCTGCTATTTGTTCTATTTGTTAAATTTATAATGAGGATTTAATATCATGCATGTTTAGATATCGAATAATGGGGGAGCATTGACTAGCTAATGATGCTTAACTCTTGAAGCAAGATGAATATAAGTTGGATCATGCTATCCCTCCCACTATCATTTTGTTTTGATCACCACCACTCATGCAGTCCCAGGTCCCATCCTTTATCTCCCTTGCACTGGCCCCACTCCCCACTGCCTCATGCTCATAATATCGAACGCATGGTGTTATAAGGTGATTTAAATATATATTGGGAGTGTTTTTCATTTCTTGCAAATGTGAATGAGTATAGTTGATTAGATGTGATGAGGCGCGAGCTAAGCAAGATGAGGTTCAAAAGAATATTCTTAATTTTTTGAGGAGCAAGGGTTATGATGACGGTTTTACCTATGGGGGTAGTTCATCTTCAAGTTAAATCACTTATTGGTTAGTACTTTATCTTCAAGTTAAAACACTTCATTTTTTATGTATCATTTGAAACTAATTCTATTATATTACACTTGAAAATTTATATTTGCTTTCTACAACTTATACATTAGGAGTTGTGATTTTAATTTATTGGTGTGGCTACTCTTAATGCATTGTTAGAAATGTTTCTGATGACATAGTTAATGTTTTTACTTTACGATTTTAATGTAGTAGTGTTTTTATATTTGTGCAGATTTCTTATTGGTGGCTTTAGGGGATTTACTTTTGGCATTATTTGAAGACATATGGAGACATCTTCCGTTGGTTCTAATTATATTATGCTACATTTTTTGTATTGTTATAAAAAATCTTAAGTTATTGTATGTGTTGCAAATAATTATTGTATGGAAGGAGTTTGAATTGGATATTTGTTTTAATTTTAACTTGTGGAATGTATGGATCGATTTTTTATGAATGTGTTGTTGAAATAAATGTGTTAATCAAATGTAAGGTTTTAATAATG
Organism: Notholithocarpus densiflorus; assembly: GCA_030021035.2. Lineage (NCBI taxonomy): Eukaryota > Viridiplantae > Streptophyta > Magnoliopsida > Fagales > Fagaceae > Notholithocarpus > Notholithocarpus densiflorus. The sequence goes on along the minus strand of JARYZH020000474.1, from coordinate 19,461 downwards.
TAATGACAAGTTACAGGTTAATATCAAAGCCATGAAAATAATAAAAACAGAAAATAAGTTTTAGCAACGAATTTTTTCGTCACAAATATCGCAACAAAAAATTGTTTTAGTGACGAAATATTTCGTCACTAAATGTAGCAGAATTTTGTAAGAAATGGTTTTAGTGACGAAACTTTTCGTCGCTATATGTGCCTGGATTTTCTTAAAAATAGTTTTAGTGACAAATTTTTTCGTCACTATATGTACCCGAAAGTAGTTTTAGTGACAAAATTATTCGTCACTAAATATGATTTAATAAACTGAAATGGTTTTAGTGACGAAAAATTTTCGTCACTAAATACTGTTTTTAGCGAGGAAAACATTTAGCGACGAAACGATTTCGTCGGTAAAAGTTTTTTCTTTTTTAAACAAATCGGACTTTTAGTGACGAAAATTTTCGTCGCTAGGACTTTTAGCGACGGGGCTACAGTGACGAAACGAATTTCGTCGCTAAAAGTCCGATTTCGTCACTAAAGGTTCTTAGTGACGAAAAACTGGACTTTTAGTGACGAATTTTTTCGTCACTAAAAGCACATTTTGTTGTAGTGCTAGATGGAAAGACCTTACACATCAAGGCCTCATTTTTGGAATGAACTGCCATCCTCTGATTGAAGTGACTGACGTGTTCCACCGGATCTATTTGACCATAATAAATGGTGAACGTGGGTTGATGGAATCATCGAGGAAGACTCGCGTCTTCTATGTTTCGAGTGAAGGGTGATTTAGAAATTTGACTCAACGCCTTGTTCATGGCATCGTTCCCCAGACCTTTACAAGGTGGGCTCTTATACCTACGTCTGCGATGGTACTCTTCATCATAGGAAAAAGACTCGCTGGGCGGAGTTCTAGACCTCTATCTATAACTAGCATCGTCTACATCCTCGGAGGACAGTTCGGAGTTAGGTGATAAACGTTTTCGTTTTGTGGCGCAATTCCCTTTTTAATCCATCGATCTCACGTTGCATGTCCCTATTATTCTTTGCATGGGAAACACGGCTCTTCCCTCGAGATTGACTTTTACTGGTATGTGTTGTGCGCACACTTCCCTCATGGTCCCCTCTCCGTTCAAGGTTTATAAATGGATCGCTATATTAAGACCCCCTTGATTTTGCTTGGTGTAGATTCGCATCCACCTGTTGCGGACCTGTCGCTGCCTGGTGTGGACCTGCTCCTTCCATCTTAAATGTAGCACTCGAAATATCTTCAGAATAGATCAAGTTCTTCTCACAGACGGCGCCAATTGTAGGGACTGAGATTTGGATTTGACCCAATATGGGATTGGGTTTTAGTCCAACAAGCCCGAATAATGAATTTATAGAGCGTGGGTGAAAGAACTAGTTCTATCCAGCAAGAAAGATAATAACCATCATTTATTTAAGAGAAATCAATGTAAGTAAAGTGAAAAAATATGTCCTCGGCGTTGTCCGAGGAGCTATATATTAAGGTCACGTTCTTGATCTTAGTTACAGGAATTCATAGTATTATTCCAAAGATTTTTGGATTCTTTTCTCTCTGTTCCTTTCTTCAGGCCACTCTTCCATGCTATATACTATAATCCTGGTATCATCTCGACCATACACGTGTAGGTTAGGCTCTAAGAACTCCCTTCTGTCCTATCCAACACCTGCTAGAACCTTCAACTAGTAGCTGTAAAGCTGCTTAACTACTGTTTAGGTATCACCTTCATATTAATGCGGCCAGAGAGTTAGTTGGGAGGCATTTAATGTGGAGGTAGCAGCTTTGAAGATATTTGTTGCCTCCCTTTACTCATCCTTTATCCAATGTCTGACTTCTAATCGTGATGCAACCTTGAAGAATGTCCAAGATGATAAGGCCTTCTTACTGACCTCGGATCTCTGTTTCCGAGGTGACTCTTATCCTCGGACATATTCTAGACTATCATACACAATCCTTATTTCTTCTACTCATACCCTTCCCATTATAACCTTATTTGGCCATCCTCGGATTAGTTAATATCCTTGGATTGGGCCATAGGCCCAATTCGTACAGTCGTAATAGTACACTCTGGCTAACTGGCCCTCATAATAATTATAAGGTGTCATCTCTACTAATTTACCAGATGATATCCGAATGAAAAATGAAAAGCTCAAAATTAGACATTGGAAAAAAAAATAATTGAGAATAAATTTGCAAAACACAATTTTGAATGTCTTTTTAGAATTTAATTTTTAAGATGACTACTAAATATCAAAGTGCATTAGTTTTGTCAATTTACTAGAAATTACTAAGTTTTAAATAGTATAAAATAAGTTTTGGGAATAATTCTTTTTTATTTTTTTATTTATTTTTATACAAGATAGAAATTCTAATCTAGCCTAATCTAAAAAGTGTATATGTATGTGAAGTTCCCTCCTAAAGACTTGAACTCAGGTCCTTTCCCCCCACATCCCACAAGAATTTTATACTTATTGACTGACCATTATGTCAAAGGTGCATAGTGGTAATAACTCATTGTATGTAAATATTTACATACAGTGGCGTTTGTAAAACGCCACTATAGGTCCTAAAAACACCACTATAGGCTCATTTGGGCTATAGTGGCGTTTGTAAATGCCACTATTGTACCGTGACTATAGATCTATAGTGGCGTTATGAAATGCTGCTATAGGCCCAATTTTTTTTTATAAAAGGCTATAGCAGCGTTTTAATAAATGCCACTATAGGTCCATACCCTATAGTGGCATTTGTAGATCGCTGCTATAGGCCAAAATTATTTATTTATTTAATTAGGCTATAGTATAGTTTTAAAACACCACTATAGGTTCATAACCTATAGTGGCGTTTTTAAAACACTGCTATAGACCCTTGTTTTTTTTAAAAAAATAGCTATAGCAGCTTTTTAAAACACCACTATAGCCAAAAACCACCAACAAAAAAATTTTGATTACCAAAAATTAATTTTTGGTAATCAAAAGTTTTTTTTTAGTTGAATTAAAATTGTAATTAAATTAAAAGATACAAAACAAAAAAGCAAAAAAATATACATAAATAAAACAAAATACAAACACTATAGCGAGTCCAGTAAATTCAAAATGAAACACAAATCCACCCAAAGAAATTCAAAATCAAGCACAACATGCTCACATGAAAAAAAAAAAAAAAAAAAAAAAAGCATCTCCACGCCTACACATTTAGCCGCCAAAGACCAACCTGCAAAAAGAAATCATCAAATAGATTTTGAATTTTTCACTACTTTGTTGGTTCTATTAACAAAGATATTATCACACTTGAGATCTCTATACCTATCAATAATATAAAAAAATAAACCAAAGAATTCACAAAAATTAATCAGAAATCTCAAAGACCACGAAGCAAAGTTGACAACAAACAAGGAATAGACCAAAACTATTATAAAAAAATGAATAGACCAAAACAATAATTAATTAATTTTTTTTAAATTCTTACTTGCAACTATACAACCAATGGCATCAAACATCATCTACAAATTTGAACAAAATTAGTAAGCTGCAACACCATCTGTAAATCCAAAACCCACAAACATTAACACCACCACAAATAAAACAGAGAAAATAAAATCAAAATGGGGAGGAAGAGAAAAGAATCAATCCAGGTGTGAAGTGAAAGAAAAAGAAAAGAAGAAAGATGGAGGAGTGGAGATAAGGGAGAAAAAAAAAAAAAGAAAAAAAAAAACAAAAACAGAAGAGAAAGGAAATCCAAGGCTTGGCGTGGAGATAAGGGAGATATATGGGAGTGGGGGTAGGTGGGGGTAGGTGGGTTTTAATGATTTTTTTTTTTTTTTTTTTTTCCTGGACCTATAGTGCCGTTTACAAAATGTTGATATAACCAACCTCTTTTTAGTTTTCATCTAAACCCACTATTAATATCACTTTTTTATTTACCAATAATCACTCACCATTTCAGCATTTTGTAAATTTTTTTGTAAAATAGTTTATATCTCTAGCATTATTCATTATAAAAATAAAAAAAAATTATAAAAAATAACTCATCTTTCTCTCAAATTAAAAAATAAAAAAAAATAAAAAAAACTATTTCTAAGGAAATATAATTATATGAGTAATATATTTCCTAAAATAAATCTTAAGGGTACGTTTGGTACACTGAATGAGAATTACGACAGGAATTGTAAACTTTATTACTAGTAATAAAGTGTGTTGTAATATAATAACTAAACATATTCATTAGTTTGGTTGTGAGTTATAACATTAGAATGAAACTTAACATTTATTTTAAGAAATATCTTACTCATACAATTATATCTCCTTAAAAATTGTTATTTTTAAATTTAAAAGAGATATGTGTTATTTTTTATGATTTTTTATTTTTATAATTGTTAGATGTATATAGAAAGTTTGTTTATTTAGAAATATATTAAGTTTTGAAATTATTGCACTAATTAAGGAATAACTAATACCACATTTTAAAGAGGAATAGTTATTTCTCATTTTGAAAAATAGCTATTCATAAGGAATGACTATTCCTTATAATAAAAATATAACCAAACTAAAGAATAACTAAACTATAGGAATAACTATTACATTACAACTCCTATTACAGTCTACCAAACATACCCTAAGTTTTGTTCTAATTTTACAATCCACAACCAAACTTATGAATATGTTTAATTATTCCATTACAACACATTTTATTCCCAGTAATAAATATTACCATTCCTATTGTAATCCTCATTCAATTTACAAAACATGCCCTTAGAGTTTATAGGTTTTATGTGTTAAGGAGGAGAGAGAAACTGACAAAAATTCTTACCAATTTCATCAATTGGATTGCCAAAATTCTTTTTCCCCAACCCACAAATTTCGTTCCCATCGAACCCACAAGGAAGGGCTATTCCATCTAAGAACCAACCAGTAGACTGCTGCACGACATGTTAATATAAATGGAAACTAAATTAATTTATTCTAAAACTAGTAGATATTTCAAGTTTTCAAAAAACAAAAACAAAAACAAAAACAAAAAAGCATACATTTTTTATATGCTTTCCAAAAATTGATAGTTATGACAACGAGGATGGTGAATTTGAACATTGAGTATATGTAGAGACATCAAAAGTGTCAATTAGCATAACTTGATAAAATTAAAAAATATGTATTTTTTAATTTTTATTATAATTATAATTAATATATTTATAATTTTTTATTGTAATTAGTCTACTGTCAAAATAAATTATTATTTTCTAAAATTTTGAAATTATGTTTTTTATTTTTTATTTAATCATGCCATGTACTTGAAGGATTAACTATATTATCTTCTTTTTTAAATTAAGGTTACTAACTTTTTAATACTAATTTTTGTTTTCACAAGTAGCTCTTTGTTTAATGCAGCAAACAAAGAGAAAAAAAGAAAAAGAATAATAATCATTTACGATAATGATCAACCCAATTTGGCCAACAAACTCGATGTGTGACATGGTAATTATTATTTATTTATTTTTTTATTTCAACTCAATGGAATTGTTAGATTATTTCAATAGAGCAAAATAACTCAAAAGATTGAACTCAAAATTTTTTTGTACTTTATTTTATTTTTTTAATTCCCATTTATTTTTATTTTTTATAAACCATTGCTTTTGATGTAGTTCATTTTCTTTCTTTATTGTATATCTTTTTACATTTTAATTTTTAATTGGAGCTAAGGGGAAAAGTTTTGGTTAGTTTCGTCTTAAAAATGATTCTTGATAATTTTATTTGTTGCAAAAGCTAATATGCACTACAACAAAATGTATTTTCAGTGACGAAAAAATTCGTCACTAAAAGTCCAGTTTTTCGTCACTAAGGACCTTTAGTGACGAAATTGGACTTTTAGTGACGAAACTCATTTCGTCACTGTAGCCCCGTCACTAAAAGTCTTGGTGACGAAAAATTTCGTCACTAAAAGTCCGATTTGATTTAAAAAAAAAAAACTTTTAGTGACGAAAACGTTTTGTCACTAAAGTTTTTCCTCACTAAAAACACTATTCAGTGACGAAAATATTTCGTCACTAAAAACACTTTAGTTTACTAAATCATATTTAGTGACGAATAATTTTGTCACTAAAACTATGTTCAGGTACATATAGTGACGAAAAAATTCGTCACTAAAACTATTTTTAAGAAAATCAAGGCACATATAGTGACGAAAATTTTCGTCACTAAAACAATTTTTTGTTGCTATATTTGTGACGAAAAAATTCGTCACTAAAACTTTTTTTCTGTTTTTATTTTTTTCATAGCTTTGATATTAGCCTGTAACCTGTCATTACATTATTAAAACCTCACATTTGAATAACACATTTATTTCAACAACACATTTATAAAAAAAGATCCATACATTCCACAAGTAAAAAATAAAACAAGTATCAAATTCAAACTCTTTCCATACAATAATTGTTTGCAATACATACAATAACTCTACCTAAACCCTATTTTAGAACTAACGGAAGATATTCTCATATGTCTTTAAGTAATGCCAAAAGTAAATCCCCTAAAAGCCACCAATAAGAAATCTGCACAAATATAAAAACGAAACTTCGTTAAAATCGTAAAGTAAAAACATTAACTATGTTATAAGAAACATTTCTAACAATGCATTAAGAGTAACCACACCAATAAATTAAGAGTATGTTTTACCTCTTTGTAATCTGTGACTACAAATGCACAGGGACCCTCATCTGTGATAACTTGAGCTACAAAGAAAATGAGTTCCTATTAATCTATTACACCAGTAGAAAGAACAATAAAATTGATAATATAAGAAAAACTAAAAAAATGGTAAATAATCGATAAGAAAGATAAACCCATGTTCAATCTCCTGAAAATTGCATGATTGGGAGATCAGGGTCCATAAGAAACACTCCCAATGGTTTTAACCAATACTAAAGTCATTTCAGCAGCACAATGCAAGAATAACGCTCTTTTTATTTAATTATTATTGTTAATTTATTATTGAAATTTTACACATGCATCCAATGGGTCTTGAACTCTAAACCTTAAACTCCATCCCATTCCTTAAATTTTTATTTATTATTTTGGGGGGGGGGGGGGGGGAGCTTATTGGCATAGCAGTAGCATCATACTTCTAGTAGACATGTTATTGAACAGATCTCCAGGCGACCACAAATTGTCGTATTTTAACACTTCCATACAAACATTTAAGACTATTAGAAGAAAATACCCTTCAGAGGCCGCTGCAGAAACAAAAATTGGTTCTACAGGGCTGCACTTTAGATCTAAGACACTACAGCACCAAAAAGATGTTAAGAGCAAACACCAAGGAAGAGGAGAATTGCAACCATAGTATATATAGGATAAACCTTGGAAATGCTTCAGTTGTGCTGAGATCGCAGACAACTCTCTTTGCATCAACATTCCATGCTTTAATGCCTCCATCAGCTGTGCCTATGATAAGCTTTTGTCAAAAAGAACCACAAAACTTAAAAGAATGAATTTCGATCTCAAATAATCAACATCATTCAATATCAAACCATATATGCAATCACTCATAAAGGTCAATTTACATACCAAGCGGTCAGATTTACACTCCCAGTCAAGTGACATGATCTCTGCCGCATAATAAATGGTTGCATTTCTTGATGCCGGAGTTGAAGAGTCATACGTCCATATCCTTTGTTTTAAATATGTGGAGAATAATAAGGAATCAACTTGAAATCAGCCCATAATTAGAAATTTAAAAAAAGGGACATGCACCAAGCCTTCTCTAGCATGCTCAACAACCAAGGTAGTCACAACTCAAATCAATAACCCATCTATGCAGGATAAATCTAGAAGTTGTTTCTTTTCTTCTTCTTTTCCTCTTTTTTGAGAAAAGGGGTGGGGGTCTGTCTAAATCCATTTTAGTGTATAGAAATTCTTCTGGAAACTTCAAATTCTTCTGAAAATGATCTAAATCTAAAAACTTCAAATTTTGAAATATGGATTTATCAGATATTTTACCTGAAAGTCTACTTTAACTTCTGGAAATTCTTCTTCTATGTGAACTTCCCTGCCATTTTCTACCACACCAAATTCAATAATTACTTAACCAACAATGAGTTCATAAATATTGTCACAATTAACTCACATATTCAAGTAAAAAACAGGAAATCAGAAACCAGATTAAAAAGCTCAACCTGCAATACCATACAGTGAAAAAATTAATTTGACTGTTTCCTCAGAAAAAAATATAATGAGTTCTCAAACTAGTTTAGTAAAATAAATGATGCTTTCCATTACCATTCTGTCAACCACTCATACAGAATCTTGATTCTCTTTAGATCTCTTTAAAGATTATATCTACATTTTAGCCTTCTTTTGTTGTTCAGATTGACAATACCATTTCACACATCAACTCTCTTGCCACTTAAGTCATATTTTTTTTCCTAAATATTCTACATTAGCCCATGGATCTGCTCATATAATGAAGCATAAATGTAGGGTTACTTTACACATTTTTTAAATTCGCAAAAAAAAAAAAAAAAAAAAGGATGACAAATATCAAAATAGTTCTGTTATAGTCATAAGGGAAATAGCAAAGACCATTCCTTACCACTTTAACCAACCTAATTGAGCTTCTTTTTCCTCCAGTAAAGCTTGAAGTTGTGACAATTTAATATTGAGTTGCTTTATATCTTTTCTGAGACGGTTGGCGGTATTCTTCTCTGCACTGATCTTTAATAGGGCAGGGAGGCGTGGTGTGGTTAAGGATATATTCTCAAAACTCACTCAGTAATAAATTGACTTAAAAAAATATTTATAAAAAAAATAATAATAAGTTTTAAAAAAAATACCCCATATGATGATGATATCTTGTAATTATTGGTGGAAACAAATCAAAGAGAATGAATGAGCTCACCTTTTTTGGAGAAGTGCATATGAATATTGAGAAAATAGATGGCATAAAAAAAAAAGGCTTATCCTTATTTTAGAATTCCATTTAACACCCAAAGACACACTTCACAATCATTAAACTTAAAGGCTTTTTTTATGAGTAAACTTAAGGGCATTTTTTAAACAAAGCTGTTTTTAAAATGATAGTTGTGAACTAGTATATGCATTAGATTTTTTTTATGACTTGAAACCTCACTAAGGTAGGGCCTTTTGGATCCACCCCTAGGGAGTAAATGCATTGGAAATATAAGGGAATGGTGAAACCAAACAAAAATTTATAATGTCAATTTTGTTTTAGTTCAGATGCTTGTTGTTATAAATGCATATACCCATTACTGTATCAAACAAAAAAAATACCTAAAGGAACTAGAATCATTAAACAAAAAAATTAACATCAAGCATTTAGAATCATTAAACAAAAATTAACAAAAAAATTCACTCAAAAGGAAAAAAAAAAAAAAAAATACCGATGGGTCGCCGGTTGGGTGGGAGGCGAAGGGTCGCGAACTGAAGCGTCACCAGAAGCGTCGCTAACTGCAGAGGATGAAGCATTGCCGATGAGGTGTCGCCGATGAAGCGTCGCCAACTGCAGAAGGATGAAGTGTCGCCAGCGAGCTGAAGCGTCACCAACGGCGAGCTGAAGCGTCGCCGATCGGCGAGCTGAAGCGTCGCGACGGCGAGCTGAAGCGCCGCGTCGCTGATCGGCGAGCTGAAGCGCCGCGTCGCTGATCGGTGAGCTGAAGCGTCGCAACGGCGAGCTGAAGCGCCGCAAACGACGATCTGAAGCGTTGCGACGGCGAGCTAAAGCGCCGCGACGGCGATCTGGGCTTCTGAAGCGCTGCGAATGGCGATCTAAAGCGCCGCGACGGCGAGCTAAAGCGCCGCGACGGTGAGCTGGGCTTCTGAAGCGCCGCGAACGACGATCTAAAGCACCGCGATGGCGAGCTAAAGCGCCGCGACGTTCTGGGCTTCTGAATCGTCTGAGAAATATGTGAGGGAAAGAGAGAATAAAGTGGGAAAAGTGAAAAAGAAAAAAAAGGCTGAGTGTTTTTAGTGTTATACTTGTAGTGACGACTTGTGTGTCGTCACTATAGGGTACCTTTAGCCACGAAAATTAGGATTCGTCACTGATACTCCCATCTAATTTTACCTCCCTATTTTTAGTGACGACTTATTTTCGTCACTATTTGTCACATTCAGTGACGAAATTAGTTTCGTCACTAATAGTGTTCTTAGCAACACCTTTAGTGACGAAAGTTTTTGTCACAAAAAACATAAACTTTTAGCGACGAAATAATTCGTCACTGTAGATGAATTTTGTTTGGCGCCTATATTTTTGTTTGGCGCCTTTAGTTCAACACAACATATAGTGACGAAATTTAATTTTCGTCACTAAAAGTTACTAATTTTTTTATAAATAGTGACGAAATATAAATTTCGTCACTATATGGTACCTTTTTGTGACGAAAAAATTTTCCTCACTAAAATTCGTCACTGAAAATACATTTTGTTGTAGTGATGGGAGCAAGATTTAAGAAAATAAATTGTTGAAATATAAGTAAAACAAAAAGGTTCATAGTTTTGAGGTCAAATTATAGTTCAATCACGATGATTGTAAAATTAATTAATATTAACTAAATAAAAATAATAATCATTTTGTAAAAATTAGTAACCTTAATTAAAAAAGTATCAACAAAAATTTAAATATTTTACAGACATATTACATGAATTAAAAAAGAAGATAATATAGTTAATATTTTATAAATCTAAGATAAATTTCTTTATTTAATTTATATTATTTTAATAGTATACCATAAGAATTGTTTTAGTAATCAAAAGTTGGGCAGTACAGGTCATGCTTGCATGATGTGTCCTGAGTTGTACAGCATAATTTTTCCATGACTTTTTTTTTTCTTTTGAAAATTCATATGATTCATTATAAGTAGATTAAAAATGTTAATATAGTTTAAAATTTTGAAAATAATATTTTATTTTGAGTGTAGACTAATTACAATAAAAAATTATAATTATATTAATTATAATTATAATAAAAATTAAAAAAATAAGTATATTTTTTTAATTTTATCGAGTTATGCTAATTGATACTTTTGATGTCTTTAAAGATGTTCAATGTTGGAATTCACTATCCTCGTTGTCATAAATATCAATTTTTATAAAGTATAGAAAAAAAAAATGTATGCTTTTTTTTTTTCTTTTTTGAAAACCTAAAATATCTAATAGTTATAGAATAAATAGATTTAGTATCCATTTATAATCAACTTGTTGTGCAGCAGTTTACTGTAGCTTCTTATGCCAAATAGCTCTCCATTAAGGGTTCGATCCCTAGTTACGTTATTTTTATAAAATAAAAAGAAGGGTAAACTATGTTTTTGGTCTCCATCCTATACACCATATTTCAATTTGATCTCTAACATTTCAATTATGTAAATTTGGTCTTTAATCTTTTAGTGCCGTGTCAATTTAGTCCCTGTTGTTATCTTTTGGATGAAAATTGATGACATGTCTAATGGCTAAAATAAAAAATTAGCTTCCGTTGATGTGAGAATAAACTAAAATTTTATTTTAGCTATTTTCCATGTCATCAATTTTCATTCAAGATATAACAGTAGAGACTTAATTGTCATAAGACTGAAAAGTTAGGGACCAAATTGACACAATTGAAAGGTTAGGGACCAAAAATGTAATTTACCCTAAAAAGAATTACTAATGAAGAATTTTGGCTATCCAATTGATGGAATTGATAACAATTTTTGTCAGTTTCTCTCTCCTCCTTTTTCTTGAATTTCAGCAACATCAATACTGAAATACCAAAATTGATACCAAAATACCAAAATTATTGTCAGACTTGTCAGTTTCTCTGTCTTCTTTTTTTTGTATTTCGGCAACACCAATACCAAATTTTGCATTTCTCCTCATTAAAAAACTTTGCACAATACATAAGGGTGTGTACAGTTCGGTCAATGCAGTTTTTTTCTAAATTTATCATTGAACCGATAAGGATCGATTTTCTCATAATTGAAACCAATGCATACCGCCTCAGGCCAGTTTTCCGACTTATGGCCGTGCGGTTTTTTGCTGTGAGTTTAATTTTTTTTTTTTTTGTCGGTTTTAAACATTAAAAAAACAGTTAAAAAAAGAAAACAATTGGGCTTTCAAGCCCAATATCTATACATCAAACTGTTTCAAGATTTTGGGTAAATACAACAGAGAGGCAGAACCTAAACAACTAAAAGCAGAATGTAATGCAAATAAAATTGATATTGATTTCCAAGTTAAAAAAAAAAAAAAAACAAAGAAATGCTTTACAATGAATTTATACTACAACAAATAAACATAAATTATACTACCACAAATAAATTCTTTGACAAAGAAATGCTTTACAATAAATATACTAACGCAGTAGCTCAAAATCAGAAATCCCCAAGTCAAAAAACATAAAAATAAAAATACAAAGATGCAGTGGAGCATTGAAAGTTGAAACCAAGCCAAACTCGATAAAATGTAATAAATAAAATAAAAAGACCAACAGGAAAAAGATGGCAGAAAATGTCTGCCTACTACCTTCCAATACACTTATTGTATGACACATTGACACCCAGTTGTCATTAGTACGATTCTCAACCAAAAAAAAAAATGTCAGATATAGTACAGTTCAATAAACTTATACTATTTCACCCAAAAAAAAAAAACTTATACTAAAACAATTGAAGTCAATTTGTCGAGATATATATATATATATATATATATATTTTTTTTTTGCATAGGATCAACTTATTGCAAATTTGCAAGGCATCAACTTGCATAACGTCCAAAGAAATTTTTTTTTCTTTAATGGCATCAACTTGTTGTAACAATCTTTATATTTTATATTTACATTGTTTTTCTGGGCTATACGGACTTTTGTTTTATCTAACAACTTCCTGCCCACTATTAAATAATATTTATATAGCGGGTTGAGATATATTTTTTTTAATAATCTTGTCTTCTTGTAGGCAAAGATTCTGAGAACCACAAGAAGGACTTGATCAAATTGACACCAATCGCCTTGCTTCTCAATCTTCAAGGACTTTTCACGTACGTGTGATACAATGAAGAGAAGCTACATCTTATATGGGGGATCAATTTTGATGGGTTGATCTCACATCGTCCGAAGAGTAAGTCAGAAAAGATAGTTAGATGAAGGAGAAGTAAATAACAGTAATGGGCAACGGGTCTTCAAACCTTTGTCAACAATTTCAGTGGTATTTATATGCCTGGGTTGGGGGAATTGTTAGAGTTGGTGGCCGATTATGTCAATGAGACTACACCGGCGCCACCACAGATGATCACTGTGTCTTCTTCCTTTGACGAGGGTGCTTAGATTGTTAGAAGACTTTAGTAAAGAACTTGTGGTAGGATTTTGGTTTTGATATCAAATAGACTTAAGACAATTTGGGGAATTTGTATACTTGTGCTTGTGGCAAATTTAGATATAGAAAGATTTGTGGATTTTAGGTTTAGGACATTTAAGAAGAAGGCTTAGGGTTCAAAATAGAAAAGATTTGATTATTGGTTGAAAGGAGAAGAAAAAGAAATGGAAATATAATTTTTTTAAATATGCGAACAATGCTATATATGAACAATACCAGTAAAACAGTGTAGCGAACAATACGCATGAGAAAGAAAATAAAAAGGAAAGAAAGAAAGAAAGAAAGATAAAGAAAAGGTCGAGAAAAAATAACACCAAGGCCAACATGCCTCAATACTTAAAACACTTAATATTTTTTATCAACTCCATCACCTTTAAATACATTAAGCATTTCATTTAAAAAAAAAAAAGAGGAGAGAATACATGCATTAAGCACAAATTACTAATGAGGGTGGTCCAGAAATATTTTTTTTTTAATATACTTTAAAAAAAAAATTAATTTTAAATTAATATAGGTCTTTGGACCACCAAAAAAAAAAAAAAAACTTGATCACCCTAAAAAAAACTTAAACACCCTAAATAAAAATTGAACCCATCAAAAATAAAATTCAGCCTCTTCCAAATGTTGGTCCATTGAATGTTGAACAAAAAAATTGCAAGAAATGCAATATTCACAATATTTTCGCAATATTTTTGTAACAAATCCTAAATAGCAAGTTGTTACTATTAAACAAAAAAATAACTTAAGTAGTAAGTTCAAATCAGAACTAGTAAAAACTTATCACTTTATTGTGAAAGTATTGCAAAAATGTTGTAAATATAGCACTTCTCAAAAATTGCCTAAACAAACAAATTAGCCAAAAAACCCAAATCTAACGTTTAATTGTGATTTTTTAAATTGTGTTTTCAAATGGCATATTTTAAAATTGCTATTTTTTATATAAAAAAATGCACCCTTTTTAACATATGAAAAAATGCGCACTTTTTAAATAGCTAGTGTAGGGTCTTGATTTACAGCCCAAGTCCAATGTATGTAGGACCTTGGCCCAATAAGCCCAATACAATAAATTTGTAGAGAGTGAGTTAAAAAATTGTATTTTAATGAAATTGACAACATTTAAATATGGCCTTAGAACCAGGTTAAGAGTTAGAAAAAAGAAGAAAAAGGAAACAGTTTTGGATAAATTCACTCTCGATCCTATCCGAGGAGGTTCAATTCAGTATAAATAAAGTGTTCCAATTACAAAATGTCTCTCCCTCTTTCCAGGGAAGATCTTTTACATTATATAGCTCCTCTTTGGTCATCTTGACCTTACACTTGTTGATCATCTAGGACATTACTTGAATACTTGTCCCATCAAACACCTTCTTTCTCCATTCTGTGAGTCGTAGTAACTTCAGTGGCACTGTTCAGAGGTCCTCTCCACATAAATACAGCCAGGAAAGTAGCTGCATTGCATTTAATGCGGTGGTAGCAGCTTTTCCTCAAATATTTCTAGATCTCTTTCCTTCCCGTATGTTCACGAGACACGTCCCCACCGTTGGAGTTTCTTGGAAGGTCACTTCACCCGTAGGGATATCTATTTATGTTGTACTTTTTACGTCCGAGGATAAAATCCTTCTCGGACTAACTTTCTTTAAATTTTCCACTTACGAGACTTTAAAATAAAACACCTAATAAATGCGTCACTACTCGGATCATGGACGTCCTCGGACCAAGCCCAAAGCCCAAGATATATGATTTTGGACCTTCGTCTCCACAATAGCCCCTCAAAACTCCGGTTTTTCCCTCTCATCCGAGGAGAAAAAATGGGGTTTTGATCTTCAAGAGATAAGACTAACTGACACATTGACTCACACGTACAGGAATACGGTTTAATTGTGCCCCATAATTACTTCTAACGCTTCGTAGTCCGCAAAGCGTCATTAATTACTCCAGGAGGCGTCTTGCCCCCAGATCGAACGGTTGCACGCAGATCCAACGGTTGACATTTCCCTTAGGATTTTGAGCGGGATAACTCCCACTTACTTTCTCCCTTAATATAAAGCCTTGAGGGAAACCATTTTTCTTCTTCTTCAAAGAAATCTCTAAGCGCTCCAGAGAATTCCAACACTCCTTCTCCTAAAATACTTTGATTTCCTGAATTCCCGTTACTATTTCTTGTAAGAGGTCTTCGAAGATTTTCCTAGAAAGTTTCAGAGATTAGCACACATGATCCCGTAAGTTTTATCTCTTTATATTTTCATTTTTCTTCTCGGCCATTCTCCTCGACCTGCCAGTTCTTACTTCCTTATTTACGAATCCCAGCTACTTCATCTTAGGTTGTCAAAATGGGTAGATTTGAGCGTCTAGTAGATTCCCCAGCGAAAATAGAAGCTTTTAAACAAAAATATCGTATACCCCAGGAAGTTGGCCTATGATACTGCTTCCCAGACCAAATCCTTACTCACACAAAGGTGGGAGAAGTGGCCATTCCAATTATAGCTTTTATAGAAGGGGGAATGACCATTCCTATGGGCAGAATAACCCGAGAGTATCTTATTAGCCATAGGTTGTGTCCCTATCAGTGTGCACCCAATATGTTTAGGATCCTAGGCTGCATCGATGCTCTTGACGAGCATCTTCACTTGGGACTCATATGGCATGACGTGGTTCATCTGTACGAGTGTCACTCACAATCCGACGGAGGATTTTACCTCAAGTCCAGGTTGTCCATCGTCAGGCTTATCTCGTGCCTCCCCAAGTCCAACAAAGGGATGAAGGACGACTATCTCATCACTTCAGGGGCATGGCACGATGGTCGCCCCTGTCCAACTCGGGAGAGGGAGACAGGTGGGATATCCTAGAGCTAGGTTCCTTAGGATAGGATTTAGATTTTTTAAACCCTACCCATGTTCTCCATTTTACTTTCCCTTGATAATGGATCTCACTTATCTAACTGTATATGGTTTTTTGATTATTCCTACAGATAGGAGGCTAGTTGCTCCTTGGCTCAATCATACCAACGTTGTGGCCCTTAACAACCTTCTCCGATCAGAAATTTTTATGAGCGAGGACCAACAATTGCGAGCTATCCATTTGATCCTAGATTTCGATCCTATTTCGAAAATCTTTCAAGAGGTCGGCCACGCCATCAGATCTGGTGACCCTCGGATTAATCGCATCGATGTATCAAAACCGGATTTCCTTGCCCGAGACGACCTTCCCCTAGTCAGGCTACCAATCTATCAAGTCCCTCCTCAGCTTGTAATACCATTGCAGCAAGTCCTTCTTTAAGCAGAAGCTGTAGCAGAGGAGGAAATCGCCTCCTCGCGACTGTCATTAGAAGAAGAGATAGACCAGTTTCGTTTCGAAGGGGAAGAAGGAATACCAGAAAGGCCCGTGCAGCTCTCGGACTCTGAGACCAAATCCAACAGACTTTCCGCGGCTCTCCAACCTGAATTAATTGTTACTAGGGTTGATACAAGTTCAGAAGAAAAATGAGGAATGATTTCGAAAGGAAGGCCGTCTTTGAAAGGTTTAGTAGCCAATAGGAACAAAGGGGGAATCTCGAAGGATGTCCCCAAGACCCAGACTCTTGCCAATCTTCCCCTTCCTCCTCCTCCTGCTGACCTCGGACTACACGCCGCACCAGATTTGAAGAAGAAAAGACCAATACAGGAAATAGAGAAAGGTGAGTTGATCCTTCCGAGGGGCCCTAAACAACAGAAAACCAAAGATCCGAGGGACAATAGGGCCAATTTTGTTGATAGCAGGGAAGATGCAGAAGTGCACCGACAGCAGCGCTTTTGGGCCCTACGGATAGAATTGGATAGAGCCCAAATTCCCTGGGATGCCACTATTAGGGAGTCCTAGAAAGGTCATGTGGCCCATCTGGCCCAAGCTTTAGAGCAGCCCCTTCTACTCCCACGGGATATAGAGGCCCTTAGACGCACTAGGCAGCCGGAGCTCTTCATGTCATTGAAGAAGGATCTCGCCCTGGTAAGCTAATCTTGTTTTTCCAAATTAAATGCTAAGAAGCTCATATTATTATCAGTGTTATTACACTTATTTTACATGCGCGAACCCTTTGCTATTGTTATGCAGGTCACTCAATAAGTTTATGTGGCCGAAGAGTGGGTCCGAAACGCCCATAACAGATACAAAGCTGAGTCCCAATCTCGGCGCGAAGTTGAGAAGGCTCTCAGGACCCTGAAAGAGGAAAAAGCACAGCTGGGCGAGAAGCTGAAGGTTTCAGAGCGCGAATGTTTAAGTGCCAAAGTAGGGCTGAAAAATGTTGAGACCCAAGTCGAGGACTAGCGCAAACTGCTTTACATGATAGAGCTAAATCTGGCTACCGAAAAGGCGACAATTCTAAGCTTGAAAGCCGAATTACAGAAAGCTAAAGAGGCAGCCATAATGGCCATGAAAGCTGCTAAGGCCGCGGAGGAGGCTGCCTATGAGCGTGGGGTGGCAGAGACGGAAGAAAGGCTAACAGAGGAGGTAGCCAAGGTGTGCAGAGATTACTGCACTGAATCTTGGGTAGAGGTGCTCAATCGCGCGGGGGTTCCAACTGATTCCGAGTTGAGGAAACCGGAGAACGTGTTCTTCCCTGAGCATATCAGAGAAATTCCAGCGAACCATCCTCCGGTCACTAGCCTACCCCTCCCTCTTCCTGAGTAAGTCTTTGACACACATGCCCTCACTACAACTGCTGAGATTTCCACAAGAGTAGTTGGGAAGGGTATGGAGGTCCTACCCTCGGCTAAAGATAACCCCGCCGAGGATTCCCTTACCATAAAGGACGTGATTTCCTTTTTTTTTTTTTTTGTAGCTTTCATCAACTCTTATGATGTACTTATTTTCAGTTAAAGAATAGACTTTTCCTTCATACTTCTTGTATCTCTACTTTGTCTGCATAGTTGCCGTTTGTCTTTATTAGAGACTAATGATGACTCACTATCCGCAAGTTAAGTAATTTGATAAAATACTTTTAACGGGCGGACTTATCATGCTCTTATTTTAAGCACTGATTCTTCTGCGCCGAAGGCTGACAATAGTGAAAATGGATAGGTATTTAGCAAAAACAAAGTATAGGGGAGAGAGTGTCTTTGTTTTTATATATTTTTTATATAAGAAACAAAGACTTGCCATAACTTAGGATCTGTTTAATACTTTATAAAAGATACCAGATAGTTAATTCAAATCAAACACGTGGTCCGAGAGACATGGCCAGACTTAGGATTCGTTTATACATTTTGAAAAAATATCCTTGAATGTTAACTTCTCCTAAGTGTGTGATCCGAGAGCCCTGACATGACTTAGGATCTGTTAAAAACTTTATAACAGATGCCAGTGAGCGTTAATTTCACTTAAGTATGTGATCCGAGAGACCTGATATGACTTAGGATCTATTTAACACTTTGTAAAAGATGTTAGTGCATTAATTTCCCCAAAGCATCTGGTTTGAGGACATCAGACATGACTAAGGTTCTGTTTAAACACATTATAACAGATGTCAGTGAGCGTTAATTTCACCTAAGTATATGGTCCGAGAGACCTGATATGACTTAGGATCTGTTTAACACTTTGTAAAAGATGTCAGTGCATTAATTTCCCCAAAGCATCTGGTCCGAGGACATCAGGCATGACTAAGGTTCTGTTTAAACACTTTATAACAGATGTCAGTGAGCGTTAATTTCACCTAAGTATGTGGTCCGAGAGACCTGATATGACTTAGGATCTGTTTAACACTTTGTAAAAGAAGCATCTGGTTTGAGGACATCAGGCATGACTAAGGTTCTGTTTAAACACTTTATAAAAGATGTCATTGAGCGTTAATTTCACCTAAGTATGTGGTCCGAGAGACCTGATATGACTTAGAATCTGTTTAACACTTTATAAAAGATGCAAGTGCATTAATTTCCCCAAAGCATTTAGTCCGAGGACTTCAGACATGACTAAGGTTCTGTTTAAAAACTTTGTAAAAGATGCCAGTGCATTAACTTCCCATAAGCATCTGGTCCGAGGACATTAGGCATGACTATGTTTCTGTTTAAACACATTATAACAGATGTCAGTGAGCGTTAATTTCACCTAAGTATATGGTCCGAGAGACCTGATATGACTTA
>JARYZH020000473.1:0-175519 GCA_030021035.2 Notholithocarpus densiflorus | reverse complement strand
TTTTTTTTTTTTTTTTTTGGGTGATGAATTTTCTGTAAAGTCTAATAATCTGTACAAAGTCACTACAAAACACGCTTTTATCCAGACAAGAAATTTCACTTTAAGAATATATTGATAAAATCAAAAGTCAACACACTAAGAATAACCACTATAGATTTTGTCCAAAACTTCAAATAAGAGAAATCATATTCGGTAACTAAAAGAACTTGGGTTAAAACAACAGGGAAGGCATAAAGAAAAGCAACACTATGACATCTCAGTCTATTAATTCTCTATAATCAATTATAAATCTCTAGAAAGAGAGAGGAATTCTCTTAATCACCATTCAAAGTCGTTTTTTAAAGTCAGTTTTGGCTTGCTTTGAATCCAACAACAATTTATCGGTTCTTGTACGCTATGAATGTTGGTAGAATAATCATCGAATATGAAATGATACTTGCTAGTACTGAGAGAATAGAAAACGTTTTTCTTGCCTTTGAAAATTGGCAAGTAAATCTTGTTACCCAATCCTCTTGGCACAAGAGGTTCTAAGAAAGACCCTCCAAGACTGATATATATGATTCTATTTCCCAAACTTCTCACAATACGCCAGACAATCTTGCGAGATTTCATCATGTCTTTATTTACTTGTAACTTAGGTAGTTCAAAAACATGAATTGGTTTCTTAGTGTCACCCTCCTCAACCACAAATATTGCTAAAAGCTTCCCTTCATCACTTTCCACCAAGAAACTTTACTGAATTGAATCAAGCTTTTCTTGAATAAGGGAAAATTTATCATTATGATAAACAATCCAGTTACTGGGGTTGTCGTTTGGATCAAAAAATCCAGCAACTTCGATGTATTTCAATGAAGTATCTTCAAAACTATTAGCTTTAAATGAAACTTACTTGAAGTTTATCCATACAGAAAGTTTAGAAAATGATTTGATAATTACTGTGTTATATTACAACCTCATATCATTTACTAGAATTTTTTCTTTCACAACTTTTATCACATCAACATTTTTTTTCTAGAAAAAAAGAAAAAGAGAGAAGAAAACCCTAATTATCCTAGTTAAGAACAAGATGGCAGATTCTTAATAATAATAATAAAAAGAACAAGATGGTGATATTTGTTATCACTATCCCAAGTTCCCAACCAAATCAAGTCTAATAATAATTTTCTTTCGATATGGATAAGTTTGAGGTAAATTTCATTTAATCTTTTAGTTTTGGATAAGTTGTTCAACTTTTCCAAGTAGATAAAAAGAAGAAAAAAAGTTGGGAGATCATTGGCTTAGTATTTTTACAAAGTTTGTAAATTATAATGGTATAACTAATTATCAAATGTTGTCGTTTGTTGGTCCATATTTCTAGGAAATTTTCATAAATTCAGGAGGGATTTTTTTTTCGATGATGAATTTTTTGTGAAGTCTAATAATTTGTACAAAGTCATTACAAAACACATTTTTATCAGGACAAGAAATCTCACTTTAAGAATATACTAGCTGATATTCTGTGAGATACATGGTGCATTTTGATAATTTTTTTAAGAAATTATTTATGACCCACTGATTTCATGAATACTATTATTGTAAGTCACAGTTAATCTATGAAGTTTTCTACTAAAACTAAATACATTGGGGAACAAATTCCTCTAATTCATACAACCAAGAAATGTCATTAGATCACAGTTCACATTGTCACTTACAAACTTGTTGGTTTCTATCCTAGGTGTCTTTCTTGTATGATTTATGTTTTATATATCAATTAGCTATAAAAACTGCTAGAATTTCATGATATAACAAAAGAAAAAATAATGCCATAATAATGCAATAATATCACAATTTAACCTCCAAATTTTAATTGAACTAAAAGCAACCAAAAAACCGAAAATACTAAAAATCCTTACCAAGTATATGCATCATATGGAAAACTAAAAATCTAAATTTGCGCATAATATGAAAAAAATAAGCCTAAACACATTACAATGCTACATAAGTAAAAACGTAAAAATAAAATCTAAACAAGGGGAAATTACAACTTACCTACCTGTGGTTTGTCCAAAATTCAACTTGCCTACCTATGGTTTCATTTTTGACACATTACCCACCTGTGGTTTATTCCATCAATTTTCTGTAACCCACCTCTACAAATGCCGTTAGTCTAACACATTTTATCCCAAAATCAGAACACAAAACAGATCAAACACTCATTTCCCTAAAACATTATCTCACGCTTGATCTTAGACCAACGAAGAAGGAGACCCTCTCTTCATTTCTTGCTGGAATTCATTCCGAGTACTAATCTGTTAACCTAGGGTTCTAATAGTTTTTGGAAATTAGATAAAAACATTGTTAAATTTGGGCATTTGAATTTTTGGGTTTTTCTTTTCTTCAATTCTTGGAATTTTGGGTTTGCCTATAAACTTGAACATGATAGAGGAATGGGTTCAATCAGCTTGTATCATATATGATCTTGATATAGTATATACCATAGATATTATTCAAGGCTTAATCATTAATATACTTGTTTGTAATTTTTTAGAAGTGGAAGGGATACTTAGTGCTAGTTGATAGTTCCCTCCAAGTGTCAACTTTCCAATAAAGTTATGGATATTTTTTCTCCTTTGTTCAACTTTTATGTCACAGGAATCAGAAGCTATGTGAAAACTGAAAACTAAGTCTACTTTTTTCCATATTGGTTTTGAGTGGGTGAGCAAGTGTGAGACTGTGTTTTGGGGAAATGAGTGTTTGATCTGTTTTGTGTTTTGATTTTGGGATAAAATGTGTTAGACTAATGACATGTGGGGGAGGTGGGTTAGTGACAACAATAGGATCAATGACTGCGTTGATTATGCGACCTTATACAAGACTTTGCAAAGTGGTGATTGGAAAGTTGCAAATGAGTTCCTTAGACTCCACCCGGATGCAATAAGTGCAAAAATCACAGTTATGGGCAAGACGGCTCTTCACGTTGCTGTTGCTGCTGGACATGTGCATATAGTGGAGGAGTTGGTGAAGCAAATGTCCGAAGAAGACTTGGAAATACAAGATACTCTTGGTTTTACAGCTCTACACGAGACGACTTTGAATGGAAATTACCGTATGGCAGAGTTCATGCTTAGAAAGAACAAGAACTTGATTAGCATTGGAACTAACCGTAACTATATTCCAGTTGCTATCGCTATTACCAATGGGCATGTTGAATTGGCTCGTTATCTCTATTCTCTCACTCCGCTGGAAGATCTAATGCCTGAAAAAGGCAATAATGGTGCTACACTTTTTAGCCAGGCTATATATACCAGAACTTTGGGTAAGAACTCTTCATCAAACTATCCATTGGCTGTTATTTCTGAATATTCAAATCGTTGCAATATAATTCCTTTTCGTTCATTAATTTTTTTCCTCATGGTATAACACTATAGATATTGCTTTGGATTTAATCCAGCTTTGTCCACATTTGGCTGTTGCTTTGGACAAAGAGGGTTGCTCCCCTCTGTACGCATTGGCTTGTATGCCTTATGCTTTCGAGAGTGGACATCGACTTGTGTTTTGGAAACAATGGATCTACTCATGTTAGTACAACTATCTCCTTACTCTTTATTCTTGCTTTTTATTAATTTGTTTTAGAGCAAAACTTAGATATAGTATTTAGATGCTGTTTCTTAGGTTCATTTTTTAAGATTTTGCCATGTAGATTTTTTCTCATGAGATGGAAATGTATTTTTTAATTAAGTAGCTACATGGTTGAATCTTAAGAGGGGAACTTAAGGAACAGTACATATGGTATTGTACCTAACTTTTGTCATTTGTTTTAATATATGTGATGCTAAGAATAATACAAATTTTACTATATAAGTTTTATAAATTAATGTGTTATCAATCACCAAAAAGCAATTCAACTTTTATTTATTACTAGTAGTTGCAACCTTACTCGATATGTGGGAATATGTAACTATTTTGTGATGAAGTGTAATCAATTAATCAATATCTAATCTAATCTATAGATATTTAAAAGTTGAAATGTAGCATTTATTGTTATGCTTTTGTTGAGTCATATCATCGGCCACACCATCTACTTATTTTTTATCTCTTTTTAAACTTTTCTTCTCCCTATTCTATAAATAAAAATAAAAACTTTTTTTTTTTTTTTTTCACACCTACTGTTACACTTTTTCCAACATTTTCTCCTACTCCTTTACTTCTTTATCTTCCCATTACTCTTTAGTTTTCTGTTACACTTTTTTCATCATTTTCTCTTTCTTATATGTTGACCATTCTTCTCCTCATTTTATTTTGTATTAATTTGATATCATTTCTCCTAATTAATTTATATTTTTCCCATGCAAAAATTGTGACTACTCTCTCTCTCTCTCTCAGTGGATTTTTGTTCATTTCTATAATCTTTTAGTATTTTTTTTGGTATTGTTTTTTTAATTTCCCATCACAAAGTCTTCTATCTCCCTTTTATAACTTTGGTTGAATTTTGGCTTGGGTTAATATATATTTTTTTAATAGGAATTTGAGATTACACCAAAACACAATATACATGGCTATGAATTTGAATATGTTTATCAATTGTTTGAGTAATAAATTCTTATAAAGTCTAATTTTTTATTCCTTTGGTTTCATTTCATTTTTGAACAAGTCTCTAACTCGTGCGATGCATAGAAAAATTCCAAAAATGAAATATTTATGAAACATCATAAACAGTTTTTTTTTTTTTTTTTTTTTTAATAAAATAAATTCAAAAGCGATAAAACTCCAATGCGTACGCTACTTATTACCATAATTTTAAAAGCCGGTACGAGCAAAGAACCGGAATAGGGAGTGGTTCTCAGTTTTATGGTTGGACTAATGGTCGAACCGATGATGTCATAAATAAATAATTAATGATTATAAATTATAAAAATAAATAAATAATTTTATAGGTAGTCATTTTAAATAAAAAATTAAATAATAGTAAAATATTAAACATTAACTTATCAACTTTTGGACATGACTTAACAAAATTCAACCAAAAAAAAAAAAAAAAAAAAAGACATATAGCGGTTGCCACTACAAAGTATTTTAGTTATTTTTTAATTTTTCAAATAACAAAGAGTGAGTGAGCCAATGGGGTCTTTTTGCCCTCCCGTGTAGGAGCTCTTTTCCTCTCGAGTCAACTTGAGTCTTTTTCTCTCTACTAGTGCTTATGAGGTTCTCTCTCACTTAGAGTTTTGGAGTTTTTTCACTTCTTTGGCCTAGATTAGGCTTGTCTTATCTATCTGGTGGCCAACTGATGTTTTCAAGTCAAAATGGATCAAGACTTGATAGAAGGGATAAAACATAAGCACTTAACCAAGGAAGAAGAAGCCCAGATTGCAGTTTCAGGGGAAGGCAAATCTGAGCTTTTGGAAGAATGCTCTCATTTTGGTGGGGCAACTCTTAACGGACAGGTAGTAGAACCAGTGAGCACTGAAGAACACGCTTGGCTTGGCTTGGAAAGCAGGCCTAGATCTGAGGATTGTAGGGGTTGGAAATGATATCTACCAGTTCAAGTTTTTAAATGAGCATCAACTAAAGTGAGTGGAATCAAATGGCTTGTGGAACTTCGAAAATAATCTTCTCCTCATTCAAAGATGGAAGAGAGGAATGACAGCAAACAACATCAACTTTACCCATTCACCATTCTGGCTACAGGTATGGGGTCTTCCTTTTGATATGATGTTGGAAAATATTGGAAAAGATATAAGGAATAGCATTGGAAATTTTGTGATGGCAGATTCTAGGTCATGGTCATCGGACCAAGAAAAATGCATGAGAATTCGTGTAGATATCCCCCTGAACAAACCGCTAAGGCAGTGTGGAATGGTGGCCAGTTCGGAAGGAGAGGTGTATCGGATTTATTTCCAATACGAAAGGCTTCCCATTTTCTGTTTCTATGTGGGATAATGGGGCATGATGATCGCCACTGTCAATTGGGGGTGAATAATAGAAATGAACCCCAGCAATAAGGGGAATGGCTATGAGCCCAAGGGGGAAACCAAATGGGAGGCTTGAAGAATGGTCCAAAAATTTTTTTTGCTACACCAATTGATCCCCAAGATCCAGGCGGAAGAAGACAAAGTACAGTATCAGGGGCAGAGGAAGGTAGGAGGCAAGAAGCGGTATGGCAAAACCAAGAAGCAGGAAATTTTCTTAGAAAGGAAAAATTTGATGTAAATTTTGCCCGAAGTGATAGTTGATGGAGACAAAAACTTCTTAGAGAAGAATTTTCAAATTCAAATTCTAAGAAACCAAGAAGAAAATGATAGACAAGAGTGTGTGGGCACACATGATAGAAGGGAAAATGAAGGAGGGAGGGAATCATGTGTAATTGAAGAATATGAGAGGTCTGTAGATAGTGACTCTTGGGGCCCACAATTGGGCAAAAGGGCCCTGCAATATAAAGAGTGCCAAGAGGTAACAAGCCCAATGAAAATGCAAAATGGGCCAAATGAAGGAACAGAGACTAACAAAGAAAAGGAAAAGGCCCAAGCAAAAAAGGGAAAGTTGAAGAAATTGGCAAGGGGGCAGTAAAAGAACAGCGAAGAAGAGATGGAAGTAAATGAAAGTATGGTGGGAACAAAGCGAAAACTTTGGGGAGAGGAGAAGCTAGAAGATGAAGGCAAGAAAAAAAGATCTTGTGAAGGTGAGCTAGTTTCTTTTGATTTAATGGCGGTAGCTGCTAAGCAGCACCACCAAGAGTCATGAATTCCTTAAGTTGGATCTGCCTGGGAATTGGGAATTCTCGGACAGTTCAAGCATTACATAACTTGGTGCAACAACATAATCCCAAAATAGTCTTCTTAATGGAGACAAAAGTAGGTGTCAAAAGGATGGTGTAGGTGAAGGAAAGAATTGGTCTACCAAATGGCCTGATAATCCTAAGTGAAGGTTATAGTGGGGGAATGGCTTTCTTATGGGTTAGAGATTTGGACGTTGAGATCAAAAGCTTCTCAAGATCCCACATCGATGCATTTGTAATAGACCCTAAGGTTTCAAATGGTGGATGACTGGTTCTTACGGAAACCCAGAAACAAGCCTAAGGAAGGAATCATGGAATCTACTCCGGTTCTCAATTCCCAGTACCATTTGCCATGGATGTGTATGAGAGACTTTAATGAAATTGTGTCAGCAATGGAGAAATTAGGAGGCTCGGATAGAGCCCAACAGCAGATGGAAGGTTTTAGGTAGGCTATAAATACTTGAGGGTTCCAAGATATGGGGTAAGAGGGCCCTGAGTTCACGTGCAACCAAAGATCGGGTGGGGGAAGAATTCAACTAAGGCTGGACAAAGTTCTTGATATGGTGGATTGGGCAGAGCATTATCGAAAGGCTACTGTGTTTCATATTGTGGAATCAACCTTTGACCATTGTGCTATTTTATTAACAGACCAACAACACCCACCAATATATTGAAAGAGAAGGTTCCAATTAGAAGCGGCTTGGAACAAATATGATAAATGCAAGGAAGTTATACAGGATACATGGATGAATTTTTCTGGTACATAATCAACAGCTGGGTTGGTTGAAGGTCTAAAGGAATGTGCAACCAGGTTATCTAGATGGAGTCTGTACATTTTTAGACCCCTTAAAACACAAGTTGTTTAACCTAGTTATTTTGCCAAGTGATTACTTAGATAAATAATTTAGATCTAGGTTAACACATTCAAATTATATCATGTAAATAACGTGAAAATATAAAATACAGACGACATGATAACCCAGGAAAACCAAACCGGTAAAAAACCTGGGAAGGATTTAACCTAGCTATCCTCAAGGTAAAACAGATCCACTATAAAAGAATTGAAGTTTTTACAATAGAATTTAGACCACTAACATCCTATTGCTACCTCGTGTAGAAAATTTTCTACCACGACCACGTGACAGCTTTGAGTCCACGGACTACTTCTTTCCTTGATCCACTGCAACCACAAGTACTCCCACTTGTGACTTTGAGACTCCACTCAAAGGTTTCAGATCTTCTTTAAATTCTTTATGCAGCAACTGAAGCGATCACCAAGTTCTTGACATAATATTGATCTTGATAACCCTAAGTGTGTATGAAGGTAAACACCTCTAGATCTCACAAGAGATTCAACACACAGCACATCAAAGACTTCTAAAATGTAGCTAGGGTTTTTTCTTTTATACTTGGAGTAAAACATAAAACCCTACACTTTAAACCGGGCTTGGGCTGAGTTGGAAATTCTGCAGAAAAAATAATCTGCACGAGGTTCGATTGATCGAGTCTAATTTTCGATCGATCGAGCCTTGCAGATTTAGTTCAATAAATCTTTTAGTCACTTGATTCCAACTTTACAAATATACACACTTTGTGCAGCCTAAATCTAGACTCTAAGTTTTGATAATGGTTTGCTAACACATTACAAATTGAAGTTCTAATATATTTAATTCCTAAAGTCTTAGAACTTAACAGAATTGAATTGATATAGGCTATTATCCTCAAAAAATCCAAGAGAAAAGGAAAACTTTCCAAGCCTTGGTTCAAGAGGATAGAGATGGCAACAAAGAAGTAGAGATAGATGGGCTACGAAAAGAGATTAATGAGCTTTTGGAAGAAGAAGAAAACAGATGGCATCAAAGATCAAGAGTGCAGTGGTACCAAAAAGGTGATAGAAATACCTAGTACTTCCACTACAAAGCATCTTAAAGAAAAAAGAAAAATGAGATTAGAGGACTATGGAACAAGGATGAGAAATGGTGTGAAGATTTGGGAGGCATTGCAAGCATAGCAAGAAAGTACTTTAAAGAATTGTTCTCAACCTCTTACCCAACCAGATTAGAGGAAGTAGCAAATTTAATCCCAAGAAGAATTACTCCAGAGATGAATGAGCAGCTCACAAAGGAATTCCATAGAGAAGAGGTTATTCATGTCATCCATAATATGCACCTGACAAAAGCCCCTGGCCTTGACGGTATGTTTGCAATTTTTTACCAAAAATACTAGGATGTTATTGGCAATGATATTATCAATATTGTTCTAAATGTCCTTAATTCGAATGCATCAGTAGCACCCCTAAATCAAACAAACATTGCTTTCATACCAAAAACAAACAGTCCATCCAAAATGAATGAATTCTGGCCTATAAGTCTTTGCAATGTGAATTACAGAATGATATCCAAAGTCCTGGCAAATAGATTAAAACCAATCTTATCCATCATTATTTCAGAATACCAAAGTGCCTTTGTCCAAAGTGCCATTGTTACCCATCTTCTCTCTGCGGATGATAACATTTTATATTGCAAAGAAAACGGGCAAGAAAGCAGGAAATTGCTAAGGATCCTCAAAAAGTATGAAGAAACTTCAGGACAAAAGATCAACATAGATAAACCCTCTGTGTTTTTTAGCCAAAATACAAAGGAGAAAAAAGAAGAGGTGAAAGATGTTCTCGGTCCAATGCAGAATACTCAGCCAAAAAAATACCTGGGGCTCCCTTCTATGATTGGTAGGTCCAAGAAACAAGTCTTTAATTAAATAAAGGAAAGGGTGGGAAAGAAGCTCATGGGATGGAAGGAAAAATTATTATCTATTGGAGGGAGGGAAATTCTAATTAAAGTTGTGGCTCAAGTGATACCAACATATACAATGGGGTGTTTCTTGCTCCCAAAGTGTCTTTGTGATGACATTGAAGGAATGATGAGGAATTTTTGGTGGGGACAAAAGCATTAAGAATCCAAAATTTCTTGGGTGAGCTGGTCTAAAATGTGCAAAGCAAAAAGGGAAGGAGGCATGGGTTTTTGGGATCTCCAAGCTTTCAATCTTGTTATGCTTGCAAAACAGGGATGGCGGATGTTTGAAGAGCCATTTTCACTGATGGCCCACTTATAAAAAGTAAAATTCTTCCCAAATTGTGATGTTCTTAAGGCTGGTCTGGGAAGCAATCCATCTTATGCTTGGAGAAGTATCCACAAAAGTTTGGAGGTTCTTAAGAAATGTACTAGGTGGAGAGTGGGAAATGGTAAACTGATACACATTTGGGATGATAAATGGTTGCCAACTCCTACAATGTATAAGGTGATATCCCCTCCAAAAGAATTTGGAGACTTTCCAATGGTATCATCACTTATAGATGAAGACACTAAAAGGTGGAGAAGAGATAGGCTAGATGAAATTTTCTTACCTTTTGAGGTGGAAACTATTCTCAATATTCCCATTAGTCACCTCCTACCGGTGGACTTCGTAATATGGGTGGACAACAAAAAAGAAATTTCACTGTGAAGAGTGCTTATTATGTAGCCAAGGAAATACTAGATTCAGTCATGCCGTGCGAGTCCTCGAGGGGAGATGTGTGAGCCCTTTTGTGGAATGGGATATGGCAATTGAATATCCCAGAAGAATCCGAATCCTTGCTTGGCAATTGTGCATGAATGCAATCCCCACCACGGTGAATTTGAATAGAAGGGGAATCCAAGCTGATGTCCTATGTCCCATATACAAAAACGAAGAGGAATTTGCGGAGCATGCCATCCTGAAGTGTGAGCTAGATAAGGCAGTTTGGTCAAAGTGGAGTGATGGACCAGGAAAAATATTGGAATGCAATTGTGACATAACTGATTTGGCTCTTTCTATAATAAAACATGGAACTAAAAGTGATCTAGAAAGATTGTTTGGACTAGTCTGGGCAATATGGGGCCATAGAAATCAAATAATTTTCGAAGCTAGTAAAACAATAGCGAACCAAGTATAGGGGACAACAATCATAATGGTTGAAGATTTTAAAAGTGCAAATAACCTCTTAATAATTGGAAAAGAGAAGGAGGTTAGAGAGTGGAGGCCTCCCCCGGAAGGAGTTTTCCTTATAAATGTGAATGGAGCAATCACTGCAGAGGATGGTCATTCTAGAGTAGGGGTTGTGAGTTGAGATTGGGAAAGTTAGATTGTTGTAGCTATTAGCATGCCCTTACTAGGGAAGTATGCAGTGGAGGAGACAGAGGCCATGGCTGTGGAAAAAGGTGTTATCCTAGCCCTTGAACTAGGTTTGGAAAATGTTATTTTGGAAGGAGACTCTATGCATATTGTCCAGGTAGTTAGAGATAAAGATTGTAAAGGAATGGTGGGACATATCATCTTTGGTATCATCCAAGAAATGGCAAGGTTTCGGATGGCAGAGGCTAGACATATAAATAGGAATGGCAACAAGATAACCCATGGTCTTGCTCAACAGGCCAAGAGATCGGGGGAAAAAAAGGAGCTGGACTGGTACAACGCCAGAGATAATTGCTGATCTTCTCTGTATAGATAGTTTCAGCCATGAAAATATGTTTGAGTCTGTCTTTTTTTTTTTTTTTTTTTTTTTTTTTTGCTTCGTGGTCAGTCTTGTTCCCTGTTCCTGCTTTGCGTTTCTGCCTTGTTGCTTTGTTTTGTATTGGCTGCACTGTTTTATTGTTTTGAATGAAATGAATGTTTCAGTTAAAAAAAAAAAGTGCACCAATGGGTAGCGGTATCAATATATCATTGCCCACTGGATATTTTTTCCCACATATCCTACGCTTACACGTTGATATCCCACCCACCACACATTTTGAAAACCTACTACATCCACACGTTTTGTTCAAAGACCACCCGTTGTTTTGAGATTTGTGTCATTAATTTTAGGGGTAATTACACTAAACCCACCTGTAGTTTGGTCTGAAATCACTTTGCCTACCCGTGGTTTAAAAAGTGTCACTTAACCCACCTGAGGTATGTTTCGTTTGTTTTCCGTAACCCACCTCTGTTAAAATCAGGGGTAAATAGGTATTTTTGCTCAAATTTTATGTCTCTCTCCTCCCAAAACAAAAAATAACACAAAAATGCAAGAGAAACAAGATCAAAAAGTGGTATTGGTCTCTCTCTCAATTCACATAAATCTTGAACATGAAGAACATACCAAAAAAAAAAAACCCAGACCTACCTACCTAGATCTCCTATGGCTATGCCGTCTTCGCCGTCGATCTCCTCGGCCACGGTAGATCCGACGGCCTCCACTGCTACCTAGGCAACATGGAGAAAATCGCCGGAAGTTCCCTATCTTTCTTCCTCCACATCCGCACCAGCGAGCCGTACAAACTCCTCCCAGCTTTCCTCTTCGGCGAGTAAGGATAAGAGTTTGAAGCTCTATGATGGGATGTACCATTCGTTGATTCAAGGGGAGCCAGATCTACCTACCCTAATCCATTTTTAAACCCAAAAATGGATACCCAAAAAAGGAAATGACAGCTAAGGAAAATAAATACTATCAGTTTCCATCTACAATAATTGAATTCAAACATCTACAAGACAAGCAACAATTTTTTTTCCCAGACAAATAGAAGTTGGAAACTCCTTTCTGTTGGTAGAGTGGTTGAAATCCCTCATTGTTTCTAGCTTTGTACAACTTTCCTTCTTTCAAGCTCTTTGTAATAATCACCAACCACATCAATGGTATGAAAAATCAGATTATTGAAATAAAAGTCACCATACTTTGTCATCACAAGACTAGCCAGATGCCGAATGTTGAGTTCCTGTAAAGTGGCTATAGCATCAACGCCATCTTCACCTAGATTATATAATTCTGCCCACATATCAATGAGGGTAGCAGCGTAGGTCCTTCGGTCTTCAGGAAATGAACCTAAATCCATGAAAAACTTTTTGAATTTGACCTCAAGACCTGAAAATTCTAGGCTTCTTTGGAGACATTTATGCTGATCAATATTGGAAATAATGTCGTCAATAGACCATTTCCTCAATCTACTGAGCTGAACCTCTGCACTCTGCCCACGGAATGATCCACCAATCACTTCAAGGGCTAGTGGAAACCCCCTACAGCCTTTCAACATCTGCAATTTATGGAACCAAATAACATTTGTT
The DNA here is from genome assembly GCA_030021035.2 of Notholithocarpus densiflorus. NCBI lineage: Eukaryota > Viridiplantae > Streptophyta > Magnoliopsida > Fagales > Fagaceae > Notholithocarpus > Notholithocarpus densiflorus. The sequence continues at coordinate 162,660 of JARYZH020000473.1, read as the reverse complement.
ATTCCTTTTTTGGGTTAAATTTTTTTTTTTAATACTGTCTCCAAATAACCCAGATCTACCCAGATCTAATCCACCGTGACTCTCCAAACTCTCCCTTCTATGACCCTTTAGAAACTCCTTCACAGCGCATAGCCAAGGCTTTGCGTTGTTCCATTAACCATGTCAATCATTTTAAGCCAACTTCTTCACTCTTTACCAATGCAGCTCAAGCAGATATAATCTCAAATGGAGGTGAATACCTCTTGAAATACTTTGTTGGTACACCACCAGTCCAAATCCTAGGCATTGCTGATACTGGTAGTGAGTTGATTTGGCTACAGTGCAAGCCTTGCAATGGCTTCTACAAGCAAACTGCTCCACTTGAAGTACAAATTTAGAGTTTCACACAATAAGTTGGCACTTGAACAAAATTTGAAACCCTAAATCGAGAACAGACACAAATACCTTGATTTTCTTTACCGAAACTACCTTCCCTAGCTTCGATGTTGCAAAACTAGTGTTTTCTCCCCCTCCAGACACTCCAAACCATGAAGAACACGTTGATTTCACCACAGGTCTCTCTCTTGAAAAGTTTTTGAGTTTTGGGTGTTTTGATTCGCGTTATGTTGTGTTTTGGGGTTAAGAGGTGTTTTTGTGACGGCTGGGCTTGAGGTGGGTTATGGAGATTGACGGAAACATACCACATGTGGGTTAAGTGATATTTTTCAAACCACGGGTAGACAAAGTGATTTGCGCCCAAACCACAGGTGGGTTATGTGTAATTATCCCTTAATTTTATTGTCCTACATTCTTACTTACCCCCACTAACTTTCATTATTCCATCAGAATGCAAACTGTCTAATTACAATATTCATCTCCCAATCGCCTCTCTCCGCCAAACAATGTTCTCTCTCTCTCTCTGAAGATTTATTGATACCGCTCTGGGAGGCTAGCTTCAACCCCTTGCAGAGCCTTCAATATTTTTCCCACTCAAGAATTCTCAATTCAGATAACAAATATGTTGTACTCACCCATTCAGCCTAGCAGATCTGAGAAATAAAGATGGGTTCTGCTTCGAAAAATGTACCATCTCTGATTTTTTTCATCCATTTAGCAAAACCAGTTGAACTTGTCTAGTTTTCGGTTTACATGGTTAAACTAGCCAGTCTTGGTTAAACTCGCTTTTTAAGCTATTTCCAATTTTTAGGCATAACTGGATCAGACTGATGTCCAGTTTTAGAAACTGTTCTATAGAATATATGTCTTGCCTATTTCATAAAAAACATGAATTTGTTCTAACACATCCGAGACTCCTTCAGGCATGGTTCTTGCAACCTAATTGATGCCAAGTTTGAATCCTATTTAGGGAGATTTGATTTCCTGTTACATGAAATGCGCCAAACCCAAAATAAGCCAATCCTGAAAGAAATAAATGAATTCCAAAAATCTTAGGTAAGTAACAGTCAACAAATTGGAATACATTTATCAATAGATTTTTTCTTTCCATTTGAACTCATTTCGATAATTATTTTAATTTTAATTTTTTTTAAAAGCAGTGGGTGATGGCTATTAACCAACGGAAAAAATGAGGTCAATATTTTAAACTAATCTTCTTTTTATTTATTTATTTATTTATTTATTTTATATTTTTTTAAAGATGTAATATGTTAAGAGAAGAAGAAAAGTCATAGCTGAGTTAAACTTTGTTTTCCCTTTTGGATACTTGAATTGTGAACCATACATGTGGTAGGACAAGACTTGAAGCAAACCAATAAACTGTAACGTGTTAAGGAAGCATTATCTTGGACTTAGAAATTCAGAAATGAAAGAGACAAAGAAGTAAAGAAGAAGAGGAAACCAACATAAGTTTTTTTTTTTTTTTTTGCATAATGAGAAAGAGGCAAAACTAAGGTTTTTTAGATGGTTGTTCAACTTCAAATAACTTTGTATTCATCCTTCTTCTTTCTTCTTTTTTTTACTCTGTTATCATCCTAGATTTTTGAATGGTCAATTAATTTAACTTTCTGTGTGGTTTATATATAAAATTTTGTTAAAAGGGGCAAAAATGGGGATATACGCCTCTCACGCAAAACATGGAGCAAAATGCTATTGTTCTGAAACTATTTAGAAAAATGCCCTTGTTTTAAACTCGATTTTCTAAAAATCGAGTTTCAATGAAAAACTTGATTTTTAGAAAATTGAGTTATGCAATCAAGTTTGATGTAGTTTTTTTCAAGTAACTTGATTTTTGCCAAATTGAGTTTCAAAACAGGGGCATATCCTTAAATAGTTTTAGACGGGCCATTTTGCTGGATGTTTTGTGCGAAAGGGGTATATCCCCATTTTGGCTTGTTAAAAGGTTTGTAAAACTTAATGATAGTAGACATTGGAAAGTGGAAACAAAGTGATTAAAAAGCGCCAAAGAAGACAAGAAAAAGAAAGGGGATTGGCAAGAAAAACTTTGACGATTTGTTTGGGAAATTGGTTGTGCGTTGTATATGTTGGTTTGGGTTTTGAATGGATATAATTTGGCATTTCATTTAAGGAGATATAATGAGAAAGGTATCTGACCTCCGAACTTGATTTGGAACTTTGCTAGCCGATGAAGTCCAGGGTTATGAGATTGTTCAGCAATAGAGGAATACTTATTTGGAGAAATTGTTTTAGTGTGCGAAGGAATGTAAAATTTTTAGGGATAGAGCAAGAGAAAGGTGTAGAGATAAAAAGTCTATGAAGCACGGGTGCGTTTTGGGACTCGGGTGCAGGTGCGGGACTCGGCAATTTTTGAAAAAGGTGGGTGCGGGTGCGGCGGGACTCGGCAATTAAAAAATTATTAAAAATATTTTTATATAGTGAATTTAATATTTTTATATAAAAAAAATCAAATAAATGGTAAAATTTATTATTAAAAAATAATTATTTATGATTTGTTTTTAATAAAATCAACATTTTTGGTAATTGTAAACAAAAAACCACATTTCAAGAAGGTTCCTTTACTCATTTTTCAATTCCCAAGCCCACTCACATTAAATATTTGACTTTTCTACCTCCTTAATTTATATTCTTTTGTTACGTACATATATTCTTCTTCCATCTTTTTTTTTTTTTTTTTGGTGTCTTCTCATCTTCTTCTTCCTTCTTTTTTTTTTTTTTTCCTCTCACAAGGCCACATGAAGCAGAAGAATGGCAGCCACTGCCCATTTCGTCTTGTTTCGGCCTGTTTCGGTGGCCGTTTCGGCCGGAAGCGGCCGTATCGGCATGTTTCGGTGGCCGTATCGGATTCCGTTTTCGCCGAAATCGGCCCATTTTGGCGTGAGTCGGCGCGAATCCAAAAAAAAAAAAAAAAAAAGGGAGAGTCGGCGAGTCGGACGCCGGACGCCGCGTCGGACTCCGGTGTGGCGACCTTGGAGCCGCGTCGGTGCTTTCTAGTAAAAAGTTCAGAAATTTTGTTGTTTGGTCTTTTATAAGTTATAACTACTACCCCAAGGACCAAACATTGTGTCTTTCTTAAAAGGAACGTGTAATTGTATTGTAGCAGCCATGTGGCACAATAAGATGAGATCAACAAAAAAGTCAAACATTTTGCTTTTATACCACAATTGTAATGCCCTAAAACCATAAATAATAAAAATCTATTCAATTTAGATAATCCATAAAAATATTAACAAATGCAATTAGCAAATCTAAAATCTCATTACAAATATCAGATCTCTAATTCCACAAAAAATAAAACATCCTCAAAAAAATCTCATCATAAATATCAGAACTCTAATCTCACCAAAAATAAAACATCTTCAAAAATAATTTTCCAATACAATATTTAATACTATTAAATATAACAATAAGAAAATCCTCAGTTCCACAAAATAATTTGTAATTGTTGATTTTCAAGAATCTATACTTTAATGTATTTGTAAGGGGAATAAAGGGGAGCAGGGGGCAAGATAACTCAATAAGTGGAATTCACTAACTTTGGGGTGTGGGAATGAATGTTTTAAATAAATAATCCATACAACAAAGTTATAGCTTGGAAACCATCTATATTTTAACATCAAATATTTCATATAAAAATATCATTATTTTGTGAGTAATCATGATATACCAATGCCATCGTATAAACGATATACCAATGCCATCAAATATTTCATATAAAAATATCATTATATGGCCAACGTTTAGGCCTCGATGACAGGGTTGTGTTATCCCCTTTTTGGCACTAGAGCCCCATTTTCATCCCATTTCTTAAGGGTGGCTCCTTTGAAACCTAAAGGTGCACTCCCTTGTTAAGGAGTTCCCTTTTCGGATCCTCAATGGTATACTCCCTTACTAAGGAGCTACCAAATGTGCACTGTCCCTTTTTTGGAACCGTCCTTTGCTAAGGCCTTTTTTGGAACCGTCCTTTGCTAAGGACTATCTACAATATGATTGTCCCTTGCTAAAGACTAAATACAATACTGAGCTTTTAATCGCAACTTGTCAAATGGTTCAATCAAATTTCAAAGAGCTCACAAGAAATAAGCTTCTCATTATATAAACTTGAAAATATCATAAGTGTAAATTACACAAATCCAGTCATAATATTCAAAAATACAAAGCTTTGTCCATACATACATATTAAATAAGTTCAGATCGTCTCACAAGTTTTTCATATAATAAATAGTTAATGTTTCCATACAATATCTACATCAAATATTTATAGAATATCAACATATTTCTTTGTTATAAGAATAGTTTGATAGTCAAAACTATTTTGGGAAAACCCCCAAATTAGTAAATACCACTTGCGTCTTTATTTGCAAAACGAAATCAACCACCCTTGAGTTACAATAAATCCGTAGAATTAGAACCTAGCAACACCAAACATAGGTCCATCAATTTACACAAATTTCCCACTTAAAAATATGTTTTCATACTTAAATAGTCTAATTCCAGACAATATTGATATTTCCAAAATTTAATTTTCCATTTATTTACTTACTGTCCAGTTAACTTTTACCTTTGACCCAAATGTTCTATTTCATAGATTTTCACTACCTTTGACCCAAATGTTCCATTTCATAGATTTTCACTATCTATTAATCGGCTTAAATGTACTGCAACTCTATGTAACTCTAGCATGTCATCATGAGTCTAGCCATCACATAGTCTATTATTCCCTTGATGCCGCAAAACATAAATGACAAGGGCTGGACTAAGTATTTGAACAATGATGTGAGTGTAGATGACCGATTGGTGGTGAACTTACTTAGTTAAGTATAATTATATAGTAACCATAAAGCACCCTTTTCCCTTTAGCATGGTGACAAAATTAGATTGCTGAAGTCCACGCCTACCAACCTATGATCTGTGGGCATAAAGATTAAATATAGGTAAACATTCTCTCTCCTAGATGTGGGAGATATCACTAACCTTAAGCCAAAATAGACACTTGATAAGTGACATGTAAATAAAAGAACCCAAGTAGTGAAGAGGGCTAATTTGATTCTTCCATGCACAGCCGCAAAGAAGAAATCAAGAAAATCTTATGGTGCCGCTAAAAGAGGGAAACCTCTTATTTATATATACATATAGCTCAAGAGATAAAAGGCTAGGGGTTTTAAGTTTATCAAGACTCATATATTTACTTATGTTGTCTCTTTTAGGCCTCTTGTTCCATAATAATTATTTTATTTAAATATCTTAGACCCAGATCAATTAAATCCATTTAATTGTGGGCTTCCTCTTTTATTTATATGTATTTGAAATAAACTAGTAATAAAATTATGGGTGTTACATCCTTCCTCCTCTTAAAAAATTTCATCCTCAAAATTGTACATACCTTCTTTATATAACAACTTCGAATGATTTGATTTCATCTCATCCTCTCACTCCCAAGATGCCTCCTCCATAGTGTGATTCTTCCAAAGGACCTTAACTAATGGTATGGTCTTGGTGCATAGCACTTGATCCTTGTGGTCTAGAATTTGAGTTGGAACTTCCTCATAAGTCAAGTTATCTTTAATCTTAAGTGGCTCAATTTAAAACATGTGAAGGATCCAGAATATACTTCCTTAGCATGAATACATGAAATACGTTGTGCACTCCTGCAAGTGTAGGTGGTAAGGCCACCTCTAGGCAACTTTACCAATGCGTTTAAGGATCTCAAAAGGACTCACAAATTTGGGGCTCAACTTTCCTTTCTTCCCAAATCTCATCACGCCTTTCATAGGAGCGACTTTCAAGAATACCATATCCCCAACTTCAAATTCTACTTTCCTTCTTGAGTTATCATAATAACTCTTCTATTGACTTTGTGCTGTTTGCAATCTTTTACAAATCAATTAAATTTTCTCAAATGTTATCTGAATGATTTTGGCCCCAACAATTTTCTCTCACCAACCTCTCCCAACAAACTGGGGACTTGCATTTTCAACTGTACAAAGCCTCATAAGGAGCCATCTCAATACTAGAGTGATAGCTATTATTATAGGCAAATTCCATAAAAGGCATAATACTTTGGTGTTTTTAAATGTAGATGTGGCATTAATTTATGTAGTCACATGGTGCAATAATGAGTGGTTAACAAAAAGTCAAACATTTCGCTTTTATATTATATATAAATATAGATAAGATAATATTGTAATTTTGTAATGAGTTTTGATTATTATAATAATCTCCTTATTCCTCAAGACATGAGGAATTTGAATAATAAATTTAAAAATTATAAAATTTAGTTGTATAATAGGCAACTACAACAAAAGTTAGAAGAATATGATTCACCTTAAAGTATATTAATCAAACACAAAAAAAATAATAGAATGATATATCTATAGAATTAAACTGATAAAAATAATTGTATAATTTTTATTTTTATTTTTTTAAATAGACATTATTTAAAGTAATTGTTACTTTTTATATATTACACCCTATTACATAATATTTATATATTCCCACCCATCGCGTGGGTATGCGGCTAGTACTATATATAATAGCAAAAGCTGAGAGAAAGCTAAATCCTAAAATGTTTCCAACCCACTTAAAAACTACCTCATTTACAGTTTTAAGTTGCAAAAACCCACACTATACACTATTTTAGGATTCTTTAAATTTTAACCATTTACTGCCTTAATCGTTGTCATAATCCTTGTCTGTTGCTTAAAACTCACAGAAATCCTCGCTTTGACCCTTCCTCTACATCTTGTACGTCCCGAAACCACCATCTCTTATCCATTCCCAAAACCAAAAAAATTTAGCTATTCATTTGGCCCATCGAGTGACCCATTTTGGTATTTTGTTTAGGAATTGTTTGGTTTGGCAGAATTGTTGAACCTTTACAATCTCAATAAAAATAAAAATTTAAAAAAAAAAAACCGCCGTATATAATGAGTTTTCACTATTATTGAGAAGGAATGACTATAAGGGGCAAAGTTGCAGAGAAAGAGAGAGAGATAGAGAAATCTGAGGGACTTTATCACCATCAGACCGATCTCCCTTCAAGCTCCCTCCAATTTCTCCCTTCGAGTCGCAATCATACCTCCTGAAACATTGCTGGTAAAGTTTTTAGTTATGATTTTAAAATTTGCTAACAAAATATGTTTTAGGATTTTGTATTTCAATTGAATTTCTTTTGATTTAGGCTTAGGTTTGGGTAAGTACTTCTTTTAGGATGATTACCAAATAACAATTATATATATCTAAAAGTTGAATTGTAGCATTTATTGTTAATTTGCTTATGGTGCGCCACCTCATCTATCACGTCATTAGCCACATAATCATTCTTTTTCTTTTTTACTTTTTATCCCAACTTTTGTTAACAATATTAAATATATAAATAGATTGACTTTAGACATTCATCTTGAGCGGTTTTAACTTTACATATAACTTTGTCTTTATATATTCATCTACTTTAATTTAGATGTTTAAAATCAATGAAGAATAAAAAATAAAAAACAATGTCTATAGACTCTAGAAATATCTATCTATACTCGATATAATAATGGAAGATTTGCAATAAATTTTACAAAGCTCTTTTTACTCCACATTCTTTCTTATTATTTTTATTTTCTGCAATTTTTACTTTCTTTAACCATTCATCTTCTTCAACCTTTCTAAGTTCAATCTTTCATCTCCTCCAATCATTTTTTTAAATAAATTTTTTGATTTGATTCCCTTAATTTATAAATTTATAAAAAAAATTTCCATTATATTTCTTAAATTCTTTAGTTTCACTTTTTTCAACCTTTCATCTACTTTCACCATTCCTCTTCCAGCATAATTTTCATAAAAATATCTTTTTCCCCTATTCCTTCCAAGTTGTTCATGTAAAAAAAATGTCAATACTCTCTCTCTCCAATTTTGTTTCCTTTTTGGTGGAATTTTTTATTGGTACAACCATTTCTTTTCCCACTAATGGTTTTTTTTGTTTTTGTTTTTGTTATTGTTGATTTAATTGTCGTGTCACATTTTTTTTTTTTTTGTGGCAAATTTGTATTGACTTTTGCATATTTAGGTATTTTGGTATTTTAATTCTTGATCACAAGTTCTTTTTCTTTATCCCATTGGGTTGATTTGATTTGGGTTAATAATTAGCTGTTTTGCAAGTTAGAATTTGATTTATTTTAGGAATCCATTTAGATGTTAAACTATGAGACTTTATTAAGTTTTGTTTATTTTTTAATCATTTTGGGATTAAAAATAATATTAAAATAGAATGTTACAAGTTAATTTTTTTTGAATAATGGGAAAACTCTATTTTTTCTCATTCCTTTCTAACTATCATGATTGGAAAAACTTAATCCCCACTATATTCTATCACTAACAAATTGGCTCATAATGAGTAGATGAAAATTTTAATATAAAAATAAAGTATATATATTTTTATATATATATGATTTTTTATTTATAGAGAACACAAAATTCATTATTTAAAATTTTAGAAAAATAAATCATCGCCCATGGTTGGTTTGGTAAAGGGTAATAGTATTTCTCAATTAGTATTTAACACATTTAAAATGAAAATTTTTATGAGAAAAACGCATTGTTACAGTTTTACAAATGACTAATCATAATAACCAGATATTCCTCCGCATTGTGCGGGCTTCCAACAATCTTTCTTTTCTTTGTCTTGACAATTGACAACGATGTTGGGTTGATCATTTAATAATTTGTTTTCTTCTAAATATGCTATATTGGCTATTGTTTATTTTAATATGTTGTGCATGGACTTGGATAATGGGTGAATTAGAAATGGAATTCATAGATTGATGGGATCAGAGACATAGTGGGTTTTAACAATTCCAACCAATTATTGGCTTCTGTCGGTAGTATGTTTGTCTTTGAAGAACTAAAAAATGTTTCAAGGTTTATATCATCAATTCCCCTTTTAATATATACTAGACACAGACTCTTGTGATGCATGAGAATATATAAATATTATGTAATGAAAATGAATTGTAGTTTCTCCTCTCGTTGGAGCTCTCTCTCTCTCTCTCTCTCTCTCTCTCTCTCTCTCTCTCTCTCTCTATACAAGTTCTCCCTATCCTTTAGGGTTCCATAGAGGCTAGTTCCTTCTTGTTTCATCCTCCTCAAATTTCTTTCTCATCTTTTTTTGCTTCCCTTGTTCATGGTGGATGAGGAGGAGGATATAGTTATTTCGGATGAGAGTAGAGTTTTTGACATTAAGGGCTACACTCTAGGTAAGTTTCTTACATGTAAACCCTTGAACCAATGGGCTGCTAAAGATACACTTTGAGGGGTCTGGGGTCTAGGAGAGGACATTCAGATCCTAGAAGTAGGCTCGAACTTGTTTCAGTTCAAATTCCCATTTGAGTTTGAACTGGATCAATTGTTGATTTTGTGTCGATGGAAGAAAGGGATGTGCACAAGCAGTATGTTTCATGAACACGCCTCACTGTGGGTCCAAATCTGGGGTGCCCCTTTTGACATGCGGTCCCCTAAGGTGGCTAATGATGTGGGTGCTCAGCTAGGGGTGGTAGAGGATGTTGAAACACGAACGCGACAGGACGATTAGAATATCTTTCTCCAAGTTAGAGTAGCGCTCCCTATTTCAAAAACTCTCTGGAGGGGTGGCTTTTTGGTTGGTTCGGATGGGATTAGAACTTGGACTACATTCAAGTATGAAAGAATACAAATGTTTTGTCATTACTGTGGCCTCTTTGGTAATAATTTATGATACTATGTCTCACATTTTGAGAAGAAGAAACGTGATGTTGTGCGAGATTTCCAGTATCGGGATTGCCTTCGGACTAATTTAGGACTCCCTCGCTTTCCTCCTAAACTTAATGTTCCAAAGAGTCCGGAGGATAAGCATAGGGAAGGGTTTTTCAGTGCAAATACTATGGAGGATAGTATATTTTAAAATGGGCCATTGGTGGCAAAGGCAGGGATAATAGCGGTTGTAGGTCATAGTGAGGTCACTGCAAGAAACCCTAGGGAGGTTCAATGCTCTAAAAACGGTAACTCCCTTATAATTTTCGATTTGATTTCTAATTCTCAGGATCTCAACCCCACAAATTATGGTCTGCATGGAATCCAATAAGATGGGTCACTGGGCCCAGGGGGTTAACTGAAGGCAGATTTATTCACTAAGGAGTTGAGAGTCACGTACAGTCACTTATTGATCCAATATAGGTCTCTCTTCCAATTGCAACCTTGGTAAATGCACATGATTTGGCCTAAGCTAAACCCTCCTCAAAGTCCAAGAGTCACTGGACTAAGTATATTCAGATGGATTTTGGCCTTTCAAGTCATGAGGCTCTATCCAATTTTGCAGAGCCAGGAAAACGTCCTTCTACTTAACGAGAGTTGGACCTCTATGACAAGTCTTCCGAGGATTCTTCGTTCAAACGCAACAAGCTCTTTATTGATAGCATTCTGAATGGCTATGGGTTGGCGAGGGTGGTGGATCACCCTTGCCGGGGTCAATGAGACTATTAAGTTGGAACTGTCAAGGGCTTGGGAAACTTTTGACAATTTGTGGCCTTCACAAGTTGGTGAGGGAACAAGCTCCTATGGTTTGTTTTCTTATGTATACAAGAATGCATAAGGAGGACTTTAAGTGTGTAAGGATATTGAGATGCCCCACTGGTACATTGTGAAAAAGCCGGATTTGGGCAGTGGTTTGTCTCTTCTTTGGAAGGAGGGCGTGGATGTTCAAGTAATTAATAGTACGGACAACCATATTCTTGTCAAGGTGGTTGAGGTCAATGGTTCTAAATGGTTTTTAACAGGTTTTTATGGTTGGCCTAAAGCGTCTAAGAAACCTAAATCCTGGGTATTGTTAAACCATATCAAGTCTTTTGTTGATGGTCCATAGGTATGTATTGGAGATTTTAATGCTATTCTCAACTCTATTGTGAAGCTCAGCTTTGATCGCTAATTCTAAATAGATTGAAGACTTTTGTCATGCTCTGGAGCATTGTGGCTTGATTGATTTGGGTTATAGAGGGTACACTTATACATGGAAAAATCAAAAACTAGAGGAAGCTAACACAGAGGGAGAGTAGATGGTGTCGTGGGTAATGAATTGTTGAAGACTTAGTTCCCATCTTGCACAGTTACTCATCTTCCCACTCGTGCATCTGATCATTTTCCTATTTTTCTCCAAACTGGTCTGAGTCTAAGATGAAGCATAGTTGTTGTAGGATGATTGTGAGGAGGTTATCAATGATGCTTGGGCGTGTAGAGATGGGATACATTTGGACTTGGGTGAGGCATGTCGAAAGATCCAAGGGTGTGGCTCTGACCTAAATGCCTAGGGGGCTTCTAACGCTCATTTGTATGTGGGTGCTATTAAAGCTCTCTAAAAGAGATTAGATGTGCTTGTCTTTGAACCTTTCATTGTGGACACTCGGGATGAATTTGACACTTACTAAAACTCTTGATGACTTGCTCCGTAAACAAGAGGTTTATTGGTGTCAATGATCACGGCTTTCATGGATGAAATATGGGGATAGGAATGCAAATTTTTTTCACTCAAAGGCCATTCAGCCCCATCGAAGAAATTTTATCCAAGGGATGAAAGATCATCATGGTATTTGGTTACAGTAGGCTCTTTTGATTCTATTTTCTATTCTAGTGCATGTGAATGTACAAATGAATGTCTTAAGGCTATTGCCCTGAAGGTCACCCTGGAGATGTCTAAGGTGTTACTATGGCCTTATGATGCTGACGAGATCAAAGCTACTCTATTCCAGATGGGTCCCACTAAGGCTCTCAATCCTAATGGTATGAATACTCTCTTCTTCCAAAAGTTTTGGCTTATTGTGGGGGATAATGTTGTATCTGTTGTGCTTTCTTTTTTAAATTCTGGGATTATGGAGGATGATATTAACTATACGCATATTGTGCTTATTCCTAAAGTTAAGGCTCCTGAAAAAATCATGGACTATAGACCTATTAGTTTGTGTAATGTTATTTAGAAGATTATTGCCAAAGTGTTAGCAAACTAATTAAAACATATCCTTCCCCGCATTATCTCCTCCTCCCAGAGTGCTTTTGGTGGCATATGAGGCTTTACACCCTATGCACAATAAACGGACAGGTAAGAGAGGAGACTTGGCCTTGAAGCTGGACTTTAGTAAGGTGTATGACCATATGGAGTTGTCTTTTCTTAAAGGAATTTTGATTAAACTTGGATTTCTAGAATCTTAGGTTGAGCTGATCAGGGATTGTGTCACCGCTCCATCTTTCTCCATTCTTATTAATGGAAAAACCTCATGGCCATGTTATTCCCTCAAGAGGTCTTCGTCAAGGGGATCCTCTCTCTTTATCTTTTTCATTTATGTGAGAAGGGTTTACCTCTCTTTTACAGAAGGCAGAGGCAGAGGGCAGCATCCATGGGGTTTTTATTTATCGGCAAGCTCCAGGCATCTCTCAAATACATTTCGCTGATGATTCTCTTCTTTTTTATTGGGCTACACATAATGAAATTGAGGCAAGGGAGATGATTACTTACCGTACTGATTGGTACTACCGATATTTACTGTTCCAGTAGTTAGTCCAGTGGCAAAACACTTTGATTTTGTACTAGTTTAAATTCCGGTCATATCGGAGTTGTTTTGGCTATACCGGGATAAATTCCGAGTTTCGGCTGATTAGTGAATACCGGGCCGGTACTAACCAGTGACCAAAAACACCTCCTCATGATAGTCGAACTTCATCTGTCTCATCATGATCATCCTATGTTCTAACTTCTGATATGCAGTGAACGACGGAACCAGAGCTTTGTTGAGACTGTGAGAAGAGGTTGAAAGCTTGAGAGAGAGAGAGAGTTTTTTGAGATAAGTTTAATGTGTGAGAGTGGAAAAGCTAGAAAAGCATGTTGGAACTTGGAACACAAAAAAAAAGTGAGAGAGGTTGGTTTATTTTTGGTTTTATCACCTAATTAAGTTTTCAAAAGTTAAATTGTTAATACTTTAAAATTCTTTAATGGAGTTTTTACCAAACCATTTAATGCTTTCACACCAAAACCTCACGTCCCCATCTAAAATTTAATGTTCTCATTAAATTTTTTTCTTGTTTTTTTCTTATTAAAAGTAAAAATCCATAACAAATTAGATGGACTTTTACCAAATAATTAAATAATATATATGCATATATATATATATATATATATTTATATATATATATTTTGAATTCATCAATATATGAATATAATTTTTAAATTGTGGTAATTCCGAAACAGTACACTAGTATCAACCGGTACCGAAATATTTCATTCCACTAGCCAAACCGAAACGACCTCGGGTACGGAATTGACTCCCTTGAGTTGAGGTATTAACGAAATTCTCAATATTTTTAAAGAAGCCTTGGGCTAATGTGTGAATATGGAGAAATTGTCGGTGTTCTTTAGCAGCAACACATCCTTATACCAGTGGGAGCTTATCAAAACTATCCTCGGAGTTTGGACGGTGGACAGATTTGAATCATATCTAAACTATCCTACTTTGATTTTGTGTGTATATATATATATATAATTTGATAATTATAATTGGGGCGAGAGAATTTGAATCCTAGCTAAATGTCTATGTTGGAAGTATCACAAAGTGCTACATGGCTCTACGCTGATTTATTATAATATTAATTTGTTGAGATTTGAGCAACCTTGGCCATGGTTTGTTTTGGCTTGCAGCATACGTGGTTCTATATGTGTTGCCTTTTGAATGATGTAATATCTTTTTGGGGGAATGACACCCCATCTAAAAAGATAAAACAATTCATTTCTTTGAAATTTGAAGAAAATAATACTCCCAAACCTGAAGCAAAAAAAAGAAAAAGAAAAAAAAGAAAAAAAAAACACTTCCCCTCCTTTAAATTTGAAGAAAATAACACTTTACCCATGGTTTTTTAAAATTGAAATGGTCAAAAAGTTGAAAAATGATCAGATTCTCGGTTTTTATTGGTTGAACTAAGGATTTTAACCATTTTTACCAGATTGGTTGATGGTCTGATTCTGAGTTGAACCGATTGGTTTGATTCGATTTTAAAAACCATGACTCCACCCCTTCGTTTAATATTAGTTGTGAGATATTTCAAATTTTTAAAAGATTCTCTTTACCAAAATTTAACCATGGTTAGTAAAAAGAGCCTGTTATAAATTAAATTATTTTTGGTCTTTAACAAGTCGACATTTTTTTTTTTTTTTGAGAAACAAGTTTACATATTCAACTGATATTATTCAATTACGAATTGCCAAACATACTTGCTTACTATCTCAATATACTAAGGTTGGTTACTTATTACTTGGTAAAATCTTCTTTTCACAAATATATATTAATATAATTTAACAACACCACACCCCCCCCCCCCCTCCTCAAAAACACATACCCGAAATACAATTTAAAAAGAGAGAAAAAAAAAGTGATTAGTCTTCATCTTTTAGTCACACCTCACCAAAGGTTAGATTAGTTTCAGACATTTTAACTCTGAAATAGACAGTTATTTTGAAAATCTACTGTTAACCAAATGGCAGGTTAATACACAATATTTTTAACATTAATTTAACAAAATTTGGTCAAATGAATGTCAAGGGAGAAAATGTTTTTTCCCTTTAGGTTTGAGGTGAAATGTCAGCTTTCCAAATCTTAAGAGAAGGAAGCATAATTATCCTTTTTTTATATTTAATTTTCAGTTGCTTAAAAGAAAATTGCTCAAGCGAGACATACGTTAACTGTACTACCAAATTTTTATTTGAGATTCATTGGCCTTATTTTGCTTAAAGGTATGCACATTCAATCGGCTCAATATGCCACCAGTGAAATTCGCTTGAACATTCAAAAACTAGCGGTAAACCAAAGCGACCAAGAACAAAATATTGCATCGGGTATGTCACTGTCCAAACTTTATTTCCTTAACTTTCCTTAACTTAAGATTTGGCTTATGACAATGTCAATCACATTTTGGTAAATTTCATCTTTTTTCTTGAGATTACTACTGTAATGAATTATTTGTGTAACAATTTGAAAGTAAAGGATGGAAAATAATGAAGTTAAAATGTTAGTATTGAATATAAAACGTAGGGTTGCAATTTTGTTATACAATTTGTTGAGTTAAAGATTGACCACAGTTAATTAATTCAATTACCAAAATTAATTAATTATTCAAGTTACATGCAAATAACATGGAGGCACATAAACAATGTTTTGTGGGGGTAAAACCAATAATTTTTTTGCTTGCGACTTGTTCTCAAACATTGGCCTTTCTCAAGGTATTTGTATTTACAGAGTGCCTTTCTCACAATTTTCACGGCAATTTGTTCTTTATATTAACCAAATAAAGGAAAAACTATATGTGTTCTTTTATACCACACTAGCCTTACCCTGTACTAATCTTTTTTTCTTTTATGCCTTAGCTTTTTCACTCTTTCACGATCTCAATTTTGGCTATAGACCAAAATTTTAACTACTTTTTGGCTATAGACCCAGATTTTAACTACTTAAAAGAACAGAAAAAGAAATGTCAAATTCTACATAATTTTTTAAGGACATTGAAGGACATGAGAATACTTCTTTGCAGGGATGTTACTATATTTTTAACACTTATATATTAATTTATTTGAAGGAATTAGATTTACATGTTTAAATTCTATGTTTAAGTGAATTAAAGTTTAGTTTCTCATTACTTTAGTATATAAATATTTATCTATTTTCTGATTAGTATTGGTTAATAATATTTAGATTAATTATACATATTCTATTATTTATTTGTATTTATGTTTATAGTATTGAGTTTCCAATGGGTACGTTTAAGTGCGATCGTCTTTCAGGGGAAAATAAAGTAAGCTCGTCTGTAGTAGTGTGAATATGTTAAAACAACCAAAGATATTTCATAATAGTACATTTGAGTAAAGGACGTGTTTACTTCATTAGTTCTGTTTATAGTAATTTTCTAATGTGTATAAACCATTTTCGTTTTTGACATTGCAGCACAATCTTCGTGGTCCCAACTAGTTTCAAATCTCCTTACGCTCTTAGGTATTGTTTGCACCACTCAATTAATTTAATTCTTAGAGGAGTTTCGCATATCTTAAATCATGCAATATAAAATAATATACCTGGTTTTAAATTTTTTTATTTATTTTTAGTTTGACAAGTTTTTAGTTCAAAAATGAGACTAGATATATTTCTTTAAAAAATTATTTTGTCAATAGTTTCTTTTAAATTTACTTTCTCTTGAAAATCAAAATTTTTTAATTCTATGACTGCAAACAACATCATGTTCTTTTTGTTTCTTTTTTGGTTAATTAATTGAAGAAGATGAGTGGGTGGAGTTTATATATATTAGTCTTAAGCCACCTAAAATTAACGTCTCTAACTTACAAATTAAAGTTGTTTACCTATAAGCATTCGTCCATATTTTTACCTAGCTGAATAAAGTTCTTTGTTGGCAAACAAGGGACTTGAGTTTGAACGACAATTTGTTTTACAAGAAAAAATTGTGGGATGTAGGGACATCTCACGAGGAAGACGAGTTCTACCGTAGAGATCCTGAAGATTTGGAAAAATCACAAAATATCAAGGAGATAATGGCAATCCAAAAAAAAAAAAAAAAAAAAATACTAAGAAGCTAACATATCTAAAAGATAACATTCCTGACCACCGTGGGTGAGGAGGGCAAAGGCTGATGTTTAAGTTTCTAGAAGAGAGTTTCACACACATTCACACTTAAATTAAGTTAGAGTAGAATTTCTAACTTCTATAAAAAAATTAAAATAAAGAGGATGAAGAAGGAGAAAACATTCCTAGATTAAGCCCAATTTATCAACCAAGCACGAGTTCAATGGAAGTGCCATTGGTGTAGGTTCTACGATAATTTTCCTAGAAGTTTATAGCAGTTCAGATCAATGGCAATTAAGAGGATCTTGTCTATTTCCAGTGGAAGTCAAAAAACAAAAGCTTGGAAAACAACAAATCACATCCTTAATTGGAGGTAATTATTGAATATTCTCGGAGTATCATAAATGCGTACAATCCCCTCACATAATTGTGGGTCATACTAATTAAATTTATTGTGAGACTCACAATTCATGTGAGAGGGGGAAGTACGCATTTATGGTACTCTCAGAATATTCAATAATTTTCTCTTAATTCATTTCTGATTATTTAGTTTCTTTGTTAAATGTCTTATTTGAATTTGAATTCAAATAGGATCTTTAGATTCATATCATTTCCATCTTTATCTTTATCATTATTGTAATTATTTTTTCTCCAAGTTTAGGTGCGATTTTACTATAAAAGGGAGTAAGGGGATCTTGGGGAAATATTGAGTTCTGTATTTTTGCTTTGATTATTATGATGAAACTTTTCCATTTTCATGAAGAGTTGTGCAACACTTTTTTATCCACTTCACTTTGTCTTGATTGTGGCTTGACAACCCATAGATCAGAGTATAGTCATATTAGTATAGCTTGACCTACCCTGCGTCAAGTGGTATTGGAGCAAACCTTTCTTGTGCAAGCATGATGACGTCCAGTGCTCTTGGAGAAAACCTTTCTTGTGCAAGCATGATGACGTCTAGTGCTCTCGATTTTATTTGTTAGATGTAAAGCACGGTTAAGTATGTTATACCCATGATTAATACTCAAGCACCCTTGCTGCGATTGTTACTCCACAAGTATAAGTGCTTGTCGGGTATAGGGAGCAAGGGCCGGGGTTCAAATCTCTAGGAGATAGTTTCATACACATATACACTTAGATTATGCTAAAATAGAATTTTTATCTTGTTTCAAAAAATAAAATAAAATACTTGGCGAGATCATGGCAGTGTCCTCATGGAAGCTCATTGTTATGATGTCCACACAAATGACATGGAAGATTTGTAGAAGATTTTTGGACCATCTAGATCGCTGAAAAATTCGAAGTTATTATAATAATCTTGGATTTGAGGATGTCAACCCTTTTTATTTATGCGTTCATATGGTTAAGCCAAATGAAAGGGAGTTAACTAGGCTACCTCATTAAATTCAGCAGCCTTGTGATGTTGATTTGAAGTTTGATATTTCGGAGTTTGAAGCCTTGTGATGTTCATTTGAAGTTTGATATTTCAGAGTTTGAAGAAAAGGTTTAGTCAAACAATTTTATTGATTGGTTGAACATGGTGGAACCAATATTTGATTACAAAACTGTCTCAGATGAGAAAAAGGTGAAGGTTGTTGCACTAAAGTTGAAGACGTTGGAAAATATGGCTAAATAAATAATTTTTGATTCAACAATATAAACCCTATAGAGTCATGCAAATTGCAGGTTGATTTGTGCCATTCGAAGTAGAACTCAGTGCATTAGGCTCTCTTGGCCGAATAATCCCATGGGATTAGACTATAACAAATATCTTTGAGATGGATGCACATCCAATCAAGAAGAGCTAAGGAAAAACCTAGACCCAACCCCAAATCCAATTCCAACTTATAGCTCATTATCTTTCAGGCTACAACCTAGGGTGGATAGTAGCTTATAAACATATAACTTGATCCATATCTAACCAATGTGGGACACAAAGCACAAGACTAAGTATTTGAAACACACCCAATCCAACAGAAGAGACATGCTTGGGCTTGGTGGGAGCAACTTAACGTTCGTAGAGCATAGATGGGAAAGTCAAAATCACATCGGAAAAGGGAAAAAAGGAATTGCAAAAACAAAAAAGTTCCCATCGAAGAATTATATCCAAGAGTACTACATGCGACTATACAACCTGTTGCAAGGAAATGGAACCATACTGCGTGATTTGACAGAGGTGGAAGCAAACAGTGGCATGTTATTTGATTGGATTGCGGAAGGAGATATATGATGTGGTAGTGTTGTAACTATTCAGTGGTTAAAATGATGTTCACAAACTTGTTGTAAATGTTGAAAGGCAGCGAAAACAACGTACTGGGTATTCTAATGGTAGCAATAGTGATGGACTAATGGTGCTGAAATTGTAGAAAAAGTGAGTTTGCAGATAGTGAGGAAGGTAAATAACTTATGACAGAATAAGATTTTGCAGTCAATAATGTAGGGTTCTGCAACACAAGTTCTACCATAACAAATTTAACAATGTAAGCCATAGAAATATGCAGAAACGTAAGCCTCAATGTTCAAACAACCTTCAACAGACCTCAAGACATACTTCGCACAAAGTAAAGGAAAAGGGATCTTTGAGACGCAACAAGTGCCTAAGATACGGTCATATCACTTATGATTGTCCAAATCGTAGGTACATCAACTTGGCTAAATTATCATTGAAAGACCAACAAAAAAATGACCCTTTTTACCAGAGACAATTAGGTCTCATTCATTACATGACTAGTGTGGCAAAATATGAAAAAAGAGAGAGATACACCGTTTGAACCCTCAAGTGAAGATTCTTATTATGGGTATGACACACAACTGGACTTCAAAACTAAACCAATATTCGGCAAGTATCCTAATGCGGATTGTGAATTCATCGTGGACAAATGGATTGTAGAAGATGAACACAATGACACGATGAAGGCTGTGAAATCAAAACTATGCCTGGACTTTCAGCGTGGTGAAGAAAGAAAGGGTGAGATTCATCAATGGTGCTTAAGGATGCAGAAGCAAAGGAATCAATGGAAGCCATTGAAGGATCTTCAGAAGCTTTGGAATCGAAAAATCTAGGGATTGAAAAATAAGAAAGAGGGAAATGATTGAGAGAAATGATTTCATTAATTAGAAACTAATTACAACTAGCTATTTATATAGCTGTGAGAAGAAGAATCTAGAGCCTAACAAACTAACTGAAAAACAGAAAAAGAGATCCTATTCTAACTGCACTAACACGTGTGTATAACAAACTCTTGCACGTGCTTCTTATTGTCATTTAAATACACTGCTAAAACTACATGTAGCTTTACATTCACACATCTAAACTAGTCTTTTTTCACTGAAATCACTTTCTTGTTCTGCTTTGCATCTCTGCTACTATCTTTCTTCTTCTTCTTCACGTTGATAACTTGCTGTGCTTGAGTAGTAGAGCTCTGTTCTTCATTACTGCAATTCTGACCTTTGACAGCTTGATAGATATTGTAGCTACAGTAAGCTATTATCTATGGCAGCTTACTGTAGTTTAGGTGCTAAAATTTTTAAGTTTAGCATCTTTGATGTATCATGCTTTTTTTGTTTTTGTTGCTAAAATATAACTTTTTAGCATTTTACCAGCTTTGCTGTGAATACTTTTACAAATAGTCAAGTACAAATTATTTGCGATTTCATTGTTCAGATAATTAATTGCTTTCTCATCTAATTGAATTGTCATTGTTTCAATTTTCGATGAAGGAATCAACCATCTATATGAAATGAAGTTGGTCCATATCCAGTCCCGTGAAATCCTGAGTCGCATGTGCAAAGAGATATTGGCTTTAAATACTGAACAACGAAGGAATTGTGGCGTTTATACAGCCATATTCCGTGCTATCAAGGAAGGAATTTTTGAGTTTGTTTTTGAGATAATAAGAGCGAATCCAGATCTTATATGGACCCAAGACGATGAAAACAAAAACATATTTTCGGCTGCTGTCCTATATCGTCGTGCCAAAATCTATAGCCTTATCTACAGTGTTGATTTGAAGAATGTTTTGACATATGATAGAGATACCTCCTTCAATAACATGCTACATATGGCAGGGAAGTTAGCGGGATCCACTCAACTAAATCGCATCCCAGGTGCAGCTTTGCAAATGCAAAGAGAGCTACAATGGTTTAAGGTCATCTCTCTTACTTCATATTTCTCGGTTACACTTTAACTAAGAGCTATACAATTGAACTATTAACGTCACTTTGATGAGTAGAAGTTCTACTATTTCAGCCCCAAAAAATAGTGAGAAGTGGAGTAATCACACATACACTATATTTTTCTGCCAATAGTCTTACATCTGAATAACATTGTCATCTTTTTATGGAAAGAACTGGGATTCGAATGTGTTGGGTTAAGATAACTTGATCTTGGTTAATTAATTCAATTACCCAAATTGATTAATTAGGTTCAATTGCATGCAAATCATAAAGGCACCAACAAATCACCAAAAATATTAAGTGCAGTGAAAAAAAAATTAGACACGGTGATTTGTTGACAAATGGGGAAAAACTCGCAAGACAAAAACATCATCTTGTGATTTTAAGGTTACTACTCTCAAGAATTTACTAATCAACAATCAAGTGGTTACAAGTATAAGGAATCTTACCAACAACCTTAGTTTATCCCGAAATACCAACTTACAATTGAACATTTGTTCCAATACTCAATTGGATTTGATCTTATAGTAACCTTCTTTCTGTTGATGTACAAACCTTCAATTTGTGACTAACCCTTGGCATAAATCGCAATACGTAACTACAACAACTTGAATAGATGTTGGTTGCAAAGTTCTTCATTTCATCAACAATGAAGACTAGGAAATACTTGGTTACAAAATTCTATAGCGTACAAACACAATAGCTTTTCACAAACAAAGAAGAAGAAAGTCTCTTGATCTTTGTATCCGTGTGTGACGGCTCTTAAAAATAAGTTTTATATATGTCTAGGGTTGTGAGAATAGAAACCCTAAACAAATACAAAAGCCTGGACCGAATTTCAGATTTAGAAATTCTAAAATCGTCATTCTTGAAAGATCGAACTGTTGTCGAGCTATCTATCGAGCTTCACATTAAGTCTCGATAGCAGGCATCTGTAGAGCTATCTGTCGAGATTTAATGAACAACTTTTTTTTGCTTGTTTCTTAGACCAATTTTCATGTCTTTAATACTTGATTTGAACATGTTTTTTGAAGTACTAAACCCATCTTAGATCTACCAAATTACAAGTAAAGTGCATTTTGTCAAAATATTAGCCAATTATAATAAAATATGACCTTTAACAATTTCTCACTTTGGCAATCCGTGACAAAACCACAAACAAAAATTATGAGAGAAGTTAACACAAATATCCCATAATTTACAAAAGTACATAAGTCTATCCTTACAACAAGTTCTTGAAAAACTTTGCAAAAAGAGAAATCATGGCATGGTAGACTTGCAACCAGTCTTAACTAATGCACTTAAACTAGATTCATTAAGGCATTAAGTGTAAAACATAAACAAGTTGTATACAAGAAGAAACATGTGTATAAAGAAAGAAAAGAAACAACACATGTGAGACAAAAGTGAAGAAAAGAACATACATCATCATATATAAAAAAGAATACAATGTATGTAAAAATGATCACAAGACCATAGTACAAGTAATGAGAAAAGAATACACCAAAATCTCACTACATCCCTTAAACACACTCTCCCCCTATCTAGTATATCTTATGCTAGCTCTTTCTCTTTCTAACAAAAATACTACTCTCATATACAAAACTACTCCCCTTTTTTGTCATGAGTGATAAATGGTGCATCACTGAGAGGTCGTCACCTCATCATCACCGGAAGAGCCAAAACCATTAGCATCATCATCATCATCTCCACTAGAAGAAGACTCTTTAGCAGACTTGGGTGAAGGTGAGGACGCAAAACCACCAAGGCAAGACTAGTGGCGAGTGATGCGATTGATTTTGGTGTTCATCTAACACATCTCATCAGACAGATGGTTAAGACGACTACCAAAATCAACACGCATGTGCTGAAGCTGCTCCATGATGTCAGTAAGAGAAAGGGCAGATGTGGAAGAGGGTTGAGAGGAAGGGGCTGCAGGGGATATAGGGGCTGCAACTGTCATCTCCACACGCGATCACTTCGCAACAAGCTGCGCTGCACTCCTACGGATAGACTCCTTGCTAATGGCACCCATGACATGGAAGAGAGGAGAAGGAGGAATGGTGACATGCAAGTGTATGAGGATGCGCGTGATAGCCGAAAGAAATATGAGCTTATCACGTGTAGTAGTGTCTTGATAGCAATCTATAATAGATACTATAATGTGTGATGGAAAGTCTATAGAAAGACCTTCCATGAGAGAGAGAAGAAAACGAGCACGAGGCTCAGTGATAGTGTTATAGTGTGACCGTGGAGTGAGTACAAAGGTCATCACCATATTAAGGATCTGTGGACCTTTAGCAAACTTGGTTGTGGAGAAATTTAGGGTACCTCCCTACAACATGACCTTCTCACAAAAGAGTAGGGCCAACTAGTCTCTAGATATGGAAGAGAGACAGTGATGACTAGGGTAATCCGGATGATCCACCCTAGGGACACGTAGTACCTCGAAAATGAGTTTCGGGGTAACTACGATTTGTGTACCGCGGAATACCGTAGTAAACCTAGGTACAGAGGTATTGATGGTGTGCATATTGGAGTAAAACTCCAGTATGAACACGTCGGGACACCTCGAGAGTTTCTCACATAGAGAAGCCCATCCTTCAGAACTAAACGCATTAGGTAGAGGAGTGTTTGAAAAGTCAAATAGAATGACCTGGCGTTGCAAATGAATCGCCCGATTAGAAAAGTTCTCAAAGAAGTCATCTCGTGCCTTCTCATCATGAAACCGAACAGAGTTAGGAGTAGAAGAAGAACCATGACGTATTGGGGTTTTAGAAGGAATGGATTTTTTAGGTTCCATGACAAGGAGACTAAACAAGAGAGAGAGAGAGAGAGAGAGAGAGAGAGAGAACAAAAGATAAGGCACAGGAAAGAAGAAACACAACGTGCAATGCATGATAATGCATGAACATGTTATGTGCTAAGGAAATTGCATCATGGGTAGAAACCCAATCCAACCTAACAGCACTCACAAGATATAATCAGTCACACAACCTAGAATGCATGAAACATTGTTATAATGAACATAGAATGCAATGCATGAGCATGTAAGATCATTTTAACAAAACCTAACCCAATTTTTTTGACAAAAACACACAAACCCCAAAATTTTTCCAAAAACTAAAACCTAGGTCACAAAATGCATGAAATGCATGAAGAAAGGAGAAAAAGAGAGATTCATAGCACTTACCAAGTGATGAGACTAGGATTAGGCCAAAATCTTGATGGGAAGAGGGGTTTTGGTGAAAAGAAAGTGTTCGGGTCGAGAAAGAAGTGAGAGAGATCTAGATATTTGAAAATGCTCAAAATCAGGTCGGGCCTTTGCTATATATATATATATATATATATATATATATACACACAAACATATATATAGAAAGTGCAGCTCGATAGATCGAGAAGGTATCAAGCTTCTATCGAGAACAAAATCTCGATAGATCGAAGGAGATATCGAGCATCTATTGAGTAGATAGAGACTCTAAGGAATTTGGCTCGAGGTATCAGATTTTCTATCGAGAGGTATCGAGAACAAACCCAATAATCTTGATAGAAGAGGCATGTATCGAGAGGTATTGAGAAGCTATCGAGGAGGTGTCGAGTTGCTATCGAGATGTTTGAAAAGAGGTTTTCAATGAGAAGAAGTAGCATAAGATGAATGCAAACAAAATATACACCAAAACAAGCAAACAAAGAGCATGTTAAGCATAAAAACACGACCTTAACTCTAGATGCAAAGCAATCCTAGATCACAAACACACTAAACAAGTTTAACCAATTTTATTGCAAAACATGTTTAGACAGTTTAGAGAGCATATACTACCACATGTATTCCTTGTGATGGCCAAATCATATTGTATCTATATAATAGTATCAAGAGTAGCAAAGAGTATGCGTGTTGTGTGTGAAGCTTTTGCAAGAGAGCATAAGTAAATCATTATATGGAAAGTAATGATATAGGAGGATCAAATGCATTCACACACAATCATAACTGTTTGATGGAAACTATCACCATCAAGGTATATCATATAACTCCAACATCTCCTAGAAACACGCTTGCAACCGTATTAAAAGCATTTTGATACTTTTTGTTATTCATATTCTTTGCATATATTTCTTTTAAGCATATCATACATGAGCATATAAGAGAGAAAAAGTATCCAATTCTGTAAGTTTGAACATCCTTATTTTGCTGTGCAATTGCTACACCTTACCAAGCACGATTTTTATGAATTGTACAAAGATGTTTTATGATTGACAAGTTTTAGTGCTGAGATGGTTATTTATGTATTTTTCTTAAGATTTTCTAGTCATTCCTATAAAAAAGAGTGATTTAAGATATGAAAGATAAGAGATCAACCAAATCACATAAAAGAGTCATAAATCTTACATTGCTTAGTAGTGCATGAAGATGTTCATATAAGCTACAAGTGATACAAAGTTGAGAAACTTTGTTTCAAAGACCATCCGAGGTACATAAATACCTGATAGACCAAAACCTATTGACCCATTGTGATGAATTAATTGATTAATTAGCCAAATTTATTAATTAATCAAATTAACATGCAAACGCGTAGTAGCACAAACAAATCATCAATTAAATTAAGTGTAGCGAAAATTAAATTGACACGGTAATTTGTTTACGAATGGGAAAACCAACATGGCAAAAATTCCACCGGGTGATTTTAAGGTCACCACTCCCGAAATTTCACTATTATCACAACAAGCTGTTACAAGTAAAGGAATTTCAGTACCTTATACTAACCTACAGTTGAACCTTTACCTCAATACCCAATTTACTTGTTCTATAGTGATAATTTCTTCTTTTGATGCACGGCTCTCAGTACGTGACTAATCAATTGCGCAGATCTTAGTACGCGACTTCAATCACCAACTAGAGAAGGTTGTTGGTTGCAAAGTTCTTCAGTTCATCCCAACGATGAAGATCAAGAAGATGCTTGGTCACAAAACCCTACGGTGCACAAACACAGCAACTTCTTCACAAGAATGATGAACTAGAAATCAAGAAAGAAAGTCCAACTTTAGATAGAAGGAATTAAAGCAAAGGACAAACAGAAAGACAAATAAGTCTTAGGATCCTTTATCACACTCATAGCACGAGTCATTGGCCGTGAAGATGAAAAAGCATGTATTCTAGTATGACTATCAAAGGATATAGAGAAATTAGAATTCCCTTGAAATTGAGTCAAAAAGCTCAAACCTTTTAATAACTCACCAAGAATAGGTACAAAGCCTTTAGACACAGGATGAGACCTATTTGACACTTGTTTATGAGGAAACAACTTGAAACAATTTGGACGAGTGTGTTCAGAAATACCACAATAGTGACAAACATGAGCAATTTTAGAGCAACTCGGCTTCCTAGAAGGAGGCCTAACCTTAGAGGTTGACAGAGACCTCAACTTAGGATAATTTGGCCTAATATGACCAACAATATGACAATGATGACAAGTGTGGACAAATTCAGAATTTTTATTCAACCTAAGAGGAGTTTTAGACATAGGTTTAAAAACTTCAGCGTTAACATCAGATTGTTTACCTTTATCTATCTTAGCAATATTAGCTTTCAACTTTTGATTATTCCTTTTAAATTGAGGAATATATAAATATTTCTCTTTTGTTTTAGGCTCAACAAGAAGTTTGACACTAGTTAATTTTTTAACTTTAGTTTTAAATTCAACTAGTTGCTCTTCCAAACTCTTAATTTTGTTCACTTGAGATGAAATTTGATTTTTAAATTTCTCATTCAAATTATTAGCTTCATCCAATTTTGCAATCAAATCATCTCTTTCAAGTTTGACATTTTTAAAATTAGCTTCTAATTTTGTAGAACATTCAAGCAATTTCATACAAAAATTATAAAGTTTGCAGTAGGCATCTTGAATATTATCATCATCATTCAACATAAGATTATGCAAATCAAAACAATCAAGAGTTTCTATGACAACATGGGTCAATGGATTACACAGCAAAGATTAAAACCTAATCAGAGTGTGCCTGCTCTGATACCACTTGATAGGCCAAAACGTATTGACTTCTTGTGATGAATTAATTGATTAATTAGCCAAGTTTATTAATTAAACAAATTAACATGCAAACGCGTGGTAGCACAAACAAATCACCAATTAAACTAAGTGCAGCGGAAATTAAATTGACACGGTGATTTGTTTACGAATGGGAAAAATCAACACGGCAAAAACCCCATCGGGTGATTTTAAGGTCATTACTCCCGAAATTATACTATTATCACAACAAGCTGTTACGAGTAAAGGAATTTCAGTACCTTATACTAATCTACAGTTGAACCTTTATCCCAATATCCAATTGGACTTGTTCCGTAGTGACAATTTCTCCTTTCGATGCACGGCTCTCAGTACGTGACTAACCAATTGCGCGGATTCCAGTACGCGACTTCAATCACCAATTAGTGAAGGTTGTTGGTTGCAAAGTTCTTCAGTTCATCCCAACGATGAGAATCAAGAAGATACTTGGTCACAAAACTCTAGGTGCACAAACACAGCAACTTCTTCACAAGAATGATGAACTAGGGCAAAACTCTGTCTCCGGTCACAAATTGTTTGAACAAACTTTGATTAACACTTGTGCAACTTGTATCCATTTTGACGGCTCTTAAAATAATCCTTTTATATGTTTAGGGTTGTGAGAAAAGAAAGCCTAAACACATAATCACGGATTAGAGTCAAAACAGAACTGAAATTCTGTTTTTCATAAACCTCGACAGATGCCTATATGTCAAGTTTCTGTCGAGCCACGGGGCTAGAACAGCTTCTTAAGCTCGATAGATGGCTAACTGTCGAGCTTTAATGACAGATACTTTTCAAACTTGAATCTTGGACAGACTTGCATGGCTTCAACACTTGATCTTAAAACACAGTTTCTTGAAGTATTAAACACATTCTAAATCTACCAAAATACAAGTAAAGTGCGTTTTGTTAAAGGATTAGCCAATTACATAAAATAGTGACATGTTCCTGACATGTTCTTAAAAAGTGAATCACATATGTCTTGACAGTACCAATATACACACTCATTGTTTTTGTATTTTTCTGATTTATTTATTTAAATTAAAAAACTTAAAATAAAGCAAAAACAAACAAATAAACTAAGAATCAAAACTAGATTGACTTAAACCACAACAAGAACCATGCAAGAGATTAGACAAGAGAAGAAATCACTTAGAACTTTTTTCCTTCCAGATGGGAGACTTGGATGGAGATCATTTCTTTGGCATGAACTTTTGTTCAGATGGATAAGGAGGAGAGTTGAAACCACTGAAGTTCGAGAGAAGCATGATCGCTTTAAGAAATTCTCCAAGAGGGACTAAAGAAAGTTGGAGTTGATTTTTGTTTCTCAGAGATAACACACTATTGCTTTGTTGAGTGTCTAACCACTTATAGCAATTTGGATGAGTGTGCCCAGATGCTCTACAGTAGTGACAAAAGTGGGGCTTCTTTGGTAGAGACTTCTTGTTGGTGGAACGGTGATTATTCTGTTTAATCTCTTTCTTACCAACCTTAAGGGGTGTTCTTAGAATGGCTTTTCCTTTATCATTTTTATCCCCACTCACATTTTCAGTTTTAGGATCAGTTACCTTAGAGTTATTTTTATTAGCAGGTGTAACAAAAATAATTCTATTTAAAGCATTAGAAGAGGTACTACAGGAGGAGAGAGAATGATCATACCCGAGACTTGTTTTGTCAGATGCAGACTTCTAGAAGTTTAGGGGCTGTTTGGATTTATGATTTTCATAACTCATAACTCTGTTTCCATCACCCATAATTCAAAATATGTGGGTCCTACGGCTGAGAAGTTTGTTTGGCATCATAACTCAGTTTTTGTTTCCATCACTCAATTCTCTGATTTTTGAGTGATGAGTTATGAAAATTGAAAACACATTTTAGGTGTTTTTAGTTTCTAAAACTCTGTTTCTAATAGCATTTTCGTAATTAAACACACATGGAGGGACCCACTGTCAGAGCAACACATGTGAGGCGCTACTTTTGATGGTCTCAGGCGTTGCTTTCTTCTCCACTTTTCTTTATTTTTTCTCCTTTCTCTGGTCTTCGCTACCTTCAATTCCTTTTTCTTTCTTTTAATGGTCTCAGGCGCTTTTTTTTTTCTTAATCACGGAACCCATTTGGTCTTCGCTGCAGTTCTTTCTTTCTTTCTTTTTTTGTTCTTCATCACAAAACCCATTTGGTCTTCGCCACCAGTGGTGACGGTGGAGATCGTCGCAGGTCCGATTGTCGCTGCATCAGTTCGTCGTTTGTGCTGGTCCGATCGTCACTGCAGGTCTAATCGTCGTTGTGGGTATTGGGGGTTGAAGGAAAAAAAAAGGAATGCTTGGTGCCGCTGCTGGTGACGGTGGAGATCATCGCAGGGGAAGAGAAAGGTGAGAAAATGTGAGAAAAGTTTGCTGGGCTTTATCTGTTCTGTTCTTCACGCATCTGGGTTCAGGTTTTTTTTTTTTTTTTTTCTTTGCTGAAGTTGGTATGGTATTTTATGAGAGGCGGAGTGAGAGCTGAAGATTGGATCAAGGCAGAGTGAGGCGGGTAGGCTAATAGAAATCATGTATGGGTCTCTGACCAAGTGCTCAGGTATGGGACCCGCAAAAAGGTGGAAATATTTGAGTGATGTGAAGTGAAAACAAAAACCAAACGGGTGGGTATTAGAAAATTGGGGTATTTTAAGTGATGAGTAAGGAGTGATAAGTGACGTAAATTGAGTGAGAAGTAATGAGTGATGAAAAAAAAAATCCAAATAGGGCCTTAGCATTTCATCCAACTTGGCATTTAAAATCCTTTCTAGTTGTGCTCTAACCTGAAATAGTTCAGTATCCAGTTTCTTAGTCTTTTCAACAAAAAGGTTGTTCTCAAATCTCAGTACTCCAATGGTCTGATTAGTTTCGTCAACGTTAGTGGAGAGTTCCTCATGTTCCAATTCCACTTCATTGAGCTTTCTCGTAGCCAACTGGTAAAGCTTTTCATGCTTCTCAGAGACCTTGTACAACTTAGTGTAGGCAGTGTGAATGTCATCCTGATCATCCATCTTCTCAAACTTTGATTCTATCAGCTCCTCTTCCTCATCAATTAGGTCTACTACTTCCTTAGAGGACTCAACAGTGGATGTGAAAGCACTCACTATCCCATCTTGGTCACTTTCATCAAAATCTGCTTTTGGTTCCATATCACTCAAGGTGGCAGCTAGGGCTTTGCTTTTGCCAATGGATTTGAGATATGGGGGACACTCTTGCTTCATGTGTCTAAATTCTTGACACCCATAGCACTTTGGTCCAGTAGGAACACTGTTGCCTTGACCAACATCCTTGAATTCTCTCTTGTCTTTGTCTTGGGACTTGAATCGAGAGAATGCAGATTGTTTGCGATCCTTATCACCTTCTTTGACATTCGCATTTTTGATAAACTTCTTGATTTTTTTGGTGATATATGATTTTAACTTAGTATCCTTATCATCAGGCGACTCATCGTTATCATCATTCTTAGTCTTCAAGGTCATGTTCTTGCCTTTGCCACCCTTGCCAACCCTTGCTAACCCTAATTCATAGGTTTGCAAGTTTCCAATCAACTTTATCAAAGGAATAGAGTCAAGATCCTTTTATTCTTCAATGGCAGTGATTTTGGCATGGAATCTCTCCGAAAGAGATTTGAAGATCTTCCTGACAATCTTGGGCTCCGGAATTCATTCTCCAAGATTGAAGGCAGAATTCACTATGTCCTTGAGTTTAGTATAGAATTCATCAAATCACTCGTTCTCATCCATCCTTATTTCCTTAAAACTAGTAGTGAGCATTTGGAGTTTAGAGTTTTTAACAGCTTTTGTGCCCTCATAGGTATTCTGAAGAATAGTCCAAGCTTTCTTGGCATTGTCTGTGGAGGAGATCTTCATGAATTCTTCATTGGTCACAGCACTAAATAGAGCATTCAGTACTCTACTGTTAAAGTTTGCAACTTTGATCTTGATATTGTCCTACGCTGCAGGTGGCTCTTCAGGTTTCTTCCAACCTACTTCAACTGCAAGCCGTACTTTCTCATCTAAAGACTACAAAAAGGCTCTCATGCATACTTTCCAGTATACATAGTTAGTACCATTAAATAAAAGAGAAATAATCAGGGATTGTTCACGATCCATAACAACTGGGGTCAATGGATTACACAGCAAAGATTAAAACCTAATCAGAGTGTACTTACTTTGATACCACTTGTTGGGTTAAGTTAGCTTAACCCCGGTTAATTAATTCAATTACCCAAGTTGATTAATTAGGTTCAATTGCATGCAAATCATGTAAGTACTAACAAATCGCCAAAAATACTAAGTGCAGCGGAAAAAAAATTAGACATGGTGATTTGTTGACAAATGGGGAAAACCTCGCAAGGCAAAAACTCCACCGAGTGATTTTGAGGTCACCACTCCCAAGAATCCACTAATCAAGAATCAAGCGGTTACAAGTATAAATAATCTTATCAACTACCCTGGCATATCTTGAAATAACAACATACAGTTGAACCTTTGCTCCAATACCCAATTGGACTTAATCTTGTAGTAGCCTTCTTTCCTTTGATGCACAAACCTCCAATTTGTGACTAACCCTTTGCTCGGATCTCAGTACGTGACTAACTCTAGCAACTTGAACAGATGTTGTTGGTTGCAAAGTTCTTCACTTCATCAACAATGAAGATCAAGAAGCACTTGGTTACAAAACTCTATGGCGTACAAACGCAGTAGCTTCTCACAGAGAAAATAAGTCTCTTGATGTTTGTATTCATGTGTAACGACTCTTAAAAATAAGGCTTATATATGTCTAGGGTTGTGTGAAAAGAAACCTTAAACAAATACAAAAGCCTGGGTCGAATTTCAAATTTGGAAATTCTGAAACCGTAATCCTCGATAGATTGAGCTGCTGTCGAGTTATCTATCGAGTTTCGCATTAAGTCTCGATAGTAGGCATTTGTCGAGACTTAATGAACAACTTTTTTTTACTTGTTTCTTGGATCAATCTTCATGTTTTTAATACTTGACTTGAACAACATGTTTCTTGAAGTACTAAATCCATCTTAGATTTACCCAATTATAAGTAAAGTGCATTTTGTCAAATAATTAGCCAATTATAATAAAATATGACCCTAACAGAATGCTCGCATCCAAACTTATTGCAAGCAAGAAAAAAAAATTTCATAACATTTTAAGGTGACAAATTATTAAGTTTCACATGAATCTACTATTGATACCATTTAATTGTTTAGGTTAAATTACAATTTAACCTATCGTGGTTTAGCAATGTCACAATTTTGTCCACAAGTGTCGTTTGTTACATTTATTCCTTAAAGTTTAGATTAAAACGGAACACTTGGGATAAGAAAAATGAATGTTTTGGAAAGGAATGAAGAGAATAATTTTATAGTATTTTTCTCTTCTTTTGTTTAAGAGTTTTAATGGTGGGAATGAACTTTTCATTTCCTTTTTTGAGAGTTTAAGTGGGAGGGAAAGAAATAGGTAGGAGGGAACACTCATTCTTCTCTATTCCCTCAAAACCTCAAATTTTAGTCTTCCCAAAAATTGGGAGAAATTGGAAGGAATGAAATTAGATTTAATGAATTTTTTACTAAAACTCTCAAAATACTTCTATATATTCAGCACTTTTATTTTAAGATTAGGGTCTAATAGTAATATTGTCTTAAACTAAGTTGCATGGACACGGACACAGGGATACGACAATTTTTGAAAAATAAAGACACGACACGGCATGGACACGACAATTAAATAATTAATTAAATTTTATATTTAAGCTTATTTTTTAATATTTTTAGATATAAAATATGTTTATGTCTAGAATTTAAATTATGTAAGAACTATAAATAAATAAACTAACACCCAAAGTAGTACAATAAAACAAAAAGGCTGGCTACACAAAAACAAAAATCACTAAATTCATAATAAACATTATAATTTAATAAATTTATAAGGCAAAAGGCGGAGTAAAGAAAATATATATATATATTTATTTTAAAACATCCAAATAAGATTACTTGATTCCATTTCATTCCTTTCATTTCTATTTCTTTCCCTTACTTGAATACATTTCATTCAATTTCATTACTTTATGATCATTCCATTCCATTCCGTTATGAACTCCCAAACGAAGGATTAGGTTTCATTCAAATTTATAGATTTTATATTTGTGGAAAATTTATTTTATATTTGTGGAAAATTTATACTCAATTTTATCACAATTTTTCTCTAAAAAGAATATAATAGTTATTCCTTAGTATGTGTAACAACTTTTAAAATTAATACATTTTCTAAAATACAAAATTTTCATATACACATAACAATTATAAAAATAAAAAAAATCATAAATTATATATATATATATAATTGATTTTAAATTGTATTCTATATTTAAACTTTCCATTAGAATCTTGGTAAATCATATTTTCTTTAAGAGAAATATTATATCCATAATATTTTAAAAACAAATTATATGTGACAGGTTGATATTGGCTATTATTAGTGGGCAAAAAACAAATTTCAGTAGTGGGTTCAAATTAGAATCATTAAGAACTTACCACCTAATATTTGTTCTGAAAGTATTATAAAAATATTATAAATGTAATATAGTATAATATGTAGTTCCATATAAAAACATAAAATAACAAATATTTAATGCTAGAGCATATAGTTCTATATACAAACATGTGGGGTCAATAAATCTGACTACCCCGGCTCAACTTTATACTAGGCCCAAGGCCCACGCCGGGGAAGAAGAAACGTCTGAGGACGAACGGAGAAAGTCCTAACTACCAAGGAGCATCGCCGAGGACAATCATGTCCTCGGCGAATCAAAGTCATAGAAGGGAAGGGCAGCGCACCATCAAGGGTGGTTCTGTAGAGCATCCCAAGAAAGAGGACAAACACCGTGGGTCAGCCATGGTGGCCTGGGAGAGCAATTCAGGGAGAAGCTGTCACCTCCACATTAAATGCCCACAACTAACGTTCTGGCCGCATTAATGAGGAAATGACCCCTGAACAGTGCCGCTTAGGTCGCTGCAACTCACAGAAGGTTTGGGACGGCGGCTGATGGAACAAGCACTTAAATAGTGACCTGCACGATCAACAAATGGAGGGCCAAGATCAACGCAAAGAGGGTATAAAATGTAAAGAGGTCCTCCAGAGAAAGGATCAGAGAATGGAAGTAGAAAATACTGTAGCAACCTGTATCATCTTTGTAACCTCTGTATCCAAGCACTAAGGAAATAATAAGAACAAGAAAGCTCCTCGGAGCAATGTCCAGGACAGATTCTAACACTTAAGGCATGTTTTCCTGCTATTCAGTTTACCCATAACCGTGTTTATCCGTTGCTATCCTTGCTAAGACCTAGCTTTTAAACTCATCCTCTACAGATTCATTGTTTTGGGCTAGTTGGGCCTAAGTCCACTTTTCCAACAGTCGAAGTGCTCAGACCCAGTCCCTACAATTGGCGCCGTCTGTGGGAAGAGCTTGTGTGCTAGTGAGTGCAACGGTTAATCATGGCAGGATCAAGCCCCCATCAGCGAGAGTCCCTAGTGAAGGCCATTTTGGCGATGGCGCATGCTACACGAAGATCTCCCGAAAATTCCCAGGAATGCACGCAGTTGTTGTCATAACTCGGCCTCCGCTCAAGTCTACACTTCAAAGTGCTGACTACGCGGGGAGGATTGCTAAATGGCGGACAGTTCTAGGGGCTTGTGACGAAAAGTACACGCACCGTACCTCGGCCTAGGGGCTAGTTCTCGCGGGTCTAGTAGCCCGGTTTGCTGAAATCCCATTGGAGGAAGGAGCCGAGAATCAAGGCATAGATGGAAAATCGGTTGGCGCAATCTCCCTGCGAAAACTTCCATGCTGGAAGGAATACATTGATATAATCTAAGTACTAGACAAAACCAAGGTCTTGTATGGTCCTCGGACTCAAAACCTATAGGAAAACTAGTTACTTCAAGAAAAATCTAAACGTTAGATAGAACCAAGGTCTTGCATAGTCCTCGGACTCAAACCTATGTGGAAACTAACTGCTCCAAGAAAATCTAAGTACTAGACAGAACCAAGGTCTTGCATGGTTCTCGGACTCAAACCTATGGGGAAACTAGTTGCTTCAAGAAAAATCTAAGCGTTAGACAGAACCAAGGTCTTGCATGGTCCTCGGACTCAAACCTATGGGGAAACTAACTGCTCCAAGAAAATCTAAGCGTTAGACAGAACCAATGTCTTGCATGGTCCTTGGACTCAAACCCATGGGGAAACTAGTTGCTTCAAGAAAAATCTAAGCGTTAGACAGAACTAAGGTCTTGTATGGTCCTCGGACTCAAACCTATGGGGAAATTAACTGCTCAAGAAAATCTAAGCATTAGACAGAACCAAGGTCTTGCATGGTCCTCGGACTCAAACCCATGGGGAAACTAGTTGCTTCAAGAAAAATCTAAGCGTTAGACAGAACTAAGGTCTTGCATGGTCCTCGGACTCAAACCTATGGGGAAACTAACTGCTCCAAGAAAATCTAAGCATTAGACAAAACCAAGGTCTTGCATGGTCCTCAGACTCAAACCTATGGGGAAACTAACTGCTCCAAGAAAATCTAAGTACTAGATAGAACCAAGGTCTTGCATGGTCCTCGAACTCAAACTTATGGGGAAACTAACTGCTCCAAGAAAATCTAAGTACTAGACAGAACCAAGGCTTGCATGGTCCTCGGACTTAAACCTATGGGGGAAACTAGCTACTTCAAGAAAAATCTAAGCGTTACACAGAACCAAGGTCTTGCATGGTCCGCGGACAACAGTCCTTGAAAAGACTAATTACTTCAAATATCTATCTGAGTGATGAGCAGAATCTAAAAGGAGTCCACCTCCTCGGATCACGTACATTAAATCCGACAGTTAGCGATAGGGAGCACATGGCGATATTCTTAATTGTTCCTACATAATCAAACTATTTAAAATTAGCAGCCGAGTGCTACTGAAAGCTTTGTTAAAGTCAGAATGACAACCTTTGGTTATTGTCAACAACATCAGTTCTAAGTCCCAATAAAAAATAATAATAATAACAAAAAAAGTAATAAACAAATAATGAAATAATAATAAATAAAATTGCAGGAAAATGAAATTTCGTAAAGCAAAAATTGCAGTCCTTTTTATTTAATAAAGGAAAAGTACATCATATACCGAACAGCTTAGACAGACTTGTTTCAAAGCTAACTATAGAAAGAGAGGCTGAGGTAGGCTTGCTTTAAAGCTAGCCATAAAAAATAAAAGGGGAGAAGGTCCATCGGAATGGCAGATTCACAGTCTTGTTCCAGCAGCAATCGAGCTAGTATGGACGGTACTGGCGATGAGAAAGAAAAAGAGACGGAGGTGCCTGAATTGGTTCCCATCTGCCAAGGCCACTCGGAAGCGTACTCTTATCTAGAAGCTAATATCTGTACTCCTAAAAAATCGTCCTCCAGAAGTCTCGTCAGCTGCTTGCAATGACGAAGATGGCCTCCTTTCTCTCCTAACTGCAAGATGTCCCACTATCAGGGCGAGACTTAAACCTTGCCGCACCGAAAGTCTGATGCAATCTATGCCCGCTACGGCTCCTGGTCGAAGGAGAAGGGTTTTCTTTCTTGCCCGGTTGAAAGGTAGAAAAATCTTTAGCCTCTGCTTCCTTCGCCTCAGCTGCGGCGGCCAGGATCTAGGCGGCATTCTTAGTTCCAGAAGGGTTGAGAACTTAGAGTTCCTGCAGAACTCAAAGGTTCGAAGACATGAAAGAACGATTCTCCTAGGGTGCCTTATATATAGCAGGCGAAATCTAGGGGAACTTAATTTGCACGAAGTTCAAAAGAAGAATTACAAGCGAAATAAGTTCTGTCCAATTTCCAAGGAAACTTTCAACCGTTAGACCCGCATCGCTTCATAAAGGCATTAATGACGGCGCGCCTCGTATATCGAAGCACCAAGAGCGTGCCTTGGGCAGGTGAAAAGACTCTAGCGCCGACGGAGGACAAGACTTGATGAGCCATGATGAAAGGCCCGAGGACATCAAAACCCTACTCTCCGTACGAGGAGCCGGACAGCAGGATTTTGAGGGGCTATTGTGAGGTTAATAAATCTGACTACCCTGGCCCAACTTTATACTAGGCCCAAGGCTTACGCCGGGGAAGAAGAAACGTCCGAGGACGAACGGAGAAAGTCCTAACTACCAAGGAGTATCGCCGAGGACAATCATGTCCTCAGCAAACCGAGGTCATAGAAGGGAAGGGCAGCGCGCCATTAAGGGTGGTTCTGTAGAGCGTCCCAAGAAAGAGGACAAACACCGTGGGTCAGCCATGGTGGCCTGGGAGAGCAATTCAGGGAGAAGCTGTCACCTCTACATTAAATGCCCACAACTAACGTTCTGGCCGCATTAATGAGGAAATGACCCCTGAACAGTGCCGCTTAGGTCGCTGCAACTCACAGAAGGTTTGGGACGGCGGCTAATGGGACAAGCACTCAAGTAGTGACCTGCACGATCAACAAATGGAGGGCCAAGATCAACCCAAAGAGGGTATAAAATGTAAAGAGGTCCTCCAGAGAAAGGATCGGAGAATGGAAGTAGAAAATACTGTAGCAACCTGTATCATCTTTGTAACCTCTGTATCCAAGCACTGAGGAAATAATAAGAACAAGAAAGCTCCTCGGACCAATGTCCAGGACAGATTCTAACACTTAAGGCTCGTTTCCCTGCTATTCAGTTTACCCATAACCGTGTTTATCCGTTGCTATCCTTGCTAAGGCCTAGCTCTTAAACCCATCCTCTACAAATTCATTGTTTAAGGCTAGTTGGGCCTGAGTCCACTTTTCCAACAGTAGAAGTGCTCAGACCCAGTCCCTATAAAACATAATCATAATAAACACCTATTAAGAACAATTACAATTATATTTAGATAAAAATATAGTAGAGAAAACAATTATATATTGGGAAAAGGAACACCTTGGAGAGGCTCCTTAAATAGTTAATATAAAATATAGAGATATTATTTGACCCAAAAGTCTTAATCTCAATGAATATGAGCTCAACTATGTTATATTAACCGCTTATTCTTTATTAATATCTAATATGGGACTTCACTACTTAACCAACTACACTACTTACACTTGAATACTCTAGCAAATCTCCCCTTTTACTTGTGAGCCTTCTACCAAGTCATTTGTGGAACTTTTTCTACTCTGCCCCTTGAACAAAAGCATTTTTCTTAAACCAAGTTTCATACATCACCATCACCAGTTATGTGTGCTTTACTTAACCATACTTGGGGTGGACATAGGAGTCTTCCTTGTACAACTATGGGAGTTACCAACACATACCTAGTAGAACTTTTACTCAACCATGGGTGAGAGAATATGGGAGTCTTCCTTGTTCTACCTAGTGGAGTTAACTAAAGAACACTTGCCTTAGACTTGCAGTTAGTAGAACCTTTTACTCAACCATGGGTGAGAAACATAGGAGTCTTCCTCATCCTACTTGTTGGAATCCACTAACCATCGACTTTGATCCCAATTGTTTTGAAAATACACATAAAATAGTAAAATAGCAAGTACCACAACACACGAGAATTAATGTAGTTAGACTAACTCCTAGCCTATCTCCACGAGCAACACTAACAAAAATGCACTACTAATAATAGCAATTACAATCACACAAAAATCTCAAGAATAAACTAAACCAATATACCCAATGGTGCCCTAACGCTAACTTTATCTCTCTCACAAGACAAAGCTCTGCGCCTAACTTTCACCCACAATAAAGCTCTTCTATCACACCTTTTATATGGGATAGCACACCTCCTTACTGCTTCTCTTTTCAATGTGGGACTACCTCTTTTAATCAAATTAGTGCACCTCCTTATTATTCTTCTAGCCAATATGGGATTCCAACACCAATGAGGTAATTTCTAACCTTCTCCTATCATGGGCAGGATTCAATTAATCTCCATCTCAACCCATCATTTGTCTTCACTAGTACCCCTTTGGGACTCCCTTTGCACCCGGTTTGTGGGTAAAGATGTTCCACCTAGTTCTCAACAAGACATGCTGGCAATTGAGTTCAAGCAATGCTGGAACTTGTCTCCGCAACCCTACTCGAACTTGTCTTCACAACCATATCAGTCTCAGTCTTCATAAATCTTACTTTCTTACCTCCGTGTTTATCTTTCCTTTGTGTTGTCCTAACCAAAGACTCCTTAAATTTGAACCCACTAGATATTCCACCTATGATAGTCTCAGCAATCAACTTGTATAAATTCTTGAAAGTTCTCTCTCCTTCAACACCACCAAAGCACATTTAGTAACTTTCATAATTTTTCCGTTTGACGAATATCCATACCCAATGATTCTAGTCAGCTTAACGAAATCAAATTTCTTCCAAGCTCAGGTACATGTCTAACCTTACCCATGTTCATCACAGTTCCATCAAGCATCTTAACTTTTATTGTACCTATTCCCACAACTTTGCATTCCACATTATTAGCCAACATAACAAACCCATTATCACAAGCCTTATAGGTGTCAAACCAATCTTTATTCAAACACATGAAAGCAGCACGCAAAATCCAAAACCCATGAATTTTCAATAGAATCCGTACCTTTGCTAACCATAACAAGATCACCACAATCTTCGTCATTACTATATGTTCTAGCAACCATTGCATTTGCATACTTCTTACTACCACGAATTTTCTTTAACTCTTTCAAATCATCTTTCAACCTCTTACATTGATATTGATAATGACAATTCTCATGAAAATAATAACCTCCACATCATTAATGTCCTTCCTTGGTCTAAACTTTGATCTTGACTTCTCTTAATAATTCTTCCCATACGACCAACGCCTACCACAACTTGAATAAGAATTCACCACTAATGCTACCGCTTCAAAATTATTTGTTGGCTTCTTGACCTTCTCTGTCTCCAAGAAAATTGTTTTGAAATCTTCTAACTTTAATGTGTCCTTACTGATTAGTTCCAGAAAATTGTTTTAATGTCTTCTAACTTTAAGGTCTCTTTACCAACTAATAGTGTAGTCGCCAAAGTGTCTTATGAAGGAGGGAGCAAGGTTAACAACCACAGGGCTTAATCCTCCTCATCAATCTTAGTCTCCATACTCTGGTACCACTTGTTGGGGAGAGGAACACTTTAGGGTCACTTCTTGAGTAGTTTATATGACATATAGAGCCACCGCTTAAGCCAAAAAACTTAAGCCTAATGGATATGAGCTCAACTATGTTATACTAGCCTCTGAGCACGTGCTCACGCGTGTGCTTAGAGGCTCCTTTATTTTTTGGGTAAACTTTAATAATTTGCATCTATTATAATTTAGGATTATTATATTTTCTAATCACAAAAAAATCTAAAGGTGTAATGAAAAAAATATTTCACCCACAAATGCATAATACTCATCACACCCTTAGTTTTTTTTTTTTTGGTGATTAGAAAATGTAATAATCTCAAATTATTGCAAATTATTAAATTTTACCCAAAAAATAAAAGAGTATCTGAGTCCGCGCTCTAGTATCTACTTATATATATATATAAAAAGGTGTATATATCTATTTAGTTTAGTTTTCTTTTAATAACTATTTAGTTTTTTTTTTTTTTGATATTTAGATTTTTTTTTGGATAAACGTGGGGTGTTTAACTTATTTTTCTATTTCAAAAAAAAAAAAAATCCTATAGTTGCTTTGAAGAAGTGGGTTAGTGGAAGAATGTTTACTATTTTGTAAACAATGTTTTAGTGCAAGTTAGACATGTATTTTTACCAGACTATCCTTTAGTTTTGTTTCTACTTAAACCTAGGGGTGTAGGGGTATTTTGGAACAGAAAAAAATTCGGTCCAAATAAGGGAAGTCCCTTAAATAGTAATATAGATTAACCATTAATTCTTCTATTTAATATTCATTGTGGAACTTCACTACTTAACCAACCACAATACACACCCATGAATATTCCCACAATACTGAAAAAAAATAATCCTAAAAGACTTAATCTCTTCCTCTCTCTCTAACTCTTAAATACATCAACATTTCCATTATAATTTAGGACCTATAATTTTAGTAAATAATTCTAAAAGACTCATTCTCTTCCTCTCTTTAACTCTTAGACATACCAATATTTTCATTTAATTTAGAACCTATAATTTTATTTGTTAATTCAAATATAAGATGGATTTAAGTTACACCTGGTGTAACTCCAAAAGAACTACACATTTTTAAAACCACTAATTTTCATTAGATCTAATGTTTAAAGAAACACTAGTGCTATGTCAGATCTAATACCATTAAGTTATTAAAATAATAAAATAAAAAAATTAAACTCTTTTTACCCTCCGCAGTTGTCTTCTTCTTGGTGATTTGAAAAAAATTAGACACGTGCACAATGGGGATGTGTTTTGGTATACATGGTGATTTGAAAAATGAGCAATGATGTTAAATTCAAAAAATATTCCTTTTTAGTATAATTAAATTCGACGACCAGTGTAAATGTAATTGTATAAGTAAGATATTTCATAAGTATAGTTTTTAAGTTTTGTTCTAATTTTATAAACAACGTTTAAATAGAAATTATTATTCCATTACAACATATGTTATTCCCAGTAATGAACATTACCACTTCTATCATAATCTCTATTAGTGTAACAAACGTGCCCTAAGCTTTTTAACAACTCGAAACCTTAATTCTCATTTTGAAAGATAACAATTTTATTCTTAATGTCAATTATAATCAATTATGAATTTGATAAGTGGATGTCTTAAAAATGTATGACCATTTTGCCATTCTTTTATTTATTTTTCCATATTAATATGAATTACATTAACGTTAATATTTACTCTTTTTTATACCATGAGGTAAAATTCTGTCTTTTCTACTGTTGTAACTTTTTCACATTTTGGTAGCCTTTCTTTCAAAGATTCTGTTTGACAAATGCAGGAGGTGGAGAGCATTGTTCATCCCAAGGTTCAGGCAGCTTTAAACAAGGAAAATTTGATTCCCCGAGAATTGTTTACAGAGAACCACAAGGACATGAGGAAAGAGGGAGAGCAATGGATGAGGGAAACAGCAACTTCTTGTACTGTGGTGGCTGCACTCATTGTTACCATTATGTTTGCTGCAGCCTTTACTGTTCCAGGTGGTAACGACCAAAACACAGGCTTCCCAATCTTTT
The DNA here is from genome assembly GCA_030021035.2 of Notholithocarpus densiflorus. Taxonomy (NCBI): domain Eukaryota; kingdom Viridiplantae; phylum Streptophyta; class Magnoliopsida; order Fagales; family Fagaceae; genus Notholithocarpus; species Notholithocarpus densiflorus. The sequence continues at coordinate 120,182 of JARYZH020000473.1, read as the reverse complement.
TAAATAAAAAATTGTTTAAGCTCTTTATAATATCCGATGCTCTCTCTCTCTTTTCTTCCTCAACTTCACTCTTGATGTTTTTGGGAATCCTCACATCACGTTATGCAGAAGAAGACTTTCTTAAGTCTTTGCCGACAAAAATGATTATAGGCCTTTCCACCCTCTTCTTCTCTATTGCAGCCATGATGACAGCTTTTTCTGCTGGACTTTTACTTATGCTGCGTGGACTATCTTGGATTTTCCTACCTGCCATTTTGTTGGCTAGCGTTCCAGTCACCCTTTTCGTATTGATGCAGTTCCCTCTTCTTGTTGAGATGTCCATTTCAAGTTTTGGATCTGGCATCTTTGATAGGAAAATGAAACGCTGGTTATAACTTGTATTTATTGCACCATTTGATAAATGCATGTTTTAGTTAATAATTGGCGTACCAGCCAAAAGCGAAGCTATTTCTAGAACAGAAAAACTGATGAAATTTCTACGTGTGCTGCATATTATAGGCTTCTTTAGTTTTCCCTTGCTCCCAAATGATTTGTCCTCTATTTTATTTTGTGATATCTTGAAATGTAATCTTATTTAAAAGTCAATAAATAAATTGCTCCACCTATCCTTTTACTTTATGTACATAATTGATATCCTGTCATATTTCACTAGAATTTAAATTAAATAGGTTAGTTTAGAAAACTTGTACCTTTTTATTTTTAAGAAAATGCATTTTTTTGAAAAAATTTAGATCCCGATTATTATGCTGAATAAATTAATTAGTCCATTTATGCTTATCCTATGATTATAGCAACCACACACAATATTGTGTACAATAGATAATAGCATAATCAAGAATTCCGCAATGTGGTGATCTAGGATGGGTTTTATACTTTTAAGGAACAAGAGTTTAAGTTTAGTATTGAAATTATGCAAAACTGTCCAAGAAACAAGTGAAGAAGTGCTGTTCATTAAAACTTGACAGATTCATATCTATTAAGATTTAATGACGAATCTTGACAGCTGCTTGACAGAAACAATATCTATCGAGAATTACAAAATTCAGATTTTCAGATTTAATTTCACGCATATCCATGTATGTTTGTATAGGATTTCTTTTCTTACAATTCTAGACATATAAAAAGATTATTTTAAAGGCCGTCACATAAGAAATCGGAGCATCCTTTCATGTATTATGTAACCGGAAACAAAATTTGACCTAGTTTATCAATTTCTTTGTAGAAGCTGCTGCGTCTTTGTGTCAAAGATTTTATAACCAAGGAGCTTCTTGATATTTATCGTTTGGATGAACTGAAAAACTTTGCAGCCAACATCTTCCTCAAGTTGGTGTGTTAGTCATGTACTTAGATCCGTGCATCGATTAGTTAGTCACGTACTAAGAGCCGTGCATTCGAAAGGAGAGATTGTCACTACATTACAAGTCCAATTGGGTATTGGGGTAAGGATTCAACTGTAGGTTGGTATAAGGTACTGAGATTCCTTTACTTGTAACCGCTTGTTTTGATAATAGTGGATTCTCAGGAGTGGTGACTTTAAATTCACCTGGTAGGTTTTGCCTCAGTGGTTTTCTCCATTTGTAAACAAATGACTTGTGTCAAATTTATTTTCCGCTGCATTTACTTTAGTTGGTGATTTGTTTGTTTTACCACGCTTATTGCATGTAATTGAATCTAATTAATTAACTTGGCTAATTAATTAATTAATTTACTAAAGTGGTCAATACATTCTTGACCTATCATACACCAACCCTAAGGAAAACAAGCTCACCATATAGTATTTAACTTTATTTTAAATTACTATCGCCAGGAGAATTTATTGTCGTTATCCAACACAACTCTAAATCCACAAACTACTTCTATATATGAAATGTTGCATGTAAACTTCCTGCTCACGACTTCAAGTACCCATTTAAAATTTTTTTCCCATCAACATGAGAATTCTAGATCCAATAACTTTTGGTCCATCAGATCTTCAGTTTCTTCAATTTTGATCTCCGGAGGATGCTTCGAGAGAGCTTGGTACAAACAACTTAGATCAAAAGCACAACTCTTCAAGTCATTAATCACATTCTCTAGGTTTTCTTTTGTGACTTGGTTTTGGTGGCATAAAACCCTAGTAACTTGGATGGTAGATTGGGCCTGTGAACACAATGGGAGAAAGGCTAATCCCGCAACTCGAACTCTTTTTCCACCCTAGACCTCCAAACACTTTGTTCATGAAGAAGTGTCAATTCAACTACAAAACTTTTGGCATGGTTAGACATAGCAAAACAGGTCAAAATTTTCTGACTTGACCAGACCTGACCCAAAAAATACCCGACCCGAACATGATTTTTTTGACCCGAAGCAAAAACGGGTTGACCCGTGACCTGACTTGTGTTTTTTGTGGGTCAACCCGACTCGACCTGAACCCGAACCATTTTTTAAAACTTTTTTTTTTGGTAAAAAAATAGTAAAATTAAGACAATATTGGTTTAATTGTTTGTTGTGAGTTTTAAGGAAACGATTGAGACATTTACATAACTGCATGCAAATTAATTGAAAGATAAATGGTTAAGCATTCTGTAATGAGGAAGGATTTTTAGATATCAAATAGTAAAGTACATGTCAAGATAATCTGGTTACAATAGAGTTAAAAACATAGATGTAAAATTGTAAACATATGTGAGAAACATTCACAAGTGTGAAAATAGTGAAACCAAAGTATCAAACTAGCATAAATTATGAATGCTTAGACTTATTTTTAACAATTTATGTTCAAAATAAACGGCTTTTCAAAATAAATTATGATATTTCCTACAATGTGTGTTGCTTAACAATGATATGATATTCATAAAAGATACCATATATAAATAAGTAAACAATCAAACTTTAATGTATATTTCAAATTGAAATAGAGTGCCAACACAATTGATAATGGATTATAAAATTAATTTTCAAGATTGTAAATTTCTTATATGTTTTTATTCTTTGTCAAATGAGTTATCCAATAAGTCATTTGTAATTTTGTTTTATATTTTGGAATGTTGATATTGTGTAGAAATAAAACTTGTATATTTGTTTTACTTATCTTTGTGTTATTTTGTTTTAGATAGCAATGTTAGGATTTGTATAATTTTTAAAATTTCAAATTATTGAATACGTATAAATAAATTTAATTGAGTTCATTCTTGATATAAGTAGTGAATTCAAAGTAATGCATTTTACATCAAATAATTTGTTGTATGACTTTCCAAATAGCAAATACATGTAGTTTTCTTTATTAAAAAAAAAAAATTCATGTGAAAAATACGGGTCAACCCGACCTGACCCACAACCCAATTGACCCAAACTCGTTTTTAGCCCACTTAAAATTGTTAGGACATATGTGAATCATGTTAGGAACATATGTCAATATTTTATGTAATTGGCTAATCCTTTGACAAAATGCACTTTACTTGTAATTGGGTAGATTTAGGATGTGTTTAGTATTTCAAGGAATAAGGTTTCAATATTAAGTGTTAAAGCCATGCAAGTCTGTCCAAGAAACAAATGAAGAAGTGCTGGATTTTAAAACTCGACAACTAGCTCAATAGCTAGTATCTATCGAGGTTTAAAAGCTGCTAAAACCCGATGCTCGACAGCTAGCTCAATAGATAAGCTATCTATCGAGGTTTATGGAATTCAGTTTTTCAGAGCTGATTTTCATCCAATCTGTGGATATATGTTTGGGCTTTCTTTTCTCACAACCCTAAACATATATAAAGATTATTTTAAGAGCCGTCAAAGGTTGCACAAGTGTGAAGCAAAGTTTTGTTCATGCAAATTGTGACCGGAGACAGAATTTGCCCTAGTTCATCTTTCTCTTGAAGAAGCTGCTATGTTTGTACACCGTAGGGTTTTGTGACCAAGGAGATTCTTGATCTTCATTGTGTGATGAACTGAAGAACTTTGTAGCCAACATCTTTCTCAAGTTGGTGAGTAAGCCGCGTACTGGGATCCGCGTATCGAATTGGTTAGTCACGTATTGGGAGCCGTGCATTGAACTAATAGAAGCAATACTTGAAACTCCTAATTTAGGCAATGATGAGAATCCGCGTTTAATTAAAATTGGCTCCACTTTAAATGAACAAGAAAAGAAAGATCTTAAAGAACTTCTCACTGAATTCCAAGAAGTATTTGCATGGTCCTATGAAGATATGTCAGACATTAATCTAGAGATAGCACAACACCATATTGATACTCACTCCCATATTGTGCTTATCAAGTAGAAGTTAAGTCGCATGAGAACTGAATGGCTCCTTAAGATTAAAGAATAGGTTACCAAATAGTTGAAGGTAAGATAGCTAATGTTATGCCTGTGCCCAAGATGGGAAGGTGAGAATGTGCGTGGAATTTAGAGACCTAAACAAGGCTTGTCCCAAGGATGATTTCCCTTTGCCCCACATAGATGTCTTAGTGGATAATACTGCCGGTAGCGCTTTGATGTCTTTTATGGATGGTTTCTCTGAGTACAACCAAATCAAGATGGCTCACAAGGAGATAACCAAGACCACTTTCACCACAGAATGGGGAATCTATTTCTATACGGTGATGCCATTAGGACTTAAGAATTCGAGGGCAACGTATTAAAGGATGGCACAGCCTTGTTACATGATATGATGTATAATGAGGTAGAAGTATATGTCGATGACATGATAGTGAAGTCCAAAGATAGAGTAGACCACATAACCAACTTGAGGAAATTCTTTGAGAGGATTAAAGAGTACAAGCTTAGGTTGAATCTGCAAAAGTGCACCTTCAGAGTAACCATCGGAAAATAGTTAAGCTTCCTAGTAAGTGATAGAGTGATAGAGGTTGACTCGTTAAAGATCAAAGCCATTTTGGACATGCCTCCACCCAAGAGTGAGAAATAGATAAGAGAATTTCTAGCTCGATTACTGTATATTAGACGATTCATTGCTAAAATCACATCCACTTGTTAGCCTATCTTTAAACTTCTAGGGAAGAATGAACCCCATACATGGAATGAAGAGTGTTAGAAATCCTTTGAAACCATTAAGGAATATCTCCTCCACCCACCTGTACTGGTACCTCTAGAGCCTGGAAAACCTTTACTTCTCTACCTTTTAATAATAGAAGATGTCATAGGGAGCATGTTGTTCCAAGAAGACGAAGGTAAGAATGAGAGAGTCGTCTATTACTTAAGTAAGAGGTTGCATGATTACGAGACTAGGTACACACCTATAGAGAAATCCTACTTTGCTTTTGTGAGGGCCGTATAGAAATTGAGACACATCATCCTACCATTTTAAGCATGGGTAGATGCTAGAATGGACCCTTTGAAGTACTTATTTGAGAAACCCATTTTGAGTGTAAGATTGTCAAGATGGTTAATCTCATTAGCTGAGTTCGATTTGAAATATGTGGCTAGGAAGACCATCAAAGGGAGTGACATATCAAAATTTTGCGTCGAGAACCTTGTGAAAGGAGAAGGTAGTAGGCAAGACTTTTGGTGGAGTGGTGAACAAATACGGAAATAGAATAGGAGTATTGTTGATTACCCCAGATGGATCACACATACCCATGGCCATCAATTTGAAATTTTAGGAAACCAATAACATGGCAAAATATGAGGCTTGTATTGCTGGAATGGAAGCCCTATGAGAACTAGGGGCAAAGGAAGTTGAGGTTTTTGTTGATTTGACTTTGGTTATAGGACAAGCACAAAAGCTGTAGAAAATGAAAAAGGAATGTCTAAAGCCCCACCAACAATACTTGGAGGGAGTTGATAAGGACCTTCGATAAGATTAAGTACACTATCATCCCTAGATCTCAAAATTAGTTCACGGATGCGTTAGCTACTTTGGGCTCCATGGTTAAGATACCTGAGGGAGTATGGACACATCCTATAGAGACTTAACAGAAGTATCAAGTAGTACTAGTCATCTTAGCCATAGAAGAGGAAGGGGTCCCTTGGTATTTTGACATCCTAAATTTCCTAGAATTGGGAATCTATAGTGATAATGCTAACAAGAGAGAACTCTATTCGGCAAGAATAATGATGATGCAATACATCTTATGTGGAGGTCAACTCTATGGGGTACACCTCTATTGTTTGAAGAAATATGTAGCTGAGAGAATCATGGAAGAAGTCTACCAAGGAATTTGCGGTCCTTATATGAATGGAAAGATGTTGGCAAAGAAGATCTTGAGAATGGGATACTACTGGATTAAAATGGAGACCGATTATAGACTTTGTGAAGTGTTGTCATGGTTGTCAAACACATGCCAATCTAAACCATGTACCACCTAGTGAGTTATATAGTATGACCTCTCCATGACCTTTCTTCGTATGGGGCATAGATGTGATTAGAAGGATAGCTCCCAAAGCCTCGAATGGACACAAGTACATTTTGGTTGCAATTGGCTACTTCTCTGATTGGGTAGAAGCTGCTTCTTATTCTGTGTTGAAAGCCAAGCATATGGCCTGATCCATAGAAAACAACATCATCTGTCGATTTTGAGTACTACAAGAGATCATCTTCGAAGGAGAAGTCCAAAAGATCTTAGAGTTGTACAAGATTGAGAATCACAAATCTTCACCATATCGACCACAAACTAATAAGGCCGTAGAAGTAGCCAACAAGAATGTCAAGAACATCCTAGCCAAGATGGTGGTAATATACAAGGATTAGGTTGAAAAGCTTCCATTCACTCTATGGGGCTACATGACTTCTATTTGAACATCAACAACTCCTTACTCTTTAGTGTATGGAAGTAAGGCGGTGGTTCCTATCAAGATGGAGATACAATCGTTAAGAGTGTTAATGGCAACCAAAGTCCTAAAAGGACATTGGGTGAGGGAAAGATATAAACACTTGGCCTTAATAGATGAGAAGAGGATACGAGCCCAATACCATGTGCAAGGGTATCAAAAGAGAATTGCAAGATCATTCAATAAGAAATTCAAGTCGAGAAACCTAAAGGTGGGAGACCTAGTTTTAAAGGAGCTTAGGGGAATAACTTTCAACCATATGGGTAAGATGAAGTTGAGATGGTCATGGCCTTTTATTATCAAGGGGATCATGTCAGGAGGCACTGTGGAGATTACTAATTTGGATGGAGAAGAGATGTTCCAACCAATAAACATAGATAGACTTTGGAAGTATAACCCTTGAAAATAAAAAAGAAAGAAAAGAGAAAAGGCCTACTAGGTTGAAAACCCGAACAGGTGGTGTGGATACTGTATTTTGTCCACTAATTTGCGTGCCAGACCTCGAAAATTCCAAAAATGTCAATTTTTCACCAAGGGACCATGGGAACTTCTAGATTGACATGATACAACTCTTGCAGGCATCGGAGCACCCAAAGCGCCATTTTAGGTCAAAATGACCAAAATGCCCCTAGTCAGCCCAGGGTTGACAGAAAGTCAAAATTTGTCAGAACCACTCCAAAACAACACTTTTCATTCTTTTACAATAAACTTGAGCTATTCGGATATTTTCATCAACTTTGACCAAGTTTGACCAGAGGTTGACTCCCGAAGGCACCAAAAACCATTATTTTGATCCAACCATCAAAATGGGTTGGGACTAATGTCATTGCAAAGATGATTGAATTCCCTTTCCAACGACTATTCGTGGGTCAAAATTGGAGTTAAAACGGTTGAGATATCTTGAAAACTATGCTGGGTGTGTCAACTCGCTTCTCAAGGCCATAACTTTTGATCCAACCGTTGGAATTTCAATTTTTTTAATGTTATAGAAACTAGATATCCATAAAGTTCTAATGACACCAATATAATCTCAATTAGATTCTGTAAGTCCTTGAAATGAGCTACCGAAGTCAGGATTGAAAAGTTGGAAAAGGACGAAATAGCAGACATCAGCCCAGTGGCCCTTGAAGGGCCGCCGGGTACCTTTTTGCTTATAAAAGGCCCAAAATGTCCTCATAATTGGAAGATCTTGATGGGGATGAATTTCGGGGTCTTGGGGCATCTTTTCTAAGTAGTTTTCTCTCTCTTTTTCTCTACATTTCTCTTCCTAAAACACCTAAAAACCTTTAATCTTTCACTTTTTACACATCAAGAGGTAGTGTTCTTGCTCCCATCTTCCTCTCTTTCTTCTTTGTACCTTGGATTTGAGGTTTAGGGGTGTAAATGTAGCTTTTTAGCTACTATCTACTCCCATTTAATTTCCTTGCATGTTTATTGCTCTATCTTGCTTTCTAGCATGTCTTATTGCTTTTCTAGAATGTCTCCTTACTTTCTAACATTTTTTTTTTTTTGCTTTGATGATGTTGGCCTAGCCTTCTTGGGTTATGGTATGTCTAAATACCTTGTTTGTGCTTAGATCTACACGTTTCCATGCTTTTTTCCATGTTTATGTGCTTAAATCTACATGTCTAGGTGCTTTTTCCATGTTTGTGCTTAGATCTACATGTTTCCATGCTTGTGCTTAGATCTATATGTTTCCATGCTTTTTGCCATGTTTATGTGCTTAGATCTACATGTTTAGGTGCATTTTGCCATGTTTGTGCTTAGATCTACATGTTTTCATGCTTTTTGCCATGCTTGTGCTTAGATCTATATGTTTCCATGCTTTTTGCCACGCTTTTGCTTAGATCTATATGTTTCCATGCTTGTGCTTAGATCTATATGTTTATATGCTCTTTGCTGTATTTATGTGTTTAGATCTACATGTTGGATGCTATGTCTAGTGTTTGGCTATGTCTTTATGTCTCTTGTTATGGCTTTTTTCCTATGCTTAGGCTCTTAGGTAGGATGTAGATCTAGATCTTATGGCCTAGGCCTATATCCATACATCTAGGCCTACAACAAAGGGTTTGGATCATTTCCTTTATGCATGTGTATGCTTGTTTCCTTTTGTGCTTTAGATCCATGTTTGTTTGACTAGATCTAGGCTCTCACCATGCCTTGCTCTGCCTGTGGGTTTGTGCTTGTTGGTCTTTAGGGCCACCTTCTTGTTTGGTTGCATCCATCCCTCTTGTGGCTTGTTTGGATGTAACCATTTGTGAGAACAAATCTCCATGATGTTGGTTTGCTTGATGCATACCCTTCTCCACTCTGTGTGATGATATTCTTTCCTTGATTTCTTTGTGCTATCTCATTTGGCTCTTTTTGTTTCCTTGCATCTTTTCATGTTTGCCTATATGCTCATGCTTGTGTCGTTGTGTGTGCTTTGTTTGTGTCATCAAGCCTAGCTCCTACAATCTCGTGAGGGTTCACAACTGTCATTGATACACAAGACTCCGAGTCCTTTTTAGGAACTCTGCTTGGTAGCGCATGTGTCATCCATACTCCAATCTCGTGGAACTAAGGATGCCATATCCAAACCCATATTTTGTTCGGACACCCCCTTTGTTTGATAACATACTTGTTTGTCCCTGTTTGGCTCTCTTTGTTAGTTTGTCCTTTCACTTGCTTTCTTTCTAGTTTTTTCCTTGCTGGTCTGCTAGTTTTGTGTTTCTTTTGTTATTGCATGTGCACACTTGGAGCTAGGATGCTTTGAGCAAGGATGAAACTTCTGAGATGCAAGCTAAAAGGGGCAGATGCAAGCAAGAAGGTGCAAGCCCAAAAAGGGTAATGTTCAGTAGATAGGAGGCTTAGCTTCCCTGAGTGGTTTCCTCTCTCTCTCTTTTAGCCTTTTCTTTAGAACCTTGTATTAGGGTTCCCATCCTTGTATTTAGCTTTAGGCCGCATTCCTAGGGTATGGCAATGTCTGCTTTATATTTCTTGTACCTTGCTGGGCCATACCTTGCGGATATAGGCATGCCGCTTTATCTTTTCTATACCTTACTTGGGCCGCATTCCTTGGGTATGGCAATGTCTGATTTACATTTTCCGTACCTTGCTAGGCCATACCCTTGGAATTTCGGCAATGATTGTTTTACTTTCCCGCTCTGTATGCTAGCGTTGTGCATGATGTATGTGTGTGTGTATGTGTGTGTGTGTATATATATATATATATATATATTTATATATATATATGCCTGTTTGTGGATGATCATGCACTTTGTATGATGGACTCTTATGGTTAGGATAGCAACCCTTTCGTAATCATGGATGCTCTTGACCATGTAGTGTGGGAATGTGCTCAAGGCGACTATCATAGGTGCATATTCACGCTACATTGTAGGCATGATCATCGCAGTGTGATTGTCTCGGTCCATGTTAACTAAGTGACATTGGTTTCCCCATGTATGCGACACGCATCAACACATTCGATGCTTTAGTGATCTTTGGCTAGCCCTAGTACAAACACGTTGATGCATGCTGTATACATGGGCATGAAACCCTGCCAGTGCGCCATAGCACACCAAACGCGAAACTCTATTAGATTTTCACCGTGAAAATGTGGCACCTTTGTTCTCGTATTCTCATAGCGAAAGCTTGATGAGAATAGTGTTTTGTGCACTATGACGCATCTGGGGCAAAGCGCTACCAGATTTTCGCCATGAAAATAAGGCAAAATGCTGCTAGATTTTCGTCGTGGAAATGTGGCAATGACTCCCAAAATATACTAGTGAAGCATCGATCAATACCACATCCTTTTTGAATCCAAAACTCAAAGCCTAATTCCATTTAAACCTTGGAAGCTAATGCCAATAGCTCGCTTTCGATTGCCAATGTCTGAAAATTAAGATTTCACCAAAATAAAGGACTGTCTACAGATAGGAGTTGTGGGTTGCCTAACACCTTCCCCGCATGTAACTAGACTTTTGAAATCAAGAATCAAGATTTTTTATCCGTCCATATTAGATTAGGAAAAACGAAATTTTTCTTAACCTAGGATCGATAATAAAATCAAATAGAGTTAGGTGACCAATTACAACTTAGAAAAAACCCAATGATTGATGGTGACTTCACTTACCTTTGGTAACCCATTTAAAACTAGCCCGATTCTATCACACATGCCAGAGGTCCTTCACCCTCGTTCTTCTTACAGCACTCGAGCTCCATGGGGCCCCCGCCCTCAAGGAAGGGGTAAGCGCACGAGCTTCGCAGTGATTGGTGGTCAACCACCGTAAGGCATCAACAAACTGGTGACTCTATTAGGGATACTTAGAGAGTTTAGCCTTTAGATCTTTTGATAAAATTTTAATCTTTGGACCTTGGCTTTCAAAAATGTTGAAATTGGCATTAGCCTCCAGGGCATCCTTTTTGAAAAATTCTTTTACTATATCCTTAGTAAACTATTTTAAAAAATAAACAATATTTTTCAAAACCAACTTTGAGGTATTTTCGTATGTGTGAAGCTTTCCTGCTTTTCCTAAGCATGCTTTTCAACTTTCCCTCACAGGTGCAAACCTAGGGTAGTAGGACTTAATTTTTGCTGCACTTTTATCTGTTCACATATCTGTTGTGCTTGGAAAGTCTTTTTCCTTTCATTTCAAAATGCATGACATCACCCCCCATATTAGGTTAAACCTGGACTTAGCGTTGAAGGCAACTACTGGATGTCGGGCTGTCCACGGGTCGGTCTGGGTCGGGTTTATGCCTAACCTGCAACCGACCCGATCTGAATGGGTGTAGAAGTTCCAGACCCGCGACCGACCATGAAAAGCCACCGGTTGAGTCGAATCGGGCTTGGGTGGGCGGCGATCGGCTTTGATTTCGACCGAAATACAAAGATCAAACCTTGAACACAAAATCAACAAATCTACAAACCTAAAGAGAAGATCTACAAACCCAAAGAACAGATCCACAAATCCAAAGAACAAAAACAACAATAGACAGTAATTTCACAGATAATCGAACCAAAGAGATGAAAATTTCAAGGAGGCGAAGACGAATCTGAGAGATGAAGGCGAAGACGAGCTGGGGATGTTACGGACGAAGAGCGAACATCGATGACGAAGAGCACAGATCAACGATGAAGAGGTAGAGATCGACGATGGAGAGGCAGAGATTGACGACGAGCAGGATTGGCGAAGGGTAGACATCGGCGAAGAGCAGATTGTGAGACTGAGACTTGGTCATATCTCGATTCGGTCGGGTTTCTTCGGGTTTTGGGGAGAAAACTCGCCAACCGACCCGCCGTTTTCGGGTTCTGGAGGTGGAGACCCGCTACCGACCGTCACTGGCGTTGATCGGCTAGTTCTCAGGCCGGAACGGACGGGTTGGGCGGGTGGGTCAGGTCTCGGTTTCTGTTGGACACCTCTAGCTGGATGAATATACCTTAGATAGTTACTAAGCGCCAACTTGTAGGCACTTCTGGGTCCATGGGTGGATAGGAGTAGCTAAAAAGGCCCCCTTGATCCGCTTTATCCCATAACTTCTATGAAGGGAAGGATTAGATGATCGAGGTCCCCCCCCCCCCCCAAGAATAGGAACAACTTACTAGTTAAGCTGTATCTGATGTATTTGGCCTAGAGTAAGTCAAATTCCTGTGAGGAGTAGGAAGAGACAAAGATGAGTGAACATCCAAGCCCACAGTAGGATATCCTTGCTAAGATTCTTTTTAAAATGAGTCAAGGGCAAAGTGTTCATTTACCTTTTCCAGGTTATGCTTTCTCGCTTGCATTGGAAATTGGTGTTCTACTCCGAGTTCTTTCCATCCTGCTTGCACAGCATTTGTGACCAACCCCTAGGGAAAAGCAACTACGTTGCTTGCACATCAGATCATACCCAAACCCTAAGGGTTTCTAACCCTACAACGGCATGCATGCATACACTAATGGCTCCGTCATGTAAATGTGTACAGATAAAATTGATGGAAAGTAGTCAGAACTCTGCATCAAGGAGGACATTGCCAAAAGTCCAAGATCTTTTTCGAGAAGGCTAGGCTGTCAAGGTTGAAGCCACTACATTTTGTATAATTGAAATTCTTTGTATCTGCCTTAGGGCATTGTAAAAAGCCCAGTTTTAGGGCCATTATAAAAAACCAAGTTTAGTAAAGGCATTCTTTCAATGTAATGTAAATAGAGACTCATCCTTTCCCATTTATTTCAAGAATGATGTGAACGTTCCAGTGACTTGCCAAGCAAATACATTAATCTAGCATCATCGTAGAAACCCACCATAACAAAAACCCAATCAAGGGTTCAAGCGAAATTTTTGAAAATGATAGGATCATGTCCATAAGAATTTTGATTGCAAGGGAAAAATTCTCAAATGAAGGTATGATCTTTGCCTGCTTGCATAACATTGAGAAACCTTAGGAGGGTAGGTCCTAGAACCACTCATGCATTAGAATCCACCTAAGTCCTGAGGGTCCCCAACCCAACAAGGGCATGCATGCATCCGTTATGTCTTTCACTTAATTGTACATATAATGAATAAGGTGACAAGAAACTTGATCTTTCCATATAGACAAGTAAGAGGCCAAATTTTTCTTCAAAATTGCCAAAGGGATCAAATGTTGCTTTCCTTGTATCAAACACCTTTTGTATTGAAACTGGTTTCATTGTCCAAGAATCATTGTAAATATTGTATCAAAAGAAAGAGCTTTGTATTTGCTTTGATCGTTGCAAAAACCTTTGCAATACAAAATTGTGCCAAAATTTTTCCTGAAAGGAACAAGGGTTTGCACCTTAAGATTTTTGTTGTAGAAAAAGGGGTTTATCCCAAATTTTTTAAAACCTATGCAAATATTCTGTTGCTTGCCACAAAGAGGTTATGTTAAGGTTTGCATCACTTTAGAAACTATTTAATGACAAGAAGTCCAAATCGTGGAACTTTTCCCTATTAAATGCAAAATGAAATAGGGGCATGCTTAAAGCATTTGGGCCTAAAACTAACATGGGCTTTGGTTTTTTGTTTCCACCATGAAAAATATCTCAATTGTAATTCTGACTCCTTGCTATCTCATTCTTTCTCGAGGTGTGAGACAAAATGTGGGAAGTTCAAGATACTTGCATCTCCAAGCTTGTACAAAAGTATATGTGACAAGAATGAAAAGTGAGTCAAATACTGAACAGAAGCAATGGACCATTTCAGTTGAAAGCCAAAATTCTTTGGGGGATGGGAATCGGTTTTCGTCATCTAGTTGCAAACCAAAGTCTCGTTCATGTACGAGCTCTTCAAGATGGTTTGGTTGGACCCGCTGCCATATGGCATTTGAAACTTGAAAGGGAGAGGCATGAATTGCTATTAAATGCCCATACCATTATTGTCTCGACATTATGGTAGCCCTTTGACATTCCAATTGATAGAAAATAGAAGAAGATGATGGGGAAACTTTCTAAAGAAATACTTAGAGATGATGAGAGAAAGGGCCACCTAAGTACATTAAAGATAAGATGATAAAGACAATCCTAGACATGTATAAGGCTTCAGTCTATGGGAAGATCATCGAGACCCAGGTCCATGGTTTTTGCCAATCTCATAACCCTAGGGGAATGAGTTAAAGATGGTTTAAAGAATAGGAAGCTTCTACAGATGTTCTCCTGTGTGTCATACTTCAAGTGATAGACTGAAAAGGCTAGAGCTACTAAGAAGACCTTTGATTTGTCTTTTACAATCCAAGCCAACTGATTCATACCATTAAGATTGATGTTAGAAAAGTCTTTGGAGTGAATTCATCTAAAATGGCTATCAATGGCATAAGCTCCTAAAGGTGCCTAACCCTCCCACTGCTTGTCAAGATGATTCCATGTCTAGTCTGGATTCGACTATTCTTAGCATTGAAGAAAGGCCTTTCAAAATTAGCCCTTTGAGCATGCACACTAGCACTTCCAAAGTCTCAACCAAGAGGTCACATTGAACCAAAGGTAGTAGAAGATAGACGAGTCGGGTTTGGCACATCCCTAGTGAGAAGACCTAACAGTAGGCTCTTGAGATCAAGTTGATATGTAGGCAATCTTTGCCCGTAGTGCTTCTTAAGGGCCTTGACTTCACTCCCAAGATCTAGTTGATGTTATCAACCGGTTGCATGAGATTCTCAAGAAACCTCTAAGAATAGGGATGATGCTGAAGTTTGACCTGGTCTGAAGACCTTTGTGGGATCAAGATCTCTTTTATAGGAAATGCATTGCCAGTGCTAGACTCGGGAAGGTAGAGCAACAATGGCTCATCTCCACTAGGAATTTTCAAAAGGTCGTTCTACGTGGTCGAAGAACCGGAAAAAAGTCATACTAAGGCAGAAGTTTTCTTGATTCTTCTCTCATGAGAAAGGGATGAAGTTGATGGCCGTAAAAGAGTCATGAATCCCTGTGCAAATCTCACATAGAGTCGCCTCCACAAGATTGATGGGTCATCCATGTTCTTTGTGACACAACCAATGTTTTGGGCATTAATAATAAAGGCTGAGATGTCTCTAATTTTATCGGATCCTAGTTAGGGGACAATTTTTTACTAATCATATACACGTTATTTTTGTAGGAATTCACCTCAGTGAAGGCCATGACAGAAGCTTTTCGAGCCATTTCTGAATGCATAAGCCACTTACTTAAGAACCCACTCCAAGGAGTTGAAGATTACGATAAACCTACTTTGATTACCTTGCAGATGCAACATCTCAATCAACTGACATGAGACACCTATATTTGATAGGGAAAAAATGTATTGACCCCTTGCAAATTAATTAATTACCCAAGTTAATTAATTAGGTTCAATTAAATGCAATGGCATGGTAGCACAAACAAATCACCAACTAAACTAAATGCAGCGAAAATTAAATTTGACACGGTGATTTGTTTACAAATGGGGAAAACTACCAAGGCAAAAACCCCACCAGGTGATTTTAAGGTCACCACTCCCAAGAATCCACTAATCAATAATCAAGCGATTACAAGTAAAAGGAATCTTACCAACTACCCTTGGCCTATCCCAAATTACCAACCTGCAGTTGAATCTTCACTCCAATGCCCAATTAGACTTGATCTTGTAGTGGCACTCTTTCCGTTTAATGCACGAATCCCAGTATATGACTAACCAATGATGCACGAATTCCAATACGTGACTAACTAATAATCACTTGTGATTATGGGCTCTAGGATATCGACACAGTCATCATAGATCACGCTTTTGGTTTTTGGTAGGTCGACTATCGACTATCCCACTTGTCTTGGGGACGATTGTGTGTGGTCCACTGTGGAGTTTAGAGAGTGGAGGGCCAGCAGGGACCCATGCTTCATTATCGATCTATCAGTTCCAGATCCTCTTTATCCACGCCTTCCGATTGAGCTTGCCACCCTTAGAGCAGAGCTTGAGCAGAGGAGTCTGGCTCCTTTAGCCACAGAGGCAGAGTGTATTCCATTGAGATCTCAAGTCACTAGCTTAGAGAGTGAGCTGGCAAATCGTACTTAGAGGTTCACTGTCTTGGGTCAAATGAGCAATGAGGAGAGGGCCATAATGGAGGCCAGTTGCGATGAGGCAAGCAACAAGGCTGCTGATTTAGCACTAAGGCTATTGGAGACTAGATCCTTCATTCATTCCACTTTGAGCTTGGAGTATAAGGCAGCTGATGATTCTAGTGAGCCACAGTTGGCTTTTCGTTGCCTTCAGGCAAAGGTAGTCGAGAATGAGGAGGCATTCAGAGTTGCTACTATAGAGGTTGGAACCTTACAGGCTTTGCTTAATACAGAGAGGCAGGGCTACACCTCGAGTCCTAGTATGGAGAGGGAGCTTGTTCAACTTCGACATTTATATGGCCAACTTAGAGAGATTGCTAGAGATCTGGGCTTTGATGCAGCAGGGTTGCCTCGTACCCATTCCTCGGATGATCTAATTCTTTTCACTGGCTTCAGGGTGTTATGTAGGATGGTGGCAGACCATTTCGGCCACGTTTAACTTTCTGGAGTCTTTTTGTTCTTTTCATTTCTGCATATAAGCCATGTAGTTAGTATTCCACCATGTATGGAAAGGTCTGTTGTAAATTGCTAGGCAATTGCGTACGGCCTTCCACTTTTGGGTTTTTAAAGCATAGTTTAGTTCATAAAGCATGCTTAAAAACAAAAAACATGTGGAAACAGAGATGTTTTTTTGCATATATTAGTTATTAGGAGATATTTATATCTATGAGATTTGTGTTTTGGATGCATAATGCTGAATACATGAAAGGATTAGAAAGGCACAAAATAGGCATGTTTAATGAATATGTGCACAAATGCTTTGAAAATACAATATCATACAAATAAAATGGTAAATGTAAGTCTATGCATATCAATATCTCAGGTTCCAAAGGATACATCCTATTCTAGATGGATCTTTCCCTTTCCCATTGGGGTGCACCTCCCATTGGCATGGGCCATAAAATCTTTGAATAAAACCACTGCGGGCCATGCGTGTTGCAAACATAGAACAACCCAAGAGGGTGCACACTTTCTTCCATTGATCTTGATCATAAACCCAGGTGGATTCGACTGACTAATTTTTCTTTTAAAATGTGATCGGACCAAGGTGGCTGCCTACGTACCTCCACTAGGATGGATCAGGTTATCACGTTGTTCAACTAACATTTTTTATTACCTTAATTTTTGCCTAGACCGCCTTTTTGGGTTTTCAATCTAGCAGGCTCTCTCATGCTCTTTCTTTTACTTTCCTTTTGCGTAGATCGCTCTTTCACGCTCCCTCATGCGAAGTATTGTATGACAGCATTGGAATTGGTGGGCATATTAAAGTTGTTCGCATCCATGTCGGCTAGGATTAGGGCTCCTCCGAAAAAGGCTTTCTTCACCACATACGGGCCCTCATAGGATAAGGCGCTTCAATAACTTTCTTAAATCTATCAAATGATCTTTAGGAGTGCGTGACTTGGCGATCATATTTTCCATGTAGACTTCGTTCTCCTTATGCATCATATCATGGTATAGGGTTACCATGGCTTGCAGGTAGGTCGCCCTAGCATTCTTCAAATTGAATAGCATGACATCGTAGGCATAAGTTTCCCAATGAGTGGTGAATGCTATTTTGGCTTTGTCTTCTTCAACCATTTTGATTTGATTATAACCTGAGAACCTATCCATAAAGGAGAAGACATGTTGGTCGCGGTGTTATCAATCAGGTATTGATATATGGCAAAGGAAAATTATCCTTCGGGCCTCGATTTAGATCTCTATAATCGACGCACATGCGTATTTCCCCATCTTTCTTTGGTATGGGAACAATGTTGGTGACCCAATCTGAATAGGCTATGGCAGTAAGAAATCTGGCTTTCAACTGCTTTTCTACTTCTTCTTTGATTTTCAGGATAATCTTTGACTTTATCCTTCGAAGGGCTTGCCACACTAAAGGGCATTCGAATTTAACTGGAATCCTATGGACAATGATCTCTATATCCATTCCTGGCATATCTAGATAAGACCAAGCAAAGATTTCCTTGAATTCCTTTAGCAGAGCTATGAGCTCATCTCTCATGTCCTTGGGAAAGTTTACCCTGATCTTGATGGGTTTTTCAGTCTCACCTTCGTCGGCTAGGTTTATCACCTCTGTCTCTTCTATATTGGGCTTAGACCCCTCGCTCTCTCTGTCCAGAGCTTCTAGGATGTCTTGAGGTAAGTTCACGGCCACTTCCATTCCTTCAACAACATGATCCAACTCTATTGTCTCATTCACATCATCTACACTTTCATTATGGCAAAGGGACGATGTACCCACTTAGATATCAGAACAGATCCTATAGAGCAAAACATATACAGAGAAACATAAGACAATTTGAACACACATATTCATAGGAAAGCAAGTAAAGAGAGATGTAAGAATTTTCTAAATAATACGCTGAATATTTCATTAATGGATTATGGGTAGGGGGAAAACAAAGTTCATGCCTGATAATGATAAAAGGGAAATGCTCTTTTTTGTTGTTTCTAGGAATACAAATAAAGCAGGAAATAACATAAGCATGCAAAACAAACTAGATATGCTATTCCAATCCTCTCGAATGATCGGGAGGCCTAATCACTCGATGATGGAATACTTCTTACTTAGCCGGTGCAATCATAAAGCAAGGCTCGATGGTCCAAAGGCCTATCATCTTGCCTGGCATCCCTGGTCGGATACTAGAAGTTGGATTATCTTCGTGAGATAGGAAAGCATTCACGGAGAACTCTTCGGAACAAAGCCGAATAATGCAAGCCAGATCAGACTCTTCATCTTCCAATCCCTTGAAAGGTTCTGGCATAATGACCTCGGCTAGAGCTGGAAAAGTGGTTCTGATATGAGGAATAGACATCCCTGAAGTGTCGCACTTCCTCTTCTTGCCTCTAGAACCTTGAAAGAGTTCATCATGAGTGGGTTCGTACCTCAAATTGAATATTCTTTTGTTATTTAAGAGTTCAATGAGAGCAGGGGTCCCATGTCCTATGGCTCTGAGGCCTTAGACTAATTTGTAGCCAAACTTGAGCATTTCCTTCACGGCCATTAGAACTGCTGCAGGCCAGCCGGACTCAGGCTTTGAGGCATTGTGAATCATGGAGACTAGCTCAAAACTATGGAAAGATACCTCAAGGAAGGCGTTGGCATCAATGTAGGAGATAAATGTCTCCTAGAAGATAGTCATGGGCTTTCAGCCATAATAGTGATCAACTGATTCTCGGAAACTTGAGTCTCCTATGGAGGGTAGACTCGACTGCACCTACTGTGTGCAACCAAGGTCTCCCTAAAAGCATGTTGTAAGGAGAGTCAACCTTAATCACTTGGAAGTTGACCATGAAGGATCTTGGGCCGATCTCAATCATTAACTCGATCTCACCTTGCACTTCTTGACGCGTGCCATCAAAGGCTCTGATGATTATAATGCTAGGCTTGATAAGAGATGTATCCACCTTCAGGCTCTCAAGAGTGGCCATTGGGTAGACATTCAGGGTTGATATATTGTAGATTAACACCCTTGCGACAATCAAGTCTTCACATTTGACTATGATATGCATGGCCAAGGTGTGATCTCTTCCTTCTAGAGGCAATTCATCATCGAAAAATGAGACTTGGTTGGTGGCCAACACCAATGATACCATACCCTCAAAGGAGAAGTCTATAATATCGGTAGGAACATGCGTTTCCTTCAATACCTTCAATAGAACTCGGAAGATAGCAATAGGGCTAAAATAGAAATTTGAGCTGGAGATTTTTTTAACTCTTGGGATAGGCTATGGCAGAATTAGAGGATCGAAACCTCGAATGATGGGGATGATATGGGTTCCCTTCTAGATAAATCCTGGAGATGGCTCTGCAACTACAGGTAGTGCCAAGACTAAAGGAGTAAAGCATTCAATGGTTGGCATGGCTTGTCCTTCCTTTGGAGTTGGCGCCTCTGAATCCATAGGTAATTTTGTAATCTTTTCGATAACAACTGAAGTTGGAGGAAATGGAGGGATCCTACATAAGCGCTCTTGCAAGTATTAGTCAAAATCCTTCCTTAATCCTATTGATTTAGCACTGTGGCTAGTTCCCACTTGGGTTTTTTGAGAGCATAGGCTTGCTGTCATGCAATCGCTCCTTCGCACAGATTCTCTTTCAATCCAGATGATACCATGGTTGGCTAGACTCTGAACTTATGCTTGGAGCACTCTACAATCGAATTAGGCATGTTGGTCCCCACTATCACAGAATGAGCAGACTCCCTAGTTAAAACCTAGAGCTTCTATGTTTTCGAGAACAATGTGACTTTCTTGGGTTAGGGCCCGCAACATGGCTTTCCAAGGGAATGAAGGGGATGAGAAATCAGGGATCCTCTCCTCCATTATAGAGATAGAATTCACATTCCCTTCTAGGTTAGGAGGCAAGGGGTTAGTGATGACATTCAGCCAGGCCATGTTGTCGAACTATACTAACTTGTTGTCGATGGAATTCTGGATTCAGTGTCTCAAATGCGCATACTCTTCTAAGGTATGTCCTTCGCCTCCAAAATAGTGTTCACATTTCTTGGATGGATCAAAATCGGGTAAAGGAGAACTGTCTCTGGGTCTCGCAAAAATTAGAGTCATTAGCTTCTTCTCCAATAGATAAGCATAAAGCTCTACCATGGGCATGGGTAATGGAGTGAATTTCTGTGGTTCCGCCTTGGGATATTGGGGTGGATCGGGCCTTCCCCTTTGACTGAATGCTCAGTAAGGTGCCTAGGCTGACTAAACCTGTTGCAGATAAGGCCAGGCATTCGGGGCTGTGTAAGTAGAAGTAACACCCCTATGTCCTTTAGGCGCTTTGTCAATCACATGAACATCGACTTGCTTCCCTTTGTGTCCGGTTGCCTTTTTAATCTGTTGTTCTATCATAGAATTTAAAACTTCAGGATTGACTATTTTCTAGCTCTTAATACCCTCATCAATGTGCTCCCTAATAAGAAACAGGCTTGCGAAGTGAGTGACTTGGGCACTGATAATCTTCTCGTAGTAAGGAGGCTTAAGGTTATCAATGAACCATTTGATCATCTTGTCTTCCGTCATTGGAGGAAGCATTTGGGCAGTTAGCTCACGCCACCTTTGGGCATACTCATGGAAAGATTCCCCACTCTACTTCTCTGTCCTCTGAAGAACTGTGTGATCGGGCGCTATCTCAGTATTGAACTGGAAATATTCCAAGAATGCATTGGCCATCTCTCTCCAGCTAGAGGTCTTTTCCAATCTCACATACCAGGTGGCTATAGGGCCAGTCAAGCTATCAGGGAAAATCTAGCAGAGCAACGGATGATTGTCTCCATAAGGTGCCATCTTCTTATAAAACATGCGCAGATAGGCGCAAGGATCTCTAGTGACATCATACTTGACAAACTTAGGTGCCTTGAACTTAGGAGGCATAATGGCCTAAGGGAAATTGGTCAAACTATCTAGATCGACACTTCCTCGAGCGCTGGAGCTCTTTATGATATGTATTTTCTCAGTCAAGGTCTCCATTTGACTTTTGACCTGACTATAACCAGACTCTGAGGTCTTGTCCTTAGAAGGATCCACTTCTTGGTTGTTCTCTTGTTGGGTGAATAGTGGTGTTGTTTGGTCCTAATTCGGCTCTAGTGGTGGCCGATTCTCGTTTTCAAAATGGGGTACAAAGCCCTCTAGAGTGGGACCAGATGATCCTCGGTTCCCTCTTACAACCAACTATTGCATCATGTGCATCATTTCTACCATCTACTCTTTCAGGAGAGCGATTTCATGAGTGTTTTCCTCGATAAGGGAAGGACCACTAGTAGATATCTCTTTAGCACGAGACCTAGTGATGTTAGGATCACAGTATGATGGTAATTTGAATCGTTTCCTTTGAGTAATCTTTTCTCTTTAGGAACCTGGAAAGAAGAAGAATGGGATAGGAGAGAAATGGGGTACATTTGAAAATTTGACAATGTGGAAACACAAAACAAACCTAAAGTTAGTTCATGTTCTTGCTCATTTAAAATGCACATATCATTTTTGAAATATTGGCTAGGACCCTTGATCAGGTATTTATCATGGTGAGTTTCTATAGTGATGCAAAATTAATGCACGAGCTTGGCAAGTAACTGAAACTTTCATATCATGCTTGAAATTACGGGATGGACCCTTCTTTTTTGATTACATGGAAAAGTAATGCTTTTACAAAGTTTGAATTTTTACAATGCCCCAAGATCATGGGTTGTAGAAAATAACTCCAATAGTGGGCCTTTTACAATACAAGGAAATTCAAATTACAATCAAGAGCTTCATTCTTGATAGCTTGGCTTTCTCGGAGAAGATCTTGAACTTCTGGGCAATGTCCTCCATGGCGTGGAGTTCCGACTACTTGCCACAAATATTATCTATACACATTTACATGATAGGCCATCAGTGCATGCATGCATGCCCTTGTAGGGTTGGAAACCCTTAGGGACCGGGCATGATCTAATGTGTGAGCAACGAGGTTGCTTTTCCCTAGGGCTTAATCACAGATGCTGTGCAAACATGATAGATAGAACCTGGAGTAGAGCATGACTCTTTGATGCAACCAAAAAGGGCAAACTTGCAAATGGAAATGGAAATTTTCCCCTTGACTCATTTGAAGACAATCCTATGATGGATATCCTACCCTAAGCTGGGATGTTCACTCAGATTTGGCTCTTCCTAGTCCTTAAGGGTTTGACGTAGTCTAGGCCAACTATATAAGACACGGCTTAACTGGTAAGTTGGTCCTATTCTTAGGGGGGACCTTGATCATTTAATCCTTTCCTTTATAGAAGTTGTGGGATAGAGCAAATCAAGGGGGCCATTTTAGCATAATCTTGTCCACCTATGGACCTAGGAAAAGCCTACAATTTGGCATCCAGTAACTATCTAAGGTGTACGCATCCAACATTAGCCTTTAACGCTGATGTGTCCCCAGTGGATTTCAACATTAGCCTTTAACACATCCAATTTCAATGTTTTTGAAAGTCAATGTCCAAAGATTAGGATTTTATCAAAAGCTCTAAAGGCTAAACTCTCTAAGTGTCCCCAGTGGAGTCGCCAGTTTGTCGACGCCTTGCCTCGCGGCTTTCATGTCGACCACCCATCGCAATAATGCTCGTGCACATATGTGGAGGAGGTGTGTCTTACCTTGGGTGTGTGATTGGAATGTGAGTTGATTTTATGGAAATTACCAAGGGTAAGTGAAGTCGCCACCAATCATTGGATTTTTTCTAAGGTGTGATTGGTCACCTGACTCTATTTGATTTTATTACCGATCCTAGATTAGAAAAAAGGGCATTTTTCCTAATCTAATATGGATGGGCATAAATCTTGATTCTTGAGTTTGGAAGTCTGGTTATGTGTGGGGAAGGTGCTAGGCACCCCACAATGCCTGTCTATAGACGGTCCTTTATTTTGGTAAAATCATAATTTTTCAGACATTGGTAGTTGAAAACAAGCTATTGGCATTATTTTTCGGGGCTTTAATTGTGTTGGGCTTTGGGGTTTGGTTTCAGAATAGGTGTGGTCTCGATCAATGCTTTCCAAGTGTGTTTGAAGTCGTTACCAAATTTCCATGGTGAAAATCAGGCAGCATTTCGCCTTATTTTCTTAGGTGAAATTCGGCAGCGCTTCGCCTCAAATGCATCATAGCACGCCAAATGCTATTCTCACCAAGCTTTCGACATGAGAATACGACAATGGGGATGCCCCATTTTCATGGCAAAAATCCAGCAGAGTTTCGCGTTTGGTAGGCGATGGCACACTGGCAGGGTTTCGTGTCTGTGTATACAGTGCGTATCGACATGCTTACACCGTGACAAATTGAAGCCCTCCAAAGCATTAGAACATGCTAATACGTGTAGCATACACGAGGAAACCAATGTCACCTAGTGACATGGATCAAGATAATTACGCCGTGATGATCGTGCACACACTATAGCATGAATATGCATCTACGACATTCGCCTTGAGCACAAACCCATACTACAAGGTCAAACGCTCTCATGACTAGAGAGGGTCGCTCACGTAGCCATGAGAGTCCATCATACAAAGTACACAATCACCCCACACACACGCAAGCAAATATATATATATATATGTATATATGATAGGCCAAGAATATATTGACCCCTTTGGTAAATTAATCAATTAATTAGCTAAGTTAATTAATTAAATTCAATTACATGCAATAAGCGTGGTAGCACAAACAAATCACCAACTTAGGTAAATGCAGTGAAAAATAAATTTGACACAAGTGATTTGTTTACGAATGGGGAAAACCACTGAGGCAAAACCCCACCGGGTGAATTTAAGGTCACCACTCCCGAGAATCCACTGTTATCAAAACAAGCGATTACAAGTAAAGGAATCCCATTACCTTATACCAACCTACAGTTGAACCCTTACCCTAATATCCAATTGGAATTGTAAAGTAGTGACAATCTCTCCTCTTCAATGCACGGCTCCTAGTACGTGACTAACCAATTGATGCACGGATCCAAGTACCTGACTAACACACCAACTTGAGGAAGATGTTGTCTACAAAGTTTTTCAGTTCATCCAAACAATGAAGATCAAGAAGCTCCTTGGTTACAAAACCCTTGGCGCAAAGACACAGTAGCTTCTACAAAGAATTTGATGAACTAGGTCAACTTTTGTCTCCTGTCACACAATGCATGAAGGGATGCTATGATTCCTTCTGTGACGACCTTTAAAATAATCCTTATATATGTCTAGGGTTGTGAGAAAAGAAACCCTATACAAACATACATGGATATGCATGAAATCAGATCTGGAAATCTGAATTTCGTAATTCTCGATAGATACTGTTTCTGTTGCGCAGCTGTCGAGCTTCGTCATTAAATCTTGATAGATGTCATCTGCTGAGCTATCTTTCGAGTTTTAATGAACAACACTTCTTCACTTGTTTCTTGGACAGTTTTGCATGGCTTCAATACTAGACTTGAACTCTTGTTCCTTGAAGTACTAAACCCATCCTAGATCTACCCAATTACAAGTAAAGTACATTTTGTCAAAGGATTAGCCAATTTACATAACATATGTTCTAACAAGTTCCACATATGTCCTAACAATATATATATATATATATTTATTTATACATGCATTATGCACAATGCTATCACATAGAGCAAGAAAATAAACCAAACATTGCCAACGTTCCAAGGGTATGGTTCAACAAGGTATAGGAAAAGTAAACAGACATTGCCATACCCAGGAAACATGGCCCAAGTAAGGAGCAAGAAAATAAAAGGGGGTACATGGATGGGGACCCTAATACATGCTCTAGAGAAAAGGCTTAAAGAAAAGGAAAGAGAATACCACTCTGGACGGGCTAGGCCCTCTATTCTACTAATCATTGTCCTTTGTGGGCTTGCATCCTTGCCCTTTTTGCTTGCACCTAGGAGGTCACACCCTTTGCTCCAAGCGTCTTTGCTCCATGTGTTTACGTACAAAGACAAAAAGAAACAAGCCAGCAGACAAGCAAAGAAACAATCAAAAGGAAAAGCATGCTAAAGACAAGCTAGGAAAAGAGATGCCAAACGGGGGCAAACAAACATGTGAAGCACAGGAAGAGGCAAACAAACATGTTATCAAACAAAAAGGGGGCGTCCTAGGAGGACAAATGTAGGTTTGGATCGAATGTCCATAGCTCCATTAGATTGAAGTATGGACGACACACAAACTCACGCATGAACATAAAGATGGCAAAATTGGACACGACCCATGAACCCGACATGACACGACATGAAATTAGCAAGTTATGGGTTAAGGCTTAACGGGTTCGTGTCATATTTGGGTTGACACGGTTGACTCGTTTAATAAACAAGTTGGGTTAGTGTTGAACATATAGAACCTGTTTGACCCGTCTAATTAAATGACATTTTACTAATATACCCTTCAAACTCTAGGTATATAAACTTATTAGTTGTTGTGATTTATTTTCCTTGACATATTGTAATTAATTATTTGTGATATTGGGATATGTTTTAGTTTTGAATGATTATTTGTTATGCAATTACTTGTTAGTTCTGAATTTATATTAAAAATATTTATTTGTTGTGTCTTTTCATAATTGTTTTTTTTTTTTTTTTTCATTTTGATAAAATTTGATAAACAGGTTGACACGACTGACCTGTTTAATAAATAAGTTTTGTTAGGGTTGCGAAATCTTAACCCATTTAATAAACATGTCGGGTTAGTGTTGACCTATATAGTCGAATACTCATGAGTTGACACGACAAGAACCTGACACACGAACACAAATTGCCACCCCTACATGAACATGTAGGCAAGTATGCAACAAGAAACCATAGAAGCAAAGAAAGCCAAACAGGTGGCATAGAGCAAGCAAGGCAAAAATATCCACATTACATGGGGCGGAGAAATGTGTGAATCTGGCACACCAACACCACGGAGGTGTATCTCATAGGTCGTCACATCCAAACAAACTCTAGGAGGGACAGATGTAGCCCCTTAAGCATAAACCCACGAAGGGCACAAAGCACATAGCAAAGCTTAGATCTAGAGAGGCTAACACATAGATATAAAGCATAAAAGCAAGCAAGCAAACATGTATATGCATAAAGGAAAGATCCAAACCCTTTAATATAGGACTAGCTGTACGAATGTAGGCTTAGACCACAGGATCTAGATCTACACCCCACCGGAAGGGCCAAAAAGCAAGAAAGAGAGATAACGAAGTACAAAAGGGCTGAAGTAGGCACATGGAATAGCAACCAACATAGATCCAAGTACACAAGCATGGCACAAAGCACATAAACACATAGATCTAAGTATATGAACATAGATCTAAACATTAACATGTAGATCTAAGCACAAACAAGGCAAAGAACACAAAAGGCGTGTAGATCTAAGCATAAGAACTTATATCTAAGCATACACATGGCAAGGAGCCTAAAAACATGTGAATCTAAGCATAAACATGAAAAAGAGCCTAAAAACATGTGGATCTAAGCACAAACATGAAAAGTAGACATATCCTAACCCAAGAAGGCTAGGCCAACAACATCAAAGCGATAAATCATGGAAAAAAGCAAGTAGACATACTAGGAAAGCTATAAAACATGCTAGGAAAAGCAAATAAAGCATTTTATGAGCAAAAAGAAGTAAAGAAAAGCAATAAAGAGAAAGGGGTGTGGATTGTATTTAAAAAGCTAAATCCACACACTTAAACCTCAAATCCAAGGTATGGAACCAAGGAGAGGAAGATTAGGTGAAAGAACACTACCTTGAAGATTGTAGAGAAAAGGTGAGAATTTTTTGTGCTCTAAGGTGTTTTGATGTGTTTGGATGTGTTTAGGAGAGAAATAAGAGAGAGAAGAGAAGAGAGAGGGATCTACCCATAACTGCCTAGAAAATCATTTTTCTTACAAAATGAGTGGTCTACGGGTATCTATATTGATAGAGTGACCCTTCAGCTGCCGGCGCACCTCCAAAGGCAATCGGCCACCTTGCTGATGTCAACAATTCTGACCCTATCCTGGTTTGGCTTCAAGCACATATTTGAAGGCCTTCCCAGACTCGAATTGAACTGATCTTGGAGTCCTTGGAAAGATTTGGATGGCTAGTTTCTAGAACACTAAAGAAATTGAAAATCTAACGGTTGGATCAAGAGTTATGGCCTCGAGAAGCATACTGACATGCCTTTTACGGTTTTCTGGATATCTCTACCATTTTAACTTCGATTTCAACCCATGAATAGTCATTGGAACGAGAATTTGATAATCTTCATAATGGCCCTACTCCTAACCCCTTCTGATGGTTAGATCAAAATTAGGGTTTTTGGTGTCCCTAAGATTAGGTTAAACTTGGTCAAAGTTGATGAAAATCACTGAGTAGCTCGGGTTTGATGTAGAAACATGAAAAATATCATTTTGGGATTATTTTGACCCAAATTTGACTTTCGATCAACCCAAGGTTGACCAAGGGCATTTTGATCAATTTGACCTGAATTGGCACTTCAAGTGCTCCGATGCTCGAACGGGTTGCGCCACGTCACTCTAGATATTTCTGCGGCCCTATGGAAAAAAGATAATATTTTTAGAATTTTCGAGGTCCAGCATGCAAATCGAAAGCGGACAAAATACGGTGTCTACAAGCCTAAAATCAAAGGCTTCTTGAAAAAGAAAATCTTGGGCCTAAGGTAACAAATATGCTATGGACCTATCATCATTATGAATCTCCCTAATCTTTGGCCTCCTTGTTGCATGTAAGGGCTTAAAATGATGAGAAATTCATGGGCATTGAGGGGTAGGCGATTATGTATTCTAGGTAAAAGGCTACTTCAAAAAAAAATATTAATTATGAATATATACAAAAGAGAAAAGCCCAAAGGTGATTAATGCATAGTGGCCCATATTTGAGACAAGGGGTTGAAAATCTCTAAGCACATTCTAATGAAAGCCCATGAGTGTAAGATAAGAGCTTTATTGTAAGTGGACTAAGCCCTATGAAACTAAGGGCAAGGCTTTTAAGAGGGAATGGAGTGACTTTGTAATTGGGTCTTCATTAAAATGGACTTAAAGACTTTCTAAGAACATCTAAATAAAAGAATATTTCAATTGAGACATGGACTTGTGGGTGCAACCACCCACGACGGTGATGTCATCCTTGTGGCTTGGGTGAGTACGCCTTGGCCTAGGGTGGACCATGGAGGAGAAAAATAGAGTTGCCACCTAGATTAGGTCTAGGAACCATAAATATAGTGCCCTTCGTGGAAGGACTAATCTTTTACCAGAGCACGTGTCCAGATTTTAGGTATGGGGATAGGAAGGTGTTAGGCACCCAACCCCACTCGACCCGTGGGTCGAGTTCCACTCATTATGTTCCAAGTCTTAATCCTATTAAAGGCAGGCTTAATACGTTATTCTAACTCACACTCACACTCACACTCGCACACACACACACACACACACACACACACACACTCTATCATTCATCTAAAGAATACAACATGGCATAATCATCCCCAAACGTAACATTCATCTATCATGGCATTTAAAAAAAAATCTCCAAGGGCAGAAACATTGCAAAGGCAGAATCAACAAAACATGTTTAAGCATCTAAACATCACAGACATGGCATTCAAGCAAACATGTTCATGTTATACTAGACATATCAAGCCCATATTCCAACCAAGGCATGTTCATCTGAATGCATGATTTACCTCACTTACCTCACAGCACCTATACATCAATGCATGTTCATATTCATATGCATGTAGATAGTGAACAAACAAATCAAAACCTTAATAACCAAAAAAGATGTAAAACAAAATAGTGAAACAAAGACTCAAGGGTAGATAAAACAGGTTAAAAATGTGGATAAAACAAAGGAAAAACAAGAAATTGAATTAGGGTTTCTGGGCAAGAGTGTGTATGTGCATACATAGGGTATGCAAGCTGAATGCGCATGCATACACACCCGAAGCCCTAACCTAGAAATTGCATGACAGAAACTCAGAAAACAAGAAATAAACAAAGAAACTAACAACCTAGCATGCTTTTAAATGAAACACTAAATAAACCTAAATTAAAAAAACATATTAAGGCATATAAATTCAAACAAGAACATATATTAATAAAGGAAATCAAAGGAAAGTGAAGAGCCAAAGTTAGAAACTTTATTTCAATACTAGAACTCTTTAGAGCTTGATTTTGACCATTCCCCTCAGTCAATCTATTCACAACCAAATCAAAGATGAGTTAGTAAACTTAGAACTTAAAGATCAAGACCGGAAAATGTCTCAATAAAAAAAAATAAAAAAAAATTGACTTGGGGATGTTTTTTGAAAAACTCCCTCTTTAATTCATTAGTTTCTAGTGAATTTTATGTGTTTTACCATAAGAATTCGTCCTCCTTTGAAAATCTACCATTTCACTCTTTATATAGTTGAAAATAGGGGTTTGGGGTGGCTTCCAGATGATGTTGGATTCGTTCTAAACCAAGTTTTAATGTAGAAAACCTTTCCTTTCTGGTTTTTGGAACCCTAGCATGTGCGCACATGCCCATGTATGCGTAGACATGCATGAAGCATGTGCTCGTAGAGCTTGAGCATGCGTGCACATACACGTGTGTGCGTACGCATGCCCTAGGGTTTTCGTGGCCTTTCTTTACCAAAAATAGATTTATTCTTCCAAAAATAAGTTATATTTTCTATAAATATTTTCCTCAAGTTAATTTTCATTTGATCGGGCCCTAAACCAACCTTGGGCTTTAGAATTCTTACATTATTGGGGAATAGGAGCCCGATGTGAACATAAGGGGGAGTCACCACCTAGTTTTTGCAATGGTCTAGGAATCATATATATAGCATCCTCTCGAGGAAGGACCTTTTGATCTTACTACCAGAGATATGGGTTCGGAGTTTAGGTACGTTCTTGGGAAGGTGTTACGCACCCAAGACCGCCCAACCCTAAGGTTGGCTTCTCATCATTGTGTCTTACGTCTTAACCTCATTAAAAACATGTTCAACACTTGTATATATACTCACACACACACTAGAATACATCTAAGCATACAACATGGCATCATTATCCCAAAACACATACCTATCTATCTATAAACATAAGAGAGCCAAACCCATACATACATGAGAATCCCTAGCATGTGAAACCCTATCATATCATTTATCTCAAACAAAGGCAGTAACTTAATCTTGGCAATTATAAGATCATATAAACATCCATACTTAAAACCAAATATCATACAAACATATTCGTCCAAAAGATGCATGTTCATATCAATGCATAACCTACCTTTACTTACCTTTCAGCAACACAGCACCTATGACATCAATGCATGGACATGTGAATAGATCGCATGACCTTAAAACTATTAAAAAAAGACAAAGAAGAAAAAAAAAAAAGAAAAAAAAAGAAGATAAACCCTAATCTAAACATGTTGAAGACAAGCAAGCATGTGAACGAAGCAAATAGAAACTTATTAAGCATAAAACATGTGAAAAGAAACCTAAAACAGGAACATATTATATGAAGCAAAGAATGAAATAGAAAAATTATGGTTTCTGGGCAATGGCCTGCGTACGCAGACAGAGGCCTGCGTATGTGGGGTTTAACCTGCACACGCATGCTTATGACATGCATGCGTGGGATTGTTCAAAACCCTAACTCAGAAACACGGAACAGAAAAACAAAGGATAAAAGAAAAACATAAATCTAACAACCTAGCATGCTTATAAACGTCAAACAAGCATAAAACTAAACAAAACAATTTTATATAAACATAAAATAGACAAGAAAAAAATATTAAACAGAAAAAAGAAAGACAAAAAAGAAAAGAAAGCTAGAATGAATACCTTAAAGCAAAAAACTCCTAGGCTTATTTTTTACTATTCCCCTCAGTCAAATCTATCGCAATTCAATAAAATAGTGATTAGAAACTTTAAACGTAGAGGATTGGGGCCAGAAAAGGTCTCAATCAGATAAAAATGACTTGAGGGTGTTTTCTGAAAAACTCCCTTTTTATTCACTATTTTCTAGTGAATCCTAGGTTTTTCCTGTGGGATTTCTGTGTGTTTTGAAAATATACCATGTAAGGCTTTATATAGTGGAAGAAATGGGGTTTGGAACGGCTCCTAATAGATGTGGGATTCATTCCAAACCTCAGCTATTATTGCAGAAAACTTTCCTTTTTATGTTTCTAAAACCCTAGCTGCGTACGCAGAAGTGTGCCTATGTACACATGCTTTGGCCCACGTACGCAAGCCGATACCCACATACGTAGGCCGAGGGCCACTTTGGTCTTTTATTTTCAAAAATAGATTTTTTACTAATTTAAAAGGGCTATATTTTCCATTTTAAAATTTGTCAAGACAATTTGATATTTTGATTGGGTTTTAAACTAGCCTTAGGCCTTAGAGTTTGAGTATCATTAGGGAACGGAGGCCTGAATCGTAAGGGGTACAAAATGCGGTGTCTACACCCAAGTCATAAAGGGTACAAAATGCGGTATTTACAGATGCCTTTCTTTTAATTCGTGAGCTCTGCTATCAGAATCAAAAGAATAAGAGACAAAATATTTTGTTTCGACGTACAGCTTAGGCCCAACCTACGCACACGTCAAACAACATGCATACATGGGGTGAGGTGCAACTTCGTAGAGTCACGTAGGATTCATATGTCTGAATTCCCACCTTTGTTACTAAAGAAATGAGCAATGACAGGTTTACTTTCCAAGAACCTATTTTGCCAATTGCAAGCAAAAGGCGAGTGACTCCCTATTCTAGAGTCACTAAAAAGAAAAACAAACATGGCTAACAACTTTAACCATCAACCAAGCAAACAGGGGGCTCTTAAGAGCTAAAATGATACATCTCTATGGTGTCCATTTGGGGCTGTTGCCTCAAGCTTCTTTGGGTGGCTTTCGCCTTTAGGTAGTTTTTGTCTCTATATCAATCTCCCCTAATCTGGCAAGGCTCTTGCCTCTATGTGACTTCTATCTCAATCTCTTCTATTCTAGGTGGCTCTTGCCTTAATTCTGATGTACATGTTCAATTCCAGGAAGGATATGTACTCAAGTTCTGCATTATTCTTTTCTTGACTTGTCTAGGGTTTGTGCCTGCATATTCAATTCCCACAGGATATGTGCACAAGTATGGTAGCAATCTCAGTAGTTTTAACTTACGAGGAAGTCCTTGGTGATGTATGATCCATCGAAGAAAGTGACTCTCTGAGGAGTGTGTTGGTGACTCACGAGGGAGCCTTTTTGGTGATTTTCGACCCATAAGGAAGTTTTTAGTGGTGTGAAGCCTACTTGGGAAAATTCTTCTTCTCTTTTATGACTCATCGAAAAGTATGTGTCAGTTCTACTCTCGAGGAGTTTTCATGGTAATTCTCGGCTTCTTGGGGAAACTCTTTTCCTCACAACCTTCAAGGGAGTTGTCTTAGTGTTTTGGACCCACGAGGGAGTCCTTGATGATTCTTGGGGAAAACTTCTATATTTTGTGACTCATTGGGGAGTCGATTGATGATCTTAACCCACGGGGGAGCTTTCTTAGTGATTTTTGATCCATTGGGGATATTCTAAATCCCTTCAATTCACTAGGGATGTTACTTAGGCTCTTCATGCCTCTTAATCTGCTGAAGGTATATTTGCCATTCGAGTGTCTTTGTAACATTTTTGCTATTACATGGTTCACTGGGGATACTCTCGGATTTTCTCTTGCACTTCCCATATGTTGAGAGTCCATTATGGATATTCTAAAAACATTTTATGCTAAATTACATGTAGTTTAAGTGGGAGGCGTAAACTACATAGAGTTTAGTCATCAAACCTTCCCGCATCTTCATTTTTCTCCAACAGTTACCAACCATTTCATTCTTTTCTTCTTATTTGTCTTCATCTTTCTCATCTCTTCATATTCTTTCTAACTCTTCAACTCCCTTTTCTCTCTACAAATACTCTTTGCCTCTTTTCATTCTCTCATCTCTCACAATCTGAAACTCTCTTCCTCTCTCGTCTTCTTCGTGGCACCCAAGTCCAAAAGCAAGAAAACTTCCTACATGATTTCTAGCAAAGTCTTCAATTTCACCCGGAGTCTCCTCCCATGATCTACAGGCCACAAACCATCTTTCAGAGGGTGCACGAGCCAGATTGGTAAGTTTTTCAAACTTTTCTCATTTTCGAGTTTTGCTATGATCTTCCATTTTAATATGTTTTTGGACATGTAAATGCTTGGGTTTTGTTGTGGGATGAGTCTAGATGAAAACCTGATGTCTTAGGAGGGGTAGAAGCATGCATATGATGAGTTTTGATCAATGGTAGGCCAAAAATGTTGAAGAAACCTCTTTGTCTGCATTCATGTGTCGTGCATGCGTGTGCGGCCAGTATTCTTGTGTTTTCATACTCTCTTCATGTGTATGCGTCCATGCTCATTAGTTCATACGGACGCATGCCCCAACATATGCACGCATGTAGGACCCTGTGTGCCCATACACGGGACCTGCGTGCGCATGTTCGCACTTAGAAACTCATTTTTGTCCAGTTTGATTCTTTTTACTCTTTTTCCCATTTTTCTTCTCCAATCATGATTCTCATGCTCCCTTTCATCTCTTTTTGTAGGCTTTACCCTCTTTCACTAGTAAATGCAGTACTAATCACATCTCTTCATGGTATTGGGCCTTAACGGAAGACACGAAGGCCTTGGTGCACACTATTGGTTTTGAGCCTATCATTCGCTTGATTCCTGAGAGTTTAGCCAGTGGCATACTGGTATAGGCATTAGCCGAGAGGTGGTGGGACACTACCCACACCTTTCACATTGTTGAAAGGGAGATGACGGTGACTCCCTATAACTTCCACTGCATGATGGGTTTGATTCAATGGGTCCCTCATCAATCTAGAGTGTGAGTCTAGCATTCAACTAGGTGTAGACCTACTGAGGCATAGGTACTTTAGTGAGAGCATTCGCTACTTTGACTTGGAGGTGGACTACAAGGCTTGTTCTCAGACGACGCTTGAGGATTGTGCCCGGATGGTAAGGGCATTCCTGCTGCATCTATTGGGGGCGTATCTCTTTACCAATGGAGGGCAGACGGTGTCGTTGAGGTGGTTGAACCTTTTTCGTGACTTCGGGCAAGCTCGAGAGGCAAACTAGGGCCAAGCTTGTCTTGCCTACTTGTACTCATCCTTGGACACTCTTAGCCGGGGGACTCTGCATCAGCTAGTGGGGCCTTGGAAGCTCCTTAAGGTTAAACCTTCTTTCTTTTCTTATGTACTTCCTATTCTTGCAAACTGTATCTATTCCTATGTCATCTAGGTTTACAAACTGCATTCCATGCTCTTGCAAACCGTGCCTATCATCTATCTTGAAAACTGTACAATATCTTACAAACTATCATCTTACAAACTATCTTTATCTTGCAAATTGGCTTTATCTTGCAAACTGTGTGTTCTCTTATCTTGCAGCGTTGAGCCGTGAACTATGGTCTCATTACTCGTGGAGCAGAGGTGGATTTAAGGAGCTTTTCTTCTATTCAGGCTCATCTCAATAGCCTTTCTTCTAAGGATGTGAGTAGAAAAATCTTCTTCCTTTTACCTTCTTTGTATGTTCCACAAGATTTTTCTTATAACCATGTATGCTTCTGTAGATTGCTTGGAGTCCTTGGGTAGGTGCTCCTCTTACTGCGGACTCGGACCTAGAGGCCGCCACCATCATCTCTTCCAAGGTTACCCAACCCTTAGAAGGCGCAGGTTTGAGGGTCCTCTACCTAGCTAAGAGGGTTTCTTGCCAGCTAGTGGGTGAGGACACCGCAGGTCTCGATGGATCCTCCCCTATTCATGCTTTCCCCATTTTCCATGACGGATGCTGAGTACCAGTTATGGAGGAATGACATTCCACACGCCTAACGGCTCTTGGGTGACCTTGACTATTATGAGTTTAGTGAGACTCGTCTTATGCCTTCATTTCCCACTGGAGTTTGTATCTTCTTTCTTTCTCCTTTCCTTTCTACTTACCTTGCGTACATTGCATGTGATGATATTCAAATATGTTGATTATGTCAAGATGTGGCCGGTCTTGCCACGGGTGGCTCAGTTGATCCTTCCTACTTGCCTTGGTCGGTCTATACCTACGGCCCTGATGGCTTGCTCGGGAGCATCCTGTGGGACATAACTCGAATGTCATGGGCTAACCTTCTCCTCAAGGTACACATGCGATGAGCCCTTTTTATCCTTGTCCCTTGTGTTAGGATATGTGCCCTTAAATCCTATTGTATGATGCTATGTATGACATTATGTATGATATTATGTTGTGATTAATAAAGTTATTTTATTGTAATCTAAAATAATGGTAACATGAATATTTGGACATTATCATATAGTCCATGAGATGCATAGTATATTATTTATGCGATTTAGTCACAGAAGATATAAATCTCAAATTCTTTGTAAACTCAGAATTTTAGTTCTTAGTCGGTGATGAAATTGGGCATTTCATCTATAAAGACTATAGCATATCAACTAAGATGATTTGTCTTGATCATGAAAGTGGAGACTTCTAGTTGATATGTTGATGTGTTTTAAGTGTTAAGACATATTGAACTGGACCGCTGTGAGATTTATTATTCCCTAACAATTGTCAAATGAATAATAAATCTCACGACTTCTATTTACATGAACTCTTAATCCTGAGAGAATAGTGAACCTGATCATGAAGTGTAGGTTGCTTCGATATATCACAAGTGAGATCTAAAGTCATGATCAAAACCTCAATATATTGGGTAGCCACATTTAGTGTTGAAGGAACATATATTCTCAAGATGGAATTCATAATTTCTTAACGGAGATATAAAATATTCTCTTGAGATAAGTTTAATAGGTTTGGTTATTCAGAGTGTTAGTCCTAACCACTTTAGTAAGAAGTTACTAAAGTATATATTTATGAAATTGGATTTCATTAATATATGATGAAAAAATTAAAGTATTAAACTGGGTACTCAAGGATTAAGATGTAGTAATCTTCAAAGTGGCAGTCAACATTCATGACTTTGTATTACTACGAATATTTTAATGAATGGGTTGAATGTATAATAAAGTCTTGGGATATAATTTATTAATAAGGCCTAGAATGCAATTATATTTATATAGTGGTATTAAATATAATTAGTGTTAATTTTGGGCTTCTCAAGAGTTGACAAAAAGGCCCAAAACCCATTGGAGCTAGTGCCTTATTTGTCCCTTTTGGTCTCACTTCAAGCCACATGCTAGAGCCCAATTAGAATGGCCCAAAAGGCTAGCCCAATTAAATAATCAATTATATATAAGGAGAGAAAAATTCAGAATTTGGTAAGGAATGGTAATGTATGGTAACATATGAAATGGTGTGTATGTGAGTGTAAGCCACTCTCCTATTCTCACTTGAACACATACGTGTAAACCGATTAAGAGACCACACTTCTTGGGCATAAGTGGAATTGAAGTGAAGATTAAAAGTGTTCTCAAGTACTTCTAATCTTTGGTTTTGAATTTCACTGCACTAAGGCACGCTCTCTTGTTCTTAAATTCTGAAATTTACATAGTACACGTTATCAATTGCGAATGAAGTAGATCCGTTAATTTTTCGTTGCATATGTTTTGTATACAATACAAACTATGTTTTTCCAACAATTGGTATCAGAGTGGTCTTCAATTTCAAATTTTTATAACATGTTTTGTGAGTTTTGAAATCAAAGATAGTAATTTCATGATGTTAGAAGATTCTACAATCAATTTTCTACATGGTTATTGAAATTATTGTTTGATAAAAACTAATATTGATTTTATGATGTTGTTTAAGTTTGATATTAAGTATGTTAGATTGAACTTCAAGGCTATAGCATCAATGGAATTCAGTTTTTGGTCTAAAACTCAGTCTATTATGTTCATATGATGGTAGTTTGTTCATGAAAATCATTGAAAACTGCTTTAGAAAAATTCTGAAAAAATTTTAGTTTCACGATTTTCAATCGATCGAAAATAACCTTCGATCAATCGAGTGAAGATAGAAACCTTCTATCCAATTTGATCGACTCTCGATTGCTAGTCGACCGATCGAATGTTCTTTTTTGATTGATCGAGTAGTGATTAAGTATCAATCGAGCTAGGCAGAAAGTTTGGTATGAATTTTTTCATTTATTCGATTGATCAAGAAAAAGGTTCAATTGATCGAATGCAGTGAATTT
This sequence comes from Notholithocarpus densiflorus, assembly GCA_030021035.2. Lineage (NCBI taxonomy): Eukaryota > Viridiplantae > Streptophyta > Magnoliopsida > Fagales > Fagaceae > Notholithocarpus > Notholithocarpus densiflorus. The sequence goes on along the minus strand of JARYZH020000473.1, from coordinate 82,188 downwards.
TGAATTTTCACTAAGTGTTTTCACACTTTAAAAGGCAAGGCTATGTGTGATGAGATTACACATGATTTCTAATTAAAAACCTTTCTTTTAAAATATCTAGTGGGAGAGAGATACAAGGGCTGGATCTCACAGCCTCCATTATTGGTTCATAGTAGTGTGGGTAAGCACCTCGTCTTGGTGTATATGTCTCATGATCCCAAAGGAGGGTGTTTACTTCATAGTACTACAAGATTGAACTTACCCGTTTAAAGTAGTGTGAACAAGTACCTCGTCTTAGCATATATGCCTCGCGATCCCAAAGGAGGGTGTTTTGTTTCATGGTACTACAAGTTTAAACACTATAAGGGAGATGAAATATGGCTACACATGATTCTAGATAATGGTGTACACTAGAATAAGTGTAATGTTAACCTCCCAAAGGAGCTATGTCATTATTTACTTAGAGGCTAAAGTTAATACGGCATATTATTAGTGTTTGATAAGAGTTATCATGATTGCACTAATAATGAGAATAGTTTTCAATCAATCATGATGTTTATAATATACTTGCTACCAAGGAATTATAGACATGGATTGGGTTGTCATTGCATATTTTATGTTATGGTTTTATTAAGGTTCCATAATATATGTTTATGTGCTAAATTGATAATGTTCGGTTTACTTACTATATTCATGTTTGTTATTTTCAGATTTAAATCATGGCATCTTTTAAAGAAACTTTCTCACTGTTAAAGAACAAAAATTCGTGCTTTATGAACCTTGTCCTAACTTCCCATCATTAGATGCTCCTCCTGAGGAAAAACAGCGATATGATCGTTGGCAGAAATCTAATGAGATGGCCAAGTGCTATATCCTAGCATCTATCTCAAATGTTCTAAAGCATCAAATGCAAGATGTAGAACTAGCTTTGGACATAATGCTAAGTCTGAATGAGATGTTTGGTGAGCAAGACCGTTCTGCTAGGCAAGAAATTATGAGGCAGATTTATAATACCAAAATGGCTGAAGGTACGTCAGTAAGGTAGCATTGTCTTAGGATGATCTCTCATCTAAATACAATGGAGATTTTAGGTGCCGATATTGATGGAGAATCCAAAGTGGATATGATAAATCAATCACTACCAGAATCACTCAAGGAATTCAGACTTAATTATAACATGAACAAAAAAATTTATACATTGTCTGAATTAGTGAATGAATTGGTGGCGGCGAAAGGCATTCTTGGTACATCCAGTGTTGGTGCTAATATGGTTAAAGCTTCTTCTTCCCAACCTAAGTCGAAAGGCAAGGGTAAAAAGAAGAAGAATAAGGATTTCCCCAAGCAAGATGGTAAACAAATTGTCTTAGGAGTTGTCATCAAAAGAAAGAAAAAGGACTACACCAAAGGAAAGTGTTTCCATTGTGGCGAGAAAGGTCATTGGAAGAGGAATTGTCCAAAATTCATAGTTGCCAAGAATAAGGGTATGAAAAGTTCATTCCTTCTTGAAATATGTTTAGTACAAAATCTCACAGATTCCTAGTGTGTGGATTCAGGTTGTACTAATCATATTTGCAATTCTTTGTAGGGGTTCCAGGAGACCAGAAAGCTGAATGAAGGGGAAATGTTTCTTACTTTGGTTGATGGAAGCAGAATTCCAGATGTAGCTATTGGAGTGTTTAATTTGTGTTTTGGTTCTAGAGTTTTAATGTTGAAAGACTGTTTGTATGTACCTAATATTCGTAGAAATTTAATTTCTGCAACTTATTTAGGTAGACATGGATATTAGGTTATCTTGAAAGACAATGTTGTAATAAAGAAGGATAAAGTGTTTATCTGTTCTGGCAATATTGTTGATGGTCTTTATATTTTTACTCCTGATAAGCATGAATTATACAATTCTAAATTAGATAATAATTCTCATGTAAAATCATTAAAGAGAAAGTTTCCTTCTACTAATGATGCATATCTTTGGCACTTGCGTTTAGGTCATATCAATTCAAATAGAATTCAAAGACTGATCAAAGATGGACTCTTAGAGCCATTGGACTTTGATGGATTTCCAGTTTGTGAATCTTGTTTGGAGAGCAAAATGACCAAAAGACCTTTTAATGCAAAAGGTAGAAGAGCCCAAGAGTTACTTGAATTAGTTCATACGGATGTATGTGGTCCTATGTCAACCCAAGCAAAACGAGGTTATGAGTACTTCATCACTTTTACAGATGATTACTCAAGATATGGTTATGTGTACCTAATGAGACGAAAGTCCGAAGCCTTTGAAAAATTCAAAAAGTTTAGGGCTGAAGTTGAGAATCAATTGGGTAAACGCATAAAGGCCATTCGATTTGATCGAGGTGGCAAATACCTTCTTTGGGATTTCAAGGATTACTTAACTCTAAATGGGATTGTATCCTAATTGACTGCACCTGGAACTCCTCAACAAAATGGTGTAGTAGAGAGAAGGAATAGGACTCTTTTAGAAATGGTTAGGTCCATGATGAGTTATTCAACTTTACCAATTTCCTTTTGGGGATATGCACAAAAAACTGCAATGCATATTTTAAATTTAGTTCCATCAAAATCAGTTCCCAATACACCTAAGGAATTGTGGAGTGGTCACAAGCCTAATATGAAATACCTCCACAATTGGGGATGTCCAGCATATGTGTTAAAAGGGAAGTTTGATAAGTTGGAAGCAAAAATAGAAGTATGCATGTTTTTAGGGTATTCAAAGGAAACTAAGGGTTACTTATCCTATAATCATAAAGATAACAAAGTGTTTGTTAGCACCAATGTCAAATTTTTGGAAGATGATTATGTGAATAATTTTAATCCTAGAAGTAAAGTTGTCTTGGTTGAAATAGATGAACCTGTAATTGAACAACCAATGGATGAAACTAGGAATGATGTGGCTGTATTAGATACACCACAAGATTCTACTCATGAGATGACTAGTACACAGGTGCCTCGTCATAGTGGGAGAATTGTTCGACCACCTGTAACATTTATAGGTCTGGGAGAAACTTATGAAGCTATCCTAAAAGAGACTGAATCTGATCCTTACACTTATGAAGAGGCAATAAAAGATATAGATGCATATTATTGGGTCAAAGCTATGAAATCTGAATTGGATTCTATGTATTCCAATCAAGTTTGGGATCTTGTAAAGGTGCCTAACGGCATTAAACCTGTTGGTTGCAAATGAGTTTACAAGAGGAAGAGAGGGATAGATGGAAAGTTTGAAACCTTTAAAGCAAGGCTAGTGGCAAAAGGGTATATACAAAAAGAAGGTATTGATTATGAAGAAACCTTTTCACCAGTAGCAATGCTTAAATCTATCAAAATTATCTTATCCATTGCTGCTCATTATGATTATGAGATTTGGCAAATGGATGTCAAGATTGCATTTCTTAATGGCAATCTTGAAGAAGAAATCTATATGATGCAACCAGTAGGTTTCATAGCAAAGAACCAAGAGCGAATGGTATGCAAGTCGAAAAGATCCATTTATGGACTTAAGCAAGCATCTAGATCATGGAACATCAGATTTGATCAAGCAATCAAATCATTTGGTTTTGAACAAAATCTTGATGAACCATGTGTGTACAAAAGACATCAAGATAAAGTATTAATCTTCTTAGTGTTTTATGTTAATGACATTCTACTCATTGGAAATGATGTAGGGGTGATGTCATCAGTTAAGATATGGTTGTCAAGCCAATTTGAAATGAAGGACTTGGGGTGAAGATAGTTTTATCTTAGGAATCAAACTTTGGCGAGATCGCAAGAATAGGATATTAGGCTTATCTCAAGCAGGGTATATAGATGTTGGGAAAACACATGGAATAACAGATTTGTATCTCATACAAATACACGCAGCGGAATATGAATGGATCTACTTCATTCATGTGAGATAACATGTAATTTCCAAGTTTTGGAAACAAAGAATGAGAGAGCGTACCTTGGTAATTATTAATACCACTATATAAATATAATTGCACTCTAGGCTTTATTAATAAATTATATCTCAAGACTTTATTATTCATACAACCCTTTCATAAAATATTCATAGTAATATAAGGTCATGAATGTTGACTGTCACTTTGAAAATTACTACATCTTAATCCTTGAGTACCCGGTTTAATTCTTTAAGTTATTCATCATATATTTATGAAATCCAATTTCATAAATATATACTTTAATAACTTCTTACTAAAGCAATTAGGCCTAACACTTTGAATAACCAAACCCATTAAACTTATCTCAATGGAATATTTTATATCTTCGTTAAGAGATTATGAACTCCATGTTGAGAATATATGTTCCATCAATACTAAATGTGGCTGCCCAACATACTAAGGTTTTGATCGTGACTTTAGATCTCACTTTTGATATATCAAAGTAACCTACACTTCATGATCAAGTTCACTATTCTCTTAGGATTAAGAGTTGATGTAAATAGAAGTCGTGAGATTTACTATTCATTTGACAGTCGTTAGGAGAATAATAAATCTCATAGCGGTCCAGTTCGATATGTCTTAACTCTTAAAACATATCAACTAAAAGTCTCTACTTCCATGATCAAGACAAATCATTTTAGTTGATATGTTATAGTCTTTGTAGATAAAATACCCAATTTCATCACCGACTACAAACTAAAATTCTGAGTTTACAAAGAACTTGTGATTTATATCTTCTGTGACTAAATCACATACTATGTATCTTATGGACTATATGATAATGTCCAAATAATCATATTACCATTATTTTAGATAATAATAAAACAACTTTATTAAACATAACATAATATCATAGATAACATCATACAATAGGATTTAAGGGCACACATTCTAACAATCTCCCACTTGCACTAAAGACTATTATGCACTAATCTAACTCCTATTTCCTCCAAATGTGACTCAAAAGTCCTTTGGGGCATGGCTTTGGTAAAGGAATCTGCTAGATTATTTGCACTATTAATCTTTGCTACTACTACATCTCCTCAAGCAACAATGTCTCGAATGATGTGGTACTTTCTTTCTATGTGCTTTCCTTTCTTGTGATTTCTTGGATCCTTGGATTGTACAACCACTCTACTATTGCCACAAAACAATATGATAGAAACTTGCTCCATTCTCACAACACCAAGATCAGAAAAGAATTTCTTGAGCCAAATAGCTTCCTTTACCGCTTCACAAGCAGCAACATATTCAGCTCCTATGGTGGAGTCAGCAATACAAGATTGTTTAACACTCCTCCAACTTATGGCTCCACCTCCCAAGGTGAACACACAACCGGAAGTGGACTTTCTGAAATCAAGATTTGACTGAAAATCTAAATCTGTATAACCAATGGGAATCAAATTCTTACTATGGTAAACAAGCATATAATCTCTCGTTCTCCTTAGATACTTGAGAATATACTTTACAGCTTGCCAATGTTTAAGTCCTGGATTTGATTGATATTGGCTAACCATGCCAACTGAATAACAGATATATGGTTTAGTACAAAACATGGCATACATGAGACTTCCCACTGTAGAAGCATAGGAAACTTGTCTCATCATATTTTCTTCCTCTAGAGTCTTAGGCCTTTGGTCATCAAACAGAGGAACTCCATGTCTAAAAGGAAGTAATCTCTTCTTGGAATTTTGCATGCTAAACCATTCTAGAACCTTATCTATATATCTAGCTTGTGACAAGCCTAACATTCTATTCTTTTGATATCGCCAAAGCTTGATCCCTAGAATAAATTAGGCTTCGCCTAAGTCCTTCATATCAAATTAGCTTGACAACCAAACCTTTACTAATGACATAACCCCTACATCATTTCCAATGAGTAGAATATCATCAACAAAAAGCACTAGGAACATTATTACTTTATCTCGATGTCTTTTGTACACACATGGTTCATCAAGATTTTGTTCAAAACCAAATGATTTGATTGCTTGATCAAATCTGATGTTCCATGATCTATATGCTTGCTTAAGTCCATAAATGGACCTTTTCAACTTATATACCATATGCTCTTCCTTTTCAACTTATATACCATATGCTCTTAGTTCTTTGCTATGAAACCTTTCAGTTATATCATATAGATTTCTTCTTCAAGATTGCTATTAAGAAATGCAGTCTTGACATCTATTTGCCAAATCTCATAATCATAATGAGCAGCAATGGATAAGAGAATTTTGATAGATTTAAGCATTACTACTGGTGAAAAGGTTTCTTCATAATCAATACCTTCTTTTTGTGTATACCCTTTCGCCACTAGCCTTGCTTTAAAGGTTTCAACCTTTCCATCTATCCCTCTCTTCCTCTTGTAAACTCATTTGCAACCAACAGGTTTAATATCGTTAGGCGCCTTTACAAGATCTCAAACTTGATTGGAATACATGGAATCCAATTCAGATTTCATAGCTTTGACCCAATGATGTGCATCTATATCTTTCATTGCCTCTTCATAAGTGTAAGGATCAGATTCAGTCTCTTCTGGGATAGCTTCATAAGTTTTTCCCTGGCCTATAAATCTTATAGGTGGCCGAACAATTCTCTCACTACGAAGAGGCACCTGTGTACTAGTCATCTCATGAGTAGAATCTTGTGGTGTATCTAATACAGCCACATCATCCCTAGTTTCATCCATTGGTTGTTCAATTATAGGTTCATCAATTTCAGCCAAAACAACTTTACTTCTAGGATTAAAATTATTCACATAATCATCTTCCAAGAATTTGGCATTGGTGCTAGCAAACACTTTGTTATCTTTATGATTATAGAATAAACAATCCTTAAGGGCTGTTTGGTTTTTAAAAAACCATCACTCATCACTCCTCACTCAATTCTCATTACTCATCACTCATCACTCCTCACTCAATTTTCATCACTCATCACTTTATAACTCATCACTTATCACTAAAAATACCACAACTTCCTATGGTGGCATGTTTGACACTTGTTTCCAAGTTTGATAACTCAAAAAATTTTACTTTTTTGTGGGACCCACGGATTGACTTGGTGCAGCTTTTACTTCTTATTTCTTTTTCTTTTTCTTTTTTTCTTTTTTTCCTTCAACCCTCAATACCCAAACTCACTGAACCCAGTGAAAAGGAATGGAAAAAAGAAAAGAAAAAGAAAAGAAAAAGAAACCAAACCTAGAAACCCAATGTGAAAAGGAAAGAAAAGAAGGAAAAAAAAGAAGAAGAAGAGAAGATTAGAGAAACCAAGCCCAGACCCAGCGTGAAAGGAAAAAAAAAAAAAACCAAACCCAGAAACTCAATGTGAAAAGGAAAGAAAAGAAGAAAAAAAAAAAAAAAAGACCAAACCCAGCGTGAAAGGAAAAAAGAAAAAAAAAAGAAGACCAGATCGGATTTGACTACTTTCTGACTGTGGGTCCCTCAAATATGTGTGTATTTACCAAAATGCCATCATAACTCTATTTTCATAACTCAAAAACACCTAAAGTTGTTTTCAGTTTCCATAACTCATCACTCAAAAATTAGAGAACTGAGTGATGGAAAAAAACTGAAAACAAATCCAAACAAACCAAATAGTCGTGGGACCCACTAGTTTTGAGTTATGGGTGATGAAAACAGAGTGATGAGTGATGGAAAACACTAAATCCAAACAGCCCCTTAGTTTCCTTTGAATACCCTAAAAACATGCATAATTCTGTTTTCGCTTCCAACTTACTAGACTTCCCTTTCAACACATGTGCTAGACATCCCCAAATGTGGAGATATTTCATACTAGGCTTGCGCCCACTCCACAATTCCATGGGTGTGTTGGGAACTGATTTTGATGGAACTAAATTTAAAATATGCATTGCAGTTTTTAGTGCATATCCCTAAAGGAAATTGGTAAAGTTGAATAACTCATCATGGACCTAACCATTTCTAAAAGAGTCTTGTTCCTTCTCTCTGCTACACCATTTTGTTGAGGAGTTCCAAGTGCAGTCAATTGGGACACAATCCCATTTTGAGTTAAGTAATCCTTGAAATCCCCAAGAAGGTATTCACCACATCGATCAAATCGAATGACCTTTATGCGCTTACCCAATTGATTCTCAACTTCAGCCCTAAACACTTTGAACTTTTCAAAGGCTTTGGACTTCCGTCTCATTAGATACACATAACCATATCTTGAGTAATCATCTGTAAAAGTGATGAAGTACTCATAACCTCCTTTTGCTTGGGTTGAAATAGGATCATATACATCCATATGAACTAATTCAAGCAACTCTTGGGCTCTTCTACCTTTTGCATTAAAAGGTCTTTTGGTCATTTTACCTTACAAACAAGATTCACAGACTAGAAATTCATCAAAGTCCAATGGCTCTAAAAGTCCATCTTTGATCAGTCTTTGAATCATGTTTGAATTAATATGACCCAAATGCAAGTGCCAAAGATATGCATCATTAGTAGAAGTAAACTTTCTTTTTAATGATTTTACATGAGAGTTATTATCTAATTCAAAATTGTATAATTCATGCTTATCAGGAGTTAAAATATAAAGGCCATCAACAATATTGCCAGAACAAATAAACACTTGGAACCCCTGCAAAGTAAGAAACAACCAATGTTACATGGATATTGTGTTATCCTAAGGCAATTTATTTACCATCTTGCTTGGTGAAGTCTTTCTTCTTCTTCTTTTTACCCTTGCCTTTCGACTTAGGTTGAGAAGTAGAAGCTTCAGCCATATTAGCATCAACACTAGATGTACCAAGAATGCCTTCCGCTGCCACCAATTCATTCATTAATTCAGACAATGTATAAATCTTTTTGTTCATATTATAATTAAGTCTGAATTCCTTGAATAATTTTGGTAGTGACTGGAGTATCATATCCACTTGGGATTCTCCATCAATATCGGCACCTAAAACTTCCAGTGTATTCAGATGAGAGATCATCCTAAGACAATGCTTTCTCACTGAAGTACCTTTAGCCATTTTGGTATTATAAATCTGTCTCATAGTTTCTTGTCTTTCAAAACAGCCTTACTCACCAAACATCTCCTTCAGATTTAACATTATGTCTAAAGCTAGTTCTACATCCTACATTTGATGCTGTAGAACATTCGAAATTGATGCTAGGATATAGCTTTTGGCCATCTCATTAGATTTCTGCCAACAATCATATCGCTATTTTTCCTCAAGAGGAGCATCTAATGATGGAAAGTTAGGACAAGGTTAACTAAGCACATACTTGTGTTATTCAGCAGTTAGAACAATGTCCAAATTTCTTTTCCAGTCAACATAGTTGGGTCCAATTAGTTTGTTTTGATTAAGTATAGCAACAATTGAGCTAAAAGATGCCATGATTTAAATTTGAAAATAACAAACATGAATATAATAAGTAAACCGGACATTATCAATTTAGCATATAAACATATACTATGGAACCTTAATAAAACCATGAAATAAAATATGCAACAACAACCCAATCCGTATCTATAATTCCTTGGTAGCAAGTATATTATAAATATCATGATTGATTGAGAACTATTCTCATTATTAGGGCTATCATGATAACTCTTATCAAACACTAATAATATGCCGTATTAACTTTAGCCTCTAAGTAAATAATGACATAGCTCCTTTGGGAGGTTAACATTACACTTAGTCTAGTGTACACCATTATCTAGAATCATGTGTAGCCACATTTCATCTCCCTTATAATGTTTAAACTTGTAGTACCATGAAACAAAACACCCTTCTTTGGGATTGTGAGGCATATACGCCAGGACGTGATGCTTGTTCACACTACTTTAAAGGGGTAAGTTCAATCTTATAGTACTAGGAAGTAAACACCCTCCTTTGGAATTGTGAGGCATATACGCCAAGACGAGGTGCTTACCCACACTACTATGAACCGATAATGGAAGCCATGAGATCCAACCCTTGTATCTCTCTCCTACTAGAAATTTTAAAAGAAAGGTTTTTTTTAATTAGAAAACATGTGTAATCTCATTACACATAGCCTTACACTTGTAAAGTGTGAAAACACTTAGTGAAAATTCTAAAAACAATGCATTCATGAATTTTCAGCTCAATTCAATTGATTCTCGATTGCTATTTGATCAGTCAAAAAAGAGCATTCGATTGATCTAAACAATTCTCGATTGATCTAAAATATGAAGAATATTTTCTATCCAATTCGATTGGTACTCGATTGCTATTTCGATCAATCTAAAAAATTCGATTGGTACTCAATTGCTATTTCGATCAGTGAAAAAATGAAGAAATAGCTTATGTCCAATTCAATTGCTATTTTGATCAGTCGAAAAAATTCGATTGGTGATCGATTGCTATTTGATCAGTCTAAAATCGTGTAACCAACTTTTTCAGCATTTTTCTTTTAACTATTTTTGACGTTTCCAATGAACAAAACACAATCTTGGTAATCAAAACGGGTCAATTTGAGATTAAAACTTGATTTTCATTGATGTTAAAGTGTTAAAATTCAATTTTACATGATTAAAATCAAACTTAAACAACATCATAACATCAAAATCAGTTTTATCAAACAATAGTTTCAAAACTAAAATATGCAGAAAAATGACTGCAGAATTTTCAAAACTATGAAAATAGTTTTCTTTGATTCTAAAACTCACTCAACACATTATACAAACATGAGATTGAAGATCGCTCTGATACCAATTGTTGGGAAAATACATGGAATAACAAATTTGTATCTCATACAAATACACACAGTGGAATATGAACGGATCTACTTCATTCATGTGAGATAGCATGTAATTTTCGAGTTTTGGAAACAAAGAATGAGAGAGCGTACTTTGGTGCGGTGAAATTCAAAACCAAAGATTAATATCACTTGGGAACACTTTTAATCTTCACTCCAATTCCACTTTATGCCTAAGAAGTGTGACTTCTCAATTAGTTTTCACGTATGTGTTCAAGGGAGAATAATATATGATATACGCCACAACACCACTCACATCAATTTATTTGATGAAAATTTTCGAATACACTTGGATTATTAAAGAGGATTAAAAAAAAAGGGAAGGAAAAAAAAAAAAAAAGAAAACAAAAGTAACTATTAAACTTCTTCAATAAGACCCTTCAAGCCCCATAAATCACCCAGAATTGGGCCACCACCTCCTGTTTAAGTCAAGAAAAAGCAGCCGTGTCAGTACAAACATCTTAAAAGAACACAAGCAAGTAAATAAGTATAAGTATAGTTCTGACAGCAGCACCCAAAAAATTGAAATGTAATTAATTTAAACATTCTTTATAATAATTCACGGCATAGATGCCTTTAGTAACAGAGATATGAGAAGTATCTGAAATGACAAAGTTGATTAACAATGATATCAAACGTACATCTCTCTGCACCCTAACAAAAAATGGCAACTTTTGAATGCAAAATTTTAATCAAGATGAAAATTTTAAATTCAATAATGACTCATCACCAAACATTGTTGCTAAGCAATTATGAAACCTAATCCCTATGTGAGCAGACAGAATGCTACTTCACCTCTGCCACCATAGACAAGCAACCTTTTCTCCACCATAGTAGCCGTGTGGCCACATCTAGGTGGTGGTAATGATCCAGATACCGACAGCTCCATCCATTCTAGTGATAGCAAATCACATACAATCTAATAGTTTCCACCATTATAAAACATTCTCTCCTTAAATTTTTCAGGAAGAGAACATAAAATAAATTTGAAAAGACAGAAAAGAGGTTACTTGCGTCCAAGACATACACATCTGATAACCACCTTTTACCATCCCAGCCACCATACCTGCACTCAATCACATCTTGCTTTATATAAAGTCGTGAAGAAAATCATTCCGCTTTTTTGTTTTTTGATAAGTCAAATACCTAAGATCTACACCAGTTATTTGACAAATTATGCTGCAAAGATAAATATTGACACTCACATAACAATTTTCCGGTTCCCAATGGCTGAAGCTGCAGCAAAATCTCGCGGCAAAGGTAAGTCACCAAAACTGGTGAGCTCAGACCACTGCCATCTATCTGGAATAAACATAACTTCCATAAATCCACTTAGGTCAAGAGTCGTAAAACAAGCAATAGTATATGAATTTTGTGACACATCCATCATTACTACGTTTTCCTGAAGCTGCTATATAAGATTCTTACCTGTATCTAGAACCCAAAAGTCACCCAACTTGAAAATCCATCCTCAGCATTAATAACAAGACTGAATTTAGAGCTACAAAGCACAAAACCCATGGACAACAAACATAAAGTAGAGCATGTGCACAAACCTTTTCCTACCATAACGCCCACCAAAGATGAACATGTGACAATCAATTGCAACAGCAATGTGAAATGCCCGTGGGCTTGGACCTACCTGGTCCTCAGACCCACTTCCAGTGTACTCTGGCTGAAACCAAAGTTTGTTATCTGAAAATCAAAAACCAAGGATTGGGAATCTGGAATCACATTCAAACCACCCCCCCTTCTACCAAAAAAAAGTCTGGGAAAAAAAGTCAAGCATCACTAAATTGATGTATGTTAGTGTGTCCTCTGTCTCTTTCTCTGAAACACATATGCACACTCCCTAAATACAGTCACTATATTAACATATTGTAGCTTGGGTGAATAAAAATTTATGAAAGAGACCCACAGGCCCCAGGTTAAGTCTTCAATTTGGAACCATAACTAATTCTCTCCCGGGAACAATAATACCCTAGGGGCCAGGGTGCCCCAAAAGAGCAATACAATCAAGAAGCCCAAAATTAATGCATGTCTATATCCACTTTGTCTGTCTGAAACTCACATTAGGGCTAGTCAAGCCCACCCAAGCACGAGCTGCGTGACCAATCCAAAGGATTGTGGTTGACTTGGAGGGCCAGGGCAAGCAGGCATCAGGGGGGTAGCTTAACTCAAATACACACCAAATAGAAAAAAATGACAATCTTAACATTTGTCTGGTTTGGGTAATCCATTTAGGAGCATCATATGAGAGATTTTTTTATTGGAATGCACCTGGTGGGTCTTGAACTCACGATCTTATCCTCCACCCGGTGTGATTTGATGGCTTTTTTGTGTGTCTTCACTGATTGGTCCAAAGGTTTCAATGAAGAAGCAGTTATCAATCCAATTTTTTCACAAATTTTGCCTTTCACAATTCAAATTTAACAGTTGAGTTGCGAAAATAAATTATATGTCTATTAGTTTGGTCAATTAGTGAGGCAAAATTCACCGTTTTGTATTTTGTTTTGAGGTTTTTAAAAAAAAAATATTTATATTCACTTACATCAACAAATTCTCAGTATATTTTTATAATTATTGATGTTTCAATTTCTTAGAGTTCAAAATAAAAAAAATAAAATATGAGATTGGACCAAATAAATGTGTTGTAAAAAATTTAAAATGTTGTAACATTTTATTGTTGTCACAATATTTTTATAATTGTCAAGATATAAAATATTTAAAAAAATGTTAAGTGCACAATAATTTCACAATAAATTTTAGATGGACAACTATTATTGATAGATTAAAAGTAGTAGTCCTCTCTCTACCACTTTCTCTTTTATTTATAGCCTTTTTTTTGGGGGGTTTGATATCATTTTTTATTGATTCAGGGATAGGATAGTATGTGGGTAGCTTAGAGGAAGCTCTCTATTCTCCCAACTTTTCCTAGATTTGTGCAATGGAGGTCAAATCTATGGGATAAGAGTATGAGAGAAGAGCTGAAGAAAAAGGAGAGATCACGAATGAAAAAATAAAAATAAAAATAAATCTGTAGGTAGTGTCTCAATCAAATCAGCACAGTTTCTTACATTATTTAATTTATGATACAACCACTCAAAATTGTTATTTAAAAACTGAAAACTACTTCTCAAAAGTTCTCTAAATACGTAATTCAAAATCTAGAAAATCAGTCTATCGTTTATTCTCAAAAAAAATTTTGGAAAATTAGATTCAAAGTTGAGTTTTTTTTTTTTTTTTAATCATTGTATTATTTTTCTATGTGATTTTTTTTTTTTTTTTTTTTTTTTGAGTTTGGCTTCATTTTTGCCATAGTAATTTTTGTATTTTGTTTATCTTCTAAAAAATTACCCAAGATCACCTCTATATGTAATAAAGAAAAAAAAGGAACAAAACAATAATATCGGAAATACCTAGAGAGCTAAATCAAAAGAATTTGATAGAATGATAAGTAAAGCACATATTAGGAACAAAGCCAAGATCAGAAAATGAAAAAGGAAAAAATAAAAAATAGTACCAATCATAGTTATTAATCTCGAAGCAACCTAGCTCATTGGTCAAACCGAAAACCCGGTGACCTAACACCTAAACCAATCCGGGAGTTTCAATGGACCCTTTCTACACAAGACCCAGTCAAACTTGACAACTTGGGTTTGTGAAATTTATAAAATTATATCTATAGGTCTACTTTACTGACTTTTTATTATTATTTTATGAGTTATAATATGATAATTAAAATAAAAAAATAAAAACTAAAGAATTAAAAAATAAAAAATTTGCACTTTTCTATGTACCTACCTACCTCCAAGACTCTCATCCTATCATAAGACTACTATATTATTGTGAAATCTTGATTTTGAATTATAATTGCTTGGTTAATTTAGGCATATGCCTATTTTTTTTAATTTACATATTTATGTTATGATTTCTTAAACACACACACACACACACACACACACACACACACATATATATATATATATATATGTATGTATGTATTTTTTTTTTAAAAATTATTTGGCCTTACATTTCGACTTGTAACCTTCTAGTTGAATTGGTGTCCCGGTGACCTAACTCATATACTGAGTCAATGTCCAAACCGGATTTAATAACCATGGTACCAATATCATGTAGACCATGATATCACTGAGAAACTTCTTGCCGATGAGTCCATTGAACACAACTACCTTGATTTCCTAATGTTGGCTTTGCACTACAAAAAATGGACCTATAGTGACATTTCAAAACCGCTATAATAGGTCTAGTTAGGCTATGCCAATGCTTTCTATGTTGGTGCTTTCAAGCGTCAACTTAGAAATGATATAATAGTCACAAGTGGGCTATACTGGCACTTTTCAAACCGCTGGTATAGGTCCCTGTGGTTTTGTGAAGCTATATCGGCGGTTTCTAAAACTATTGGAATAACCCCGCACAAGCTATCCTAGCGATTTAAAGTAGCAGCTATAGGTCTTTTTTTTCTTTTTTTCTTTTTTTTTTGAATATAGGCTTTAGTGGCGAAGTGCCACCGAAATAAGAAGAAGAAGCTTGAAACCAGTAATGCATTTTTGTCCTCTCTCTCTCTCTCTCTCTCTCTCTCTCTCTCTCTCTCTCTCTCTCTCTCTCTGTGTGTGTGTGGCTTTTTGGTGTCACTTATTGGTCTAAGGTTTCAATGAAGAAGCAACTATCAATCCAATTTTTTCAAAAATTTATTTCGCAATTTGTTATGATTGAACTTCAGGGGTGATCATCACCCCTCTATTGCACCAATTCAAATTTAACAGTTGAGTTGTGAAAATAAATAAAATGTACTAATATTCATCCTCGATTATGCTTTATGTATACATGCATTTAGTCCAAAGAATGAGAAATTATTAAATCCATTGGGAGGACTACTTTAGTAGTACTCCCAACTGTGGGCACAACGGGTTTCGGGGGAGTATGCCTTGGCCAAATGGACTAGGGCAGAGAAGGAAAAATGGAATTGCTACCTAGATTAAGCCTAGGAACCATAAATATAGCACCCTTCATGAAAGGACTGGTCTACTACCAGAGCACGTGTCCTGAGTTTAGGTATGGGAATGGGAAGGTGTTGGGCACCCAACCCCACCCGACCCGTGGGTCAACTTCCATTCATTATGTCTTACGTCTTAATCTCATTAAATGCACATTCAACATTCATCATTCTACACTCACACACACACTAGTATACATCTAATCATACAACATAGTACTTTCACCCCAAAATCCTAACATACATCTATTATGCATCTCATCACATCTCAAACCCTAGCATATATCTATCACACATACGGCATCATATCATATTCAAGGCAGAAACATAAACATGGCAGCAATCAAACATGTTATAGGCTTCTAAACATCAAGGACACATCATTCAACCAAGCATGTTCATACTCATTAACAAAAGGAAACACATGCTCATATGAATGCATGACTTACCTTACTGCATCGCAGCACTTATGCATCAATGCATGGTCATATCATATGCATGCTCATGGCAAAACAACAAAATTGGAAGATAAAACCCTAATCTAGCATGTGAAGAACAATCAAAGCAAACAACATAGAAGCAGAGACTCAAAAGCATAAAATAAGACAAGGCAAAGGCATATTATATAAGTGAAACAAATAAACAAAATCAAAAAGGTTCGGATTATGGTTTTTGTGCATGAGTATGCATGCGCATACATAGGGTCTACGTACACAGCCCAATTGTATGCATATGCATATTTCGAGTATGCGTGCGCATGCAGAAAGCTTGCATACACATACATGCCTTAAAACCCTAACCTAGAAACATAATGTAGATTCTATATTTTTTTTCGCCCTCGATTTGTGTGTCAGACCCCAAAAATTCCAAATATATTAACTTTCTTCCATGGGGCCCCAGAAACATTTAAATTAACGTGGCACAACCCGCTCAAGCATCAGAGTAATTAAAATGCCATATCAGGTCAAATTGACCAAAATGCTCCTAGTCTGACTGAAAGTCAAATCCGGTAAAAAAAATCATCTCAAAACAACATTTTTCATGTTTCTACATCAAACCCGAGCTGCTCGGTGATTTTCATTTACTTTGACCAAATTTGACCCAAGATTGATTCTTGAGGGCTCCAAAAACCCTAATTTTGATCTGACCGTCAAAACGAGTTAAAACTAGAGTCATTGTAAAAATTATTGAATTCATTTTCCAACGATTATTCATAGGTCGAAATCAGAGTTAAAACGGTTGAGATATTTCGAAAATCGTAAAAATCGTATCAGCTCACTTCCCGAGCCCATAACTTTTGATCTAATTGTCAGAATTTCAATTTCTTTAGTGTTCTGGAAACTAGACATCCAGATCTTTCCAGGGACACCAAGATTAGCTTAATTAAATTTCGAGAAGGCCTCCAAATATGCATCCAAAACCAAACTAGGGAAGGAGTCAGGATTACAAATGTCAGAATTGGACCCGGTGGCCACTAAAGAAATAAATAAGAAAACAGATGAAAACATTCTACATATCCCTTGAATGTAGGGAATTTATATATATATATATATATTTATAAAGCCAAAGTTTAGAGAAAATTCAATTAGATTCTATAATTGAAGTCCAATTTTGTGCCATGTGTGCTAAATTATTTCTTAATTTTGTTGCCAAATGTGGGACCACATCATTGTCGATACCGTATTTTGTCCAACTTTAATTCACATGTCAAAACAAAAACCAAAAAGATCAAAAAAATTAAAAAGGTGCAAAAATCATGAATTTCAAAGCCAAAAAGGGTAAGATTAAGTACAACATATTTGAATGGTGAATTAAAAAGTCACAACATCTGAAAAATCCATTTTACAACAAATATGACCAAAACCCTAATCGATTATGGTCAAAAAGTTGACTTTCTGATCCGACCATTGGATCCTGTTGAATTTTGGACCGTCTCGTAAGGCATATTTTTCCCTTCAAAATAATAGTTTTATGGGCCAAAATCGAAATTAAAACGGATGAAATATCACAAAAATATTGAAACCCTAATAAAACTTTGACTGTATTTTTCAGGAAAATTGGTAGTTTTTTACTTGACTTCGCACAATAAACTGTACCAATTGGGCAAGAATTGGAATGAGCAAGCTGTACCATCTTGATGAAGAAGGTCTTAGTTAATTTTCATCAAAAGGGCTTGACGATACCAGCTTTGGATTGGAAGTTATGAATTTTTCAAGAAAAAAACGTCCAGAATTTTTCAGCTTTGCGTCACCTTCCTTCTGAGCACGATATCTCGACGACCGTAACTCCAAAATAAATGAGGCTAGGACGATTAGAAACTAGATATCTATAGCTTTCTGTGCATTTAAAATTCAAAGAAAATGGAGCTCAGAAAGGCCCCCAAATAGTAGCGCAAAGATCGGGAAAAAAAAAAGGGCTGATGACATGGCAAAAAGAGGAGGCTAGCAATTTAGCATTGGTGTAGATGTAGCTTTTTAGTTACAATCTACATCCTTTGCTTTGTCTTGCTTCATAGCATGTTTTATTGTTTTCCATAATATATCTTTGCTTTATCTTGCTTCCTAGCATGTCTCCTTACTTTTAACATGTTTTATTACTTTGATGATGTTGGCCTTGAGTTCTTGGGATAATATATGTCTAAATATTGTGTTTGTACTTAAATCCACATGTTTATGTGCTTCATGCCATGTTTATGCCTAGATCCATGTGTTTATGCACTTTTTTCCATGCTTATACTTAGATCTATGTCCTTGTGTGCTCCATGCCGTGTTCGTGTATCTAGATCTACATGTCGGTAGCTATGCCATGTGCTTCTCTAGCCTTTTTGTCTCGATTTTGCGTTTTGGCCCTTTAGGTAGGGTGTAGATCTAGATTTTGTGGTCTAGGCCTACATCAAAGGGTTCGGATCGTTTCCTTTATGCATGTGTGTGCTTGCTTGCTTCTATACTTTATATCCATGTTTGCCTATTTAGATCTAGGCTTTGCCATGCTTTGTACCCTCTGTGGGTTTGTGCTTATCGGTCTTTGGGGCCACTTGCTCGTGTGGTTGCATCCATCCCTCTTGTGGCTTGTTTGGATGTAATTGCTTGTGAGACACATCTTCGTGATGTTGGTGTGCTTAATACACACATTTTTTTGCTCCGTGCGATGTTATGCTTGCCTTTCTTGCTTTGTGCCTCCCGTTTGGCTTTCTTTGCTTCTTTGCATTTTTGCACACTTGCCTAGTAATTGGCTAATCTTTTGACAAAATACACTTTACTTGTAATTGAGTAGATCTAATTTAGGTTTAATGTAGCAAGAACTATGTTGTTCAAACATACCAAGTGGTATCATTAAAGACATGTTGGTTGATCCAAGAAACAAGTGAAGAAAAATTGTTTCATTAAGTCTCGACACAAGCTCGACAGATGCTGCTATCAAAGATTAATGGAGAAGCTCAACACAAGCTCAATCTATCGAGATCTATGATTTGAGAATTTCCAAATCTGAAATTCTGGCGATGGTATTAAGATGGTTGGTGGGGCTTATTTTGATTTGAAGTTATTGTGATATGATCTAGTAGGATCTTTTTTTTACTTTATCAAGACTCATCGGTTTCTTTTATTAATTTTTTGGTTGTGTCATAATCTAAAAATTGAGATGAATGAAAAATTATGACACTAGGCAAAAAAAAAAAAAAAAAGCCTTATCGTCACACGCGCAAAGCAAGTGTGATGAGACTGGTGTGTAATAAGTTTTTCTTTGTTCTTATCTTCTCTTTTTATAATATATCCTCTTCTTCGTGGAATAAAACTCACTCCAAATTGTGAATCCCCAAATCCCAAAGGCGTATCTTCCTCTAGCTACATAGGTATGTATTTCTTTTCTTTTCTTTTCCATTTTTTTTTTTTTATCACAAAGCTTCTAATTCACGAGTAAGGAGCAATAAATTCAATGATAATAATAAATAGTGTCTTTTGGTAAATCTATAGATGTTATTTTCTACAAGTGTATGTCTTTGGTACGTGCATACATATATATTGCGTCTTATATTGTTTATAGGACATTTTGCTTTCTATACTTTGTGTTGTCTTACTCTTATTATGAGCTAGAAGCCTAGAACTTACATTTCATGAATTTGGAGGGACAAATTTTTTAAACTCTTTTAATAAAGGTAGATTCATATGCTGCTTGTTTTCTAAATCATGAGTTATTCTCTTTTGATAAATAATTCTCATATACATATACATATATATATATATATTCAAATTGTTAATTGTTCGATCTTATTAGATTTAAGTAAAGAAAAGTTTGTAAAATATTTTTGCTATTAAAGGTTTAATTAGTATGCTACAGTTTCGTTGTTGAAGTAGGTTTTTTGTAGGATCTCGTATTACAAAATGAATGTAATCCATGTTGTGTGCGGCGTGCTATATCAGGTAACGGTCGTATGTTAAGACAATATAAAGTATATCTCATTAAGTTATTTATTGTATGCAATATTACATTGAATTTTTATTAAATTAAATAAAATTTTGTACTGATTGAGTAGATTTTTTCAACCATTTGAAAGTTCTAATTTTATTGCACATATTTTGGGTTCAATGTCTGCATAAACCATCATATAATTATTATTAAAATAGAATTTATAAATTGGCACTAAATTATGCACATGCACATAATTATTATAAAAAATTGAAAAAAAAATTATCCCCAAAATTATTGGTAGTTTTTGCATTCAATTTTAATTATTTTATTTTAATGTTTATGAATTTTGATCATCACTTATAATTTGTGAGTTTGGGGCTTTTCATATATATATATATATATATATATATAGACAAACACATACATGTTGTGGTGGTGGTTACCTAATGATGTACAATATATTTTATTCAAACACACTGCATATATGTTTCTCAAAAAAAAAAAAAAAAAAACACACACGCACACTACATATATATTATGTATTAAGATAATAAATTTAGAGTTTCAAGTGTCTCACTACTTAATTAGTAGAGTATTTCATAAATAAATCCCCTTTTTTTTTACATTCAATTCTAATTAAAATATTTTTTTATTTTTTAAAATCTATATTTAACATCAAAATATATATTTTTTAATTTACATATGATTTTTTATCAAGCCATTTAATTTACATATGATTTTTTTAGGCATAATACTAGTTTTAAAATTGATGGGGATTATAGTGTTAGGAGTGCCTACCGTATGCTTGTCTTTGCTGATTCTCTTCTTATGCCTAGTTCATCTTCTTCGGGGAGTAATGGTTTGGTATGGAAGATGAGGGTACCTAGTAAGATTCGGCATTTCATTTGGTGCGCTGCTAAGGATTCTCTGCCCAGGAAATAGAACTTAAAGGCTTGGCATCTCCCTATTGGTGAGGAATGTGATGGTAGTGGAGAGCACATGGAGTCACTTATGCATTGTTTATGGCTCTATGATCAGGCGAGGTCGAGGTGGATGTCGCTCCTGTAATTCCGTTCTCTGGTTCCGAAGAAGTGTCGAACTTTCTTTGAATTATTGGATGAACTCTTCAATTCTGGGTCGTCTAAGAGAGTAGCTTTGTTCGCTACGATGGCATGGTGTTTATGGAACTGTCATAATCGGATGAGGGAGCATCAACCTTCTTGGCCGCTTCATGAATTGGGTGTTAGAGCTCGGAGATTGGTTGATGAATTCTAGGATGTAAATCCTTAGGAGCATGGTGCATCTATTCCTCCTCTTGTGGTTCGTTGGTCTCCTCCGCCTGAGGACTGCTTCAAAGCAAATTTTGATGTGGCTTATTTTGAAGAATCAGGTTCAGCAGGTATTAGTGTTGTATATTGAGATTATTTCGGGCAAGCTATTGCGGCATTAGGTCAGAATTTGGGCAAGGTGCAATCAGTTGAGATGGCTGAAGCTTGGGCAGCTCGAAGGGCCGTGATTTTTGCAAGGGAGCTAAGTTTATTTAACATTATTGTTGAGGGTGACTGTCTTCATGTTATTTAGGCCTTGAAGCGTAGTGGTCTATGCCCTCTGTTGTTTGGTCATATTATTGATGAGACTAAAAAACTTGGTCGAGTGATGAGAAATTGTTTGTTCTAGCATGTTAGGCAGGATAGGAATAGTTTAGCTCATAGTTTAGCCAAAAAAGTAGTTTTATCTGCAAAACTTGAGGTTTGGGTAGAAGATTTACCTGAGGATATGGATGTTGTTTTCCAGTCGGATCTTTCCTAAGTTTGGTTTTTAGTTTTGCTTTGTTGTTCGTTTTTTTCCTTAATAAAATTCGCTTAACTTTTTCTCAACTAAAAATTGACCTTAAGCTTTACCTACAAAGTCTAAAACGCCTCTACAGATTACAAAGTGAACCACTAGAAAAAGAACAAAAACGTAATTTTACAACTTATAGTGAAACAAACCCTAGGATTTTTCTGCCCATATATAACGTAATCCTCATCATAGCTGCATCTTCCTACTTTCCCATCCCCAGTCTCCCCATCTTCATCACACTTCCATAACAAAAAAAAAAAAATTATATCTTCGAAATTTCTTATATATATATACACACACACACTATACACACATTAGAGGGTGAAGATATGTTTAATGAGAGAAAATGAATCCAATAATTTGGGGATTGTGTTAAAAGGAAGGGGAAATAAATAAGGAAACAGATGAAAACATTCTACATATCCCTTGAATGTAAGGAATTTATATATATAAAGTCCAAGTTTAGAGAAATATCAATTAGATTCTATAATTGAAGTCCAATTTGGTGCCATATGCCCTAAATTATTTCTTAATTTTGGTGCCAAATGTAGGACCACATCATTGTCGATACCGTATTTTGTTCGGCTTTAATTCACGTGTCAAAACAAAAACCAAAAAGATAAAAAAAAAATTAGAAAAGGTGCAAAAATCATGAATTTCAAAGCCAAAAAGTGTAAGATTAAGTACAACATGTTTGAATGGTGAATCAAAAAGTCACACATCTGAAAAATCCATTTTACAGCAAATATGACCAAAACCCTAATTGAGTATGGTCAAAAAGTTTACTTTTTTATCCGACCGTTGGATCTTGTTGAATTTTGGACCACCTCGTAGGGCATATTTTTCCCTTCAAAATGATAGTTTTATGCACCAAAATTGGAGTTAAAACGGATGAAATATCACAAAAATACAGAAACCCTAATAAAACTTTCACTGTATTTTTCAAGAAAACTGGTAGTTTTTTACCTGACTTTGCGCAATAAACTATATCGATTGGGCCAAAATTGGAATGAGCGGGCTGACCATCTTGATGAAAAAGGTCTTAGCTAATTTTCACCAAAAGGGCTCGACAATACCTACTTAGGATTGGAAGTTATGAATTTTTCAAGAAAAAAACGTCCAGAATTTTTCAGCTTTGTGTCACCTTCCTTCCAAACGCAATATCTCGATGACCGTAGCTCCAAAATAAACGAGGCCATGACCATTAGAAACTAGACATCTATAGCTTACTGTGCATATAAATTCAAAGAAACGAAGCTCAGAAATGGCCACAAATAGTAGTGCAAAGATCGGGATAGAAATTAGAAAAAAACAAAAACAAAAAGGGCTGATGACATGGTAGAAAGAGGAGGCTTGCAATCTAGCGTTGGTGTATCAAGATACACCAATGCTAGCCACCCCTTGCAATAGGTGGCTAGAGCTAGTGAAATAACAGAGAGAAGGAAAAATGAAAAGTGATAAGAAAAGAGAGAAGAACATGGTAGAAAGGCATGCATCAATAGACAATATTTTCCTTCCCTCTTCAGTAAACCCACTATTTGAAATCCCAAAAGTAGTAACAAGTAGCCATTTAGGTCCATTCCTCAGAATGTACAACTTTAATGGCATAATCCATGATAGGCCAAGAATGTATTGACCCATTTGGTAAATTAATCAATTAATTAGCCAAGTTAATTAATTAGATTCAACTTCATGCAATAAGCGTGGTAGTACAAACAAATCACCAACTAAGTTAAATGCAACGGAAAATAAATTTGACATAGGTGATTTGTTTACAAATGGGGAAAACCACCGAAGCAAAACCCCACCGAGTGAATTCAAGGTCACCACTCCCGAGAATCCACTATTATCAAAACAAGCGATTACAAGTAAAAGAAATCCCAGTACCTAATACCAACCTACAGTTGAACCTTTACCCCAATACCCAATTGGACTTGTAATGTAGTGACAATCTCTCCTTTCAATGCACAGCTCCAAGTACGTGACTAACCAATCGATGCACGGATTGAAGTACGTGACTAACACACCAACTTGAGAAAGATTTTGGCTACAAAGTTATTCAGTTCATCCAATGATGAAGATCAAGAAGTTCCTTGGTTACAAAACCCTTGGCGCAAAGATACAGCAGCTTACAAGGAATATGATGAACTAGGGAAAATTCTTTCTCCGGTCACAATTTGCATTGAGTTGCATCACTTTGCATCACCTTTGACGGCCCTTAAAATAATCCTTACATATGTCTAGGGTTGTGAGAAAAGAAACCCTACACACATACACATGGATATGCGTGAAATCAGATCTGGAAATTTGAATTTTGTAATTCTCAATAGATATAGCTTCTGTCGAGTTATCTGTCAAGCTTTAATAAACAACACTTCTTCACTTGTTTCTTGGATAGATTTGCATGGCTTCAATACCAAACTTGAACTCTTGTTCCTTAAAGTACTAAACTCATCCTAGATCTACCCAATTATAAGAAAAGTGTGTTTTGTCAAAAGATTAGCCAATTTACATAACATATGTCTCTAACAATATCCACATATGTCCTAACAGTCCAATAGTAAGGTTGTTTTGGGTTCAGACTCTTTTTAGTTCACTTCCTGTGGGAAGGTTCAGTATCTCGTTATCATTACAAACATTCACACACATAACTTTATTTGTTGTATCAGTTGTTCTGCCGTAGCATCTTCACTTTATTTTTTGTATTAGTTTTTATGCCATAGCATCTTCATTATATTTACTGTATCAATTGTTCTGCTAACTTAATCATTTTTGCTATAACTAACCCATTTGCTATGGCTAAATTTCTACTACAAGGCATTTACTCTTAAGTCCATAAAACATGCCAATGCTTGCGGAGTAAAGTGCATATGTATTTGTTTATCTTTGTTGTCTCTATTCTTGGATGCTAGGCTTGTGCACAAACTGGCCACACAAACTGGCCCACAGCATAGTCCTGCTAGAGTATTGGGCTAGGCCCAACTTCCCAACCCACAGCGAAACGATCCTAGGTGTAGCAAGACAGGCCTTAGCCCATTGACACAAAAACCAACCTACAAGATTCAAATTTGAAATTAGGGTTTAATAAAGGAACGGAATTACACATTCCTAGATGATTTTTTAGGAATGAGATAAAATATTGTACCTAATTCAATAGTTTGAATGGATGAGATTTAAAATTTTAAAAAAAAAAAAAAAAAAAAAAAAAAACAACTTTAAATCTTAATTATTAAATAAAAATTTGAAAAAAAAAAGGTTAAAAAGTGAAAATTAAAAATGGTAAAAAAATTGTTGTGAGAGAGTACTGGGTTAATTACGATTTTTTATTAAATTTTTTCTTTCTTTCAATTCTTTTTCTCTCAACCTTCGTTTAGGAGAAGGGAATGGAATAGAATGGAAATGAATGAAAAAATATATATTATTTTTCCTTGTTTGGGAATTTTAATGGAGGGAATGGAAAGTCTATTCTCTTGTTTGGGAGTTTAAGTGGGAGGGAATGAAATAAGTAAAAGAGAACACTTATTCCTCTCTGTTCCCTTAAAACCTTAAATTTTAATTCCCCCCGAATCGGGAGGAATGAGAGGGAATGAAATTAAATTTAATGATTCCTTATATATTTAACCATTTATTTTAAAATAGGGGTTAAGTGATCAGAAATTCACGTACGTATTACCATGTTAGGAAGGAACTACTTTAGATTCGAGAATATAAAGAGTGCTTTAACTAGAATCGATAATTTAAAAATCTCACAAGGTAAATTTAATTCAAATACGTATTAGGATGTATTCTTTATAATTAAAAAATTTATAGTATATAATTAACAAATGTTATTGTTTATTAGGTAAATATTATCTTGTTGATGTGGGATACATGAATAGAAGTTGTTTGATTGCACCTTATAGGGGAGTGCGTTATCATTTAAAAGAATACTATACTCGTCATTTTGAAAATGCTAAAGAATTGTTTAATTTGCGACATGCGTCACTACGTAATGCTATTGAAAGAGCATTTGGTGTATTGAAAAAAAGATTTCCTATCATAGCAAGTACTACACAACCTACTTATTGTGTTGACACACAAAACGAAATCATTTTATCATATTGCATACTTCATTATTATTAAATGGGTGTCAATCTTGCTAAAAGTCTTATTGCTGAAGTTGATTAAGAGGTTTTACATTCTCATCATGAACATGTGGCCCCTACGCCAAGAGAAGATGATGAGGATGCTAGGAAATGAGATATTATAAGAGATTCTATAGCATTAGCCATGTGGCAAAATTATGTTCAAATGAGATAGCTTTTGGGTTTATTGTTATCATGTCGTTTAAGATTATGTTATGTTTCAATTACTTAGAACTACATGTATGCAAATTTCTCTTTTCATTTTGATATTGTTCTCTATCTTTTGAAAATATCTACACACTATTTTATATGTGTTTTTGTCCTATTAATTATATAGCTTGGACAAGACATCAAAGGAGAATGGTGGAGATCTAAGCAAATAAGTACAATGGAGTAGTGTTATGGATGATGCTTAAGTGAATGTTTTTTTATACCAAGTGATCATAGGTGGTAGAATTAATGGAACTTTTACCTCTAAGGCGTATGATGATATAGTGAAAGAGTTGGTCGAAAAATTTCACATGGAGATTAATAAGGACAAGGTGAAAAATCAACAAAAGACACTGAAAAAGAATTTTCATGAATGCTATGACATATTTAAAGATGGATTGAATGGTTTTGGATGGAATGATTCCTTAAATATATGGATAGTTGAATCAGAAGTTTGGGAGCCACTCATAGCAGTAAATTACCATTTTTTATGAGTTTAATTTTGTATTACATAATTATCTATTTGTTGTATTACCATTTTTCTTGGTTTGTAACAGTTTAAACCTGTGGCCAAGAAGCAGATGACAACACTTATGCCCAAGTCCAACTACTCTAAGATGGTATAGCTTCGAGCTAAAGATAGAGCAAAAGGTGATCATGCTAAAACTGCAAAGGAGAAACATGCTAGGTATGCTTCATCGACCATTATTGATGAGATTGATATTATGGTATCACAAAATGAAGTGTCTTTGGAGAACTTTGAAGTTGAAGATGATTAGATGTCACCAGAAATTAATGTTTTACGTTCTCGAGTGTCATCACAAGATGCAATGTCTTCTATAAGCAAGAAAAGAAGAATGGCATAAGATGATGAACCTGTGAATGTAATTTCCCAATCATTTGATAATGTATAAATGACAATTGATAGGGCAACTAAGGTTATGGCAAAGTGCTTTTTAGTCATATGGAGCACAAGTTCATGTAGCTTTGGGTGTATTGGACTTGGATATAATTTCAAAGACTACGACTTACATATTTTTGATGGAAAATCCAATGTATAAAGAGATGTTTTTTGGTTGCCCAGATCATGAGCGCAAATGTGTCCCATTGAAATTGATGTCTAGGCCTAAAAATTAAAAAGTGTGGGATTTCTTGGCCAACTTTTGATTTGCCTTATTTTGTTATTTTGTTTTGTTTTGGAAAGACTCATTTATAGGATTTTTTTAAAAAGATATTTGTTTGCATTTTTAGATAATGTTTATTTTGTTGAAAATAAATATGTGATGTGTGAATTGCTTTACAACATAGAAATATACCTAACTTGATTTTTAGCTACAATAAATTTTTTTTCCCCTAAACTAGAATCATTTTTATGTTCTTTAAAATGAGGAGTATAATAGTAATGTTATTATAAAATAATTTCATTCTATTCATTCCAATGTCACTTCCAAACAATGTTAATTACGTTCCTTTCCATTCATTTATTTTAAAATATCCAAACAAGATTTTTTAATTTCATTCCATTCTCTACAAAATTGGTTGTAGCTACAAAATAATGACCATTCTATTCTATTTCCTTATGAACTCTCAAACAAAGTGGGGGGGAATGGAATGGGTAGGAGGGAGCACCCATTCCTCTCTAATATCTTATAATCTCAAATTTTTATTCCCCCCAAAATTGAGAAGAATTGAAGGGATTGAAATTAAATTAAATTAATTTTTTTACTAAAACTCCAAAAATACCCCTATATGTTCAACTTTTTATTTTAATATAGGGGTTTAATAGTAATATTGTAATAAAATGATTTCATTCATTTTCCTCTATGTTAATCCCAAACAATATTACTTATATTACATTTATTTTCATTCATTTCCATTCCTTTATTTCAAAACACTTAAATAAGGTTACTTAATTTCATTCTATTCATTTCCCTTACTTAAATACATTTTATTCTATTCCATTCCTTTATGATTATTCATTTCAATTCTATTCCCTTATAAATAAACAAAGTTACTTAATTCCATTCTAATTCACATTTTTAGCTCTTTGCCTCTCCATCTCTTCACCTATGTAACTCTCCACCTTTTCCCTCCCTCTCGTGGCTCTCTTTCTCCCTATCTCTTCCCTCTCCTCTTGATATGACTGTGAGTTTGGGGGTTGTGACGGTGGTGGTGGTGGGTTTTGGCTGTGGGTTTATTCGTTGTGAGAGAGAGAGAGAGAGAGAATAGTTTGCTGGATTTGGTGATGTGGGTAAGGCGGTGATGCTGTGAAGTGTGGTGATGTGCTAGTTGTGGCAGTTGTTGTTGTGAAGGGTTGTAGTTGTGGTGATGGCTGGTTATGGCTAGTGGTGGCTATTTGTGGCCATGGGTGTTGGTCGATTTTAGTGAGGCATGGTGGATTTTAATTGGTTTTGTTGTGGCTGATGGGTTGTTGATGACGGTGGTTGTGACAACGAGGTTTTTTTTTTTTTTTTTTTTTTTTCCTTATAGTAGGTTGTGGTTGCCATGGTGGTGGTTATGGCTAACTGGTTGGTGGTAGAGGTGGCTAATTGTGGTTGTGGCTGGTTACAAGGGGTTTGTTTTTGTGGTGGTTATTATTTAGGCAAAACATTATTTGGTTCCTACATTTTGGGATCACAGTTAATTTGGTCCCTACATTTTGGTAGCAGTCAATTTGGTCTCTATTATTTTCAACTTGCAATAAATTTGGTTTTTACCGTTAACCCACTTATAGAAAATGCTTACATGGCTAATGGTGTACATAGTCAACACACATATGGCTAATAAAATGATTAAAAAAAATTTAATTGCTATTAAAAATGTCATGTCATAAATTTAAAAAAAAAGGCCATGTCAAAACAATATAATAAAAAAATTTGAAAGTTTGAATTAAAAAAAAAAAAATCCAACTTTTCTTAAAGGCAAAACTACACTATTGGTCCCTGAAGTTTACCCTGAGTGCGTAATTGGTCCCTCAACTTTGAAGCGAGCACAATTAGTCCCTTAAGTTTAAAAACTAAGTTGATTTGGTCCTTTTACTAACTGTTGTTAACAGTGTTACTTATGTAGCTAACGGAACAATAACTTGGCTTTTTTTTTTTTTAATGACGTGGCATGTTTTTAATTAAAAAATTAGAAACTAAATTTACACGTGAGAAAAAAAATTCACCGGTACCAAATTAAAAAATTTATTTTCTACCTGTTGTAAAAACCCACAACGAGAGAAAGGGAGAGAGGGAAGAAATCAAACCCTAGCCGCCGCCTGAAATTCCATGCCCTAGCCACTGCCAGCAATAGCCCAAGTCGTAGCTGCCGCCGGCGACAGCACAAGCCCTAGCAGTCGCTGACGACAACCACTGCCCTAGCAGTTGCCGGCGACAACCACTGACCCGCCTCCCTCCTCCTCTTGCACAACCACTAAGCTGCGTTCGTCCTCCCATCTCAGGTATTACACCGGCGAAGACAAAAATCAGCAATACCTGAGAGGGTTTTCAATAAGGGGAGGTGGAGAAGCACCAAGCCACAAACGGAGAGAGAGATGAGAAAGGGAGACTGAGAGTGAAAACGGTGTGGGTATGGACCTGTCTAATCGCCTCCCTCTCTCCTCCCTCTCTGTCTAATCGCCCTCTCTAGTGAAGGGTGGGTTCTGATGGGGCAATCGCTGGGTTTCATCTGGGTCTTCATCTAGGTTTTCTCTTTGTGATTTCATCTTGGTTTTTTTTTTTTTTTGGTCTTTGGTCATGTAAATTGCACTTGTTGATTGGGTTTTTTTTTTTTTTTTTTTTTTTTTTTTTTTTTTTTTTTTTTTTTGGGATCAAATGCAAGGTAGATGCTGATTTTGGATTGGATTTTTTTGTGGGTTCATGGTGGTGGAGGTGTGGGTTGCCGTCGTGGTGGTTGGGGTGGAGGTGGGGGTTGCCGTCAATCAAGGTCAATATGATTTTTCAATTTCGTCTAACATGGAAACTATTTTTTTTTAATTTTTTAATTAAAAACATGCCACATCAATAAAAAAATATCAAGTCATTGTTACATTAGCCACGTAAGTAACACCGTTAACAACAGTTAGTAAAAGGACCAACACAACTCAGTTTTAAAACTTAAGGGACTAATTGTGCTCGCTTCAAACTTGAGAGACCAATTGCGCACACAAGATAAACTTTAGGGACCAATAGTGTAGTTTCGCCTTTCTTAAACTATCTTAGCAACCAAACGCAACCTAAAAATACAAAATCATGAACTCACACCTCGTTCACCAAACAACCGAAGAAGAACAAGTAAATTTGACCCACCTTGTTCACCAAATCACGAACCCACAACCCATTGAAAGACTCATGCTAGAAACACATTTTAATCAAGGTGATAAATTTGATTTCAAGCAAAACCCAATCTCTAACCTGGACAAGAGGAAGCCACATCATCCAAAAGAAAATCAATGTGGTTGTGTTGTGGGACCGTGGGAGGCTTGGGTACTTAGTGTTTGATGATAATTGTCCTAAGTAAGAAGGCTGCAGCGTGTTTACCATGGTTGATGTTTTAGATTAGAGACTGCGATTGCAAGTTCATCCCTCAAGCACCTCCTTAGGTTGATTTGTGATGGTGGTATCATGGTGGTTGGTGGGATTTATTTTGATTTGAAGTTATTGTGATATGATTTAATAGGATCTTTTAATCTGTGATGGGTGATTGTTTTGTTTGAATTTTGTGTTTTTAGGTTGTGTTTGGTTGTTAAAAAAGTGCAAAAAAAAAAAATTACCATGTCAAATGTTTTATTTTATTTGTCTTATGTGGCTTATTTTAGTATTTTTTAAATTTATGGTGTGGTATTTTTAATTGCAATCAAATATTTTTTTACCAAACATATGAGTACTAATTGTGCGCTACGTAGGCATTTTCCGTTAGCAGTTAACGGTAAGGATCAAATTGATTATAAGTTAAAAATAACAGGAACTGAATTGATTACTATTAAAATATTGAGATTAGTGACTATAACTTTAAAATATAGAGACTAAAATAGTTTTTTCTCTTTTTATTTTTCAATATTATTCTAATGAGTTATGTTGATATTATTTATTTATTTATTTTAAATGAAGTAGCATTCTTTAAAAAAAAAAAAAAAAAAAAAAATCTGAAGTTGCAATTTTTTTTCTAATTTTTTTACAACGAAGTAGCATTTTATTTTTATATTTATATTTTTGATAGGAGAATTGGCATTTTTTTTAGTTGCTATAAATTATAAAAGTAAAAAGCGTCGTGTAATTTTTTCTTTTTTTTTGGTTGAAAAACCACGTGTACTTTGAGATATAAAGAGTAGCTGAAACTGAAAACAAGTTAACTTGTTCTGTCAGAAGTAAATTTGACCTTAGCTTTACTGTTAAAAAGTCTAAACCACCCCTATAGATTACAAGGTGAACAACTAAAAAACAGAACATAAATGTAATTTTCCAACTTAAAGTGAAACAAACCCTAGGATTTTCCTGCCTATATATAACGTACACCTCATCATAGCCGGCCGCATCTTCCTGCCTCCCAAATCTCCATCTTCATCAAACTTCTATAACAAAAACAAAAAACAAAAATTCCTTCTTCGGAAAATTCATCATGCTCGTCTTGTGAAAGGTATGTATTTTCGATATTTTAGATCAATTTAGGTTGAGTTAATCTGATTTGCTATTAAAGTTCTTTTATTTTTGATTGTGAATGAAATTTCATGGAGTAATACTATTAATGGTTTTTTTTCCCGATAATTTTAGATCAATTTTCGATATTTAAATTATTGTAAAAAAAAGTTTAAATTATAAGAAGAATTTATACAAAGACTCAAAACTGTTTTGATAATTCTGAAAAAAAAATTCTATTTTACATTTGGATCTGTATTTTTCTCCATCTCTAAAGCTTTTATTTTTTATTTTATTGTTTTTATTTTATGCGTTCTGTTTATAGTCTTTTAATTTCTTTGAATTGAACTTTTTTTTTTTTATTTATAACAAGTTCTTTTCTTTTTTAATTCTGAATGAAATTTCATGAAATAATACTATATATTAGAAGAATTTATACAAAGACTCAAATCAAGGTGAGAATGTTTTTACTCAAAACTTTTTGATAATTCTGATAAAATTTTCTATTTTACATAAATCTGTATTTTTCTCCATCTCTAAAGCTTTTTTTTTTTTTTTAATTATAAAATTTATGTGTTCTGTTTATAGTCTTTTAATTTGTATGAATTGAAATATATGCTTTTGATAATGTTCAATACAACATCATAAATTTCCTTCACCATCTGTAATCAATGGGTCTCAAGGAAAAGTCAAAGTCCTCTAAAGTTAAAATCTTTGCTATTGGCCGCTCTATCTCAACTTTTCTGATGGTTTTTAAATGATGAATCTATAGGTCTACTTGCTTCTTTTGTAACTTGGATCAGCCAAATGCCACAGTTCATTCTAGAGTCGGAAATCCCAAAGGTATTGACACAAAATCCAATCTTTATCTTCTTTTTACAAGAAATTTTTTTAATAAAAAATTTATTTATATTTTGTAAATCAATAGAAACATTTTCATTGTTGATTTAGATGTTAAATTATCTTGATATTGCATACCACTTTATTAGCATACACTTTCACAACCCAAAAAATTGTGCAGAGAAAAACTATACTGGTTTTATATAGAGAAAAAGTGATAAGAATAATTGCATGCACTTTTTTTTTCGTGTGTTTGAAAGTTACAGCAATCTGTATAATTACTGGAAAGAATAAGATAAAAATTATGATTGTAGAGTAACTTAGAAATAATATGCAAAACTCTCAAAATTTTTGTGAGTTCCACTTATTAAAATAAGAAATAAAAACATTTTCAATAGATAATGAGGAACGCAATTTGCATATTATAGCAAACAAATCATTATAGATAACCAATTAACCATGTATGTAGAATGCAAAGAAAAATAAACCAGCATGTTGAAACTTGGAAACCAACAATCATTCAGTCAACTACAGTCAACTACTGTACTGTTTGGGTTCATTATTCAATACATTTTCTAAACCACAAAGTCATAATTGATATAGGTAGAGTTACAGGACTTAACTCTAGGAAACTAGCCTATATCATGGCAGATTTCAAAACCACAAAGTCTTAATTGATATAGGTAGAGTTATCAGGATTTAACTAGCAAACTACCCTATACCATAGCAGATATAGATCCTCCCCTCCTCAATTGTCTTCCTCTCTGAGCGTCGCGGTCCTGTGCTTTGCCTCCCTGTGCTGCCTCCACCTAAGTTAGTTCCATCAAGTCAGTTTGGTACATGAACTTAAACATCAGTTTTCAGTTTTTAAACAATATTACACGTATTTTCACACTTTTTTACTTACATGTATTTCCAAAAAATACAAACAATATTATTAGAACAACATTACCAAACGGGCATTTAATTTTGTTAGTCTAAACTTTTAATTATCTGATTGGTTCATACCAGAAACTTGCAAGCATTAACATGTGCAGTGAACTCATTGACTCCGCTTGCCTTGATTTCCTTCTTGCAGGTATTACAAATGTAGTCGGTTGTTGGCGAGGAATGTTTGCCCTTCTTGTTTGTCCTCAGCAGGACACCGGCTACTCCCCTGTTGGCCATCCTGAAATTCAAACAAATATTTGAATTTAACTAAACAATGTGCAGAAAGGATTGGGCTGTTCCCATCTCCAATATGCCTTCTCAGGCCTTTGTGTTAGAGATGGGTGCAGCCCGATCCAATTTGTTTGCAATTGGAGATGGGAACAGCCTGATCCAATTTGTTTGCAGGAGCATTTTTGTACATTGTTTAGTTAAATTTGAATATTTGTTTGAATTTCAGGATTGCCAACAGGGGAGTAGCTGGGGGAGTAGCTGGTGTCCTGCTGAGGACAAACAAGAAAGGCAAACGTTCCTCGCCAACAACCGACTACATTTGTAATACCTGCAAGAAGGAAATCAAGGCAAGCAATGTCAATGAGTTCATTGCCCATGTTAATGCTTGCAAGTTTCTGGTATGAACCAATCAGATAATTAAAAGTTTAGACTGGCAAAATTGAAGGCACGTTTGGTAATAATTGTTTTAATAATGTTGTTTGTATTTTTTGAAAATATACGTGGGTAAAAAAAAGTGTGTGGAAATACGTATAATGTTGTTTAAAAACTTATGTGTAAATTCATGTACCAAACTGACTTGATGGAACCGACATAGGCGGAGGCAGAGCGCAAGGTTGCGTCGCTCAAGGAGGAAGATAATTTAGGAGGGGAGCATGCACATACCTTATGGTATAGGGTAGTTTCCTTGAGTTAAGTCCTGATAACTCTACTTATATCAATTAAGACTTTTGTGGTTTTGAAATCTGCTATGATATAGGCTAGTTTGCTAGAGTTAAGTCCTGTAACTCTACCTATATCAATTATGACTTTGTGGTTTTGAAAATGTATTGAATTATAAACCCAAACAGTATAGTAGTTGACTGAATGATTGTTGGTTTCCAAGTTCCAACATGCTGGTATATTTTAATGTGTGTATATTTTGATTAGACATTAAAAGAGTGTAATCAAAATATACACAAAAAAAATTTGATACATATGGTCCTACCTGCCTGGTTATCTATAATGAAATGTTTGCTATAATATGCAAATTTCATTTCTCTTTATCTATTGAAAATGTTTTTATTTCTTATTTTAATATGCCTTTGTTAGAGATGGGTGCAGCCTGATCCAATTTGTTTGCAATTGGAGATGGGAACAGCTCGATCTAGTTTGTTTGCAAGAGCATTTCTGTACATTGTTTAGTTTACAGTTAACAAATGTATAGTATTTCAAAGTCTATGTATTTACAATCTACTTTACGATGAACTGCCAGAGACTTCTTTACGTGTTTGACTTGGAAAGTCTATGTATTTCAAAGTCTTTACCTTGTTCTAATGTAAGCCATGATTTAGAACAATATTGGGTAATGATTTAGTCTTTTGGACCTATTGTAAGGCAGTATGTTGAACCTAAAGTATACATGTTTTGTTATGGTTAATAGTTTTAATTATGAGTTGTAATATATGAATTTTTGTTATGCATGAATAGTTATTAACATTGTCAGCAATAATTTTGGAACAATGACCTATTTGATCTACCTTTCCTGATGGACTCCTCACTATCATTGTTCATATTGGATCATGAGAATGAATTAGTGTTTTCAAAGATGCTAGGGATACCATCTCCTTCTATTACAAGTTTTTAACAAAATGATGTGCTTGTTTATGTGTTAATAACATCTGGAAATTAAATTTTTAAAAAGAAACCCCATATCACATTACAATCAATTAAAAAGCAATATACCATCAACACAATAACATCATAAACAAATCAAAAGAACACAAATTTGGATGGAAGGTTTAGGTAATTAAGTCTTGTTAGAGTACTCTTTCTATTATTTATATCACCAGCAAAATCGACATCTACATAACCCTGCAGTTTCAAACTTGCACCTGTGAAGCAAAGACATATATTTAATGAACCTTTTAGATATCTCAGAATCCACTGGACTGCCTCCCAATGCTGCTTTCCAGGCCTACTCATGAATCTGCTCACAACTCCCATTGCATGTGCAATGTCTAGCCTTGTACACACCATAGCATACATCAAGCTGCCAATAGCTGAGGCATAGGGCACCTTGCTCATATAGTCCCTTTCTTCTTTTGTCTTTAGTGACTGTTCTTTGCTTAGTTTGAAATGACTACCCAAAGGTGTGCTCACGGGTTTAGCTTCATTCATGTTGAATCTGCTGAGAACTTTCTTCACATACTCTGACTGTGAAAGCTTCAATGTACCATTAGCCTTGTCTCTAATGATTTTCATACCAAGGATTTGCTTTGCAGCTCCCAAATCCTTCATTGCAAACTGTATGGACAATTGATTCTTCAGATTATTAATCTTTTCAATGCTAGACCCTGCAATAAGCATATCATCCACATACAACAGTAATATGATGTAAGAATTGTCAAAAAACTTAACATAGCAACAATGATCAGCTTCACATCTCTTGAACCCAATTCTATGCATAAAACTGTCGAATTTTTTGTACCACTGTCTAGGAGCTTGTTTTAGGCCATACAAGCTTTTTCTCAGTTTGCAAACTAGATTCTCTTGTCCTTGAACAATGAACCATTCTGGCTGAATCATGTAAAGGTCTTCCTCCAAATCACCATGAAGGAATGCTGTCTTCACATTCAACTACTCAAGATGTAAATTTTCTGCAGCCACCATTCCCAGTACCAGTCTAATTGTTGATATCTTCACAATTGGAGAAAATATCTCTGTGTAGTCAACGCCTTCCTTCTGCTGGAAACCTTTAACAACTAATCTAACCTTGTAACGTTTACTACTATCATGCTCATTCTTTATTCTGTATACCCACTTGTTGTGCAAAGCCTTCTTTCCTACTGGCAATTCAGTCAGTTCCCATGTCTGATTCCCCAACAAGGAATTCATCTCATCCTTCATGGCTAACTCCCACTTGCTTGAATTCTCATCTTGCAAGGCTTCATAAAAACACTCTGGCTCACCACCATCAGTCAACAAGAGATAATTTAAAATAGGTGAATAACGCTGTGGAGGTCTAATGTTCCTGGAAGATCTGCGAACTTCAGCTACAGGTGTACTCAGATCTACCTGTGAATTTACATTCTCCTTATCTTCTTCACCCCTTTTTTGGACAGTACTTTCAGTAAATTCATCTAAGTTGACAAACTCAGATTTCTTTTGATCTATCTCTGTAACATCTGACACTACAGTTGACCTGTCCTTGTACATAACCTGTTCATTAAATATCACATTTCTACTTCTGATGATTTTCCTGTTTTGTTCATCCCAAAACTTATAGCCAAATTTCTCATCACCATAGCCAATGAAAAAACATATTTTAGACTTTGCATCAAGTTTACTACGAGCATCAGAATCAATATGAACATAAGAAACACAACACTAAACTTTTAAATGTGAAAACTTTACCTCTTTACCGCTCCAAACCTCCTCAGGAAGTCTGAACTGTTAGGATAAGTGCCCTTAAATCCTATTGTATGATGCTATGTATAATATTAAGTATGACATTATATATGATTTAATATTGTGTTTAATTATTTAATAGTATTTATATACAAGATTAAATAATTTTTTGTAACTTCGCCTTATTTGATTATATATATATTTATATATATATATATATATAAAATAAAAAAATAAAAATAAAAAGCTGCACTAGAGCTTTGGCAATTGGATTACTACACTGCACTTTTTATTCTAAACCACTGGTTGTGTGCAATTTTCAACTAGTGCCTATTCTCTTTTCTACAAAGTTGCTGTAGCTCCTGCACCACCCCATCAATCTCTTCATCTTCCTTATTTCTTATGTTCTCCTTCAATTCTTTTGCCTTCCTCCTTACGCTCTCTTCAGTTTT
The DNA here is from genome assembly GCA_030021035.2 of Notholithocarpus densiflorus. Lineage (NCBI taxonomy): Eukaryota > Viridiplantae > Streptophyta > Magnoliopsida > Fagales > Fagaceae > Notholithocarpus > Notholithocarpus densiflorus. The sequence goes on along the minus strand of JARYZH020000473.1, from coordinate 44,452 downwards.
CTCCATAACCACCTTTCTGATCACCTTTGCCACCTCTTCTCTTTCAAGCCTCCCATTAATGTCTCTCTTGACTTCCACACCAACACCTAACCCCTCCACCAGCTTAGCATTCAGTGGCTGATCAAGGTGCATAGGCATGGCTATAATTGGACCCCAAACTTCATGCTCTCCATTACAGAACTCCATCCACAATGACTCACAAACCCACCAATGCTAGAATGCTCTAAAATCTTCATTTGGGGAGCCCATCCCTTCACAACCATTCCTCTATCTCCAACCCTTTGAAGAAACCCTTTTGGAAGTGCAATTTGAAGACTGCCTTTCTCTCCTTGAGGAAATCTCACAACCCATATGAAATTTACCCTGCTAAGCTCCAACCCATCTGCCATCTCTTGTACTTCATTCTTGGGCAAAAAGTATTCACTGCCAAATGAAACAAACACAGCTGATGATGGCTCCTTGTTATTAAGCCACTCTATGATTTCATTTTTCTCATATTCTTGGATGGGTCAGGATGAACAAGTGGACCGACCGGTACAATCTTCTTCCCCGCCAAAACTGAGAGATAATCAATATACTTTGCTTCAATCTCTCTAAAAGTTTTAATCAAAATGATTTCAGATCGTTCAAAGCATTCCAATGCTCCATCCCCGGTGTCTTTCGCAGAAGATTCAATCAAACGGGTGAATTGACTAACTTCGTAGTCCCGAAGATAAATTTCTGGAAAAGGAAATTAATCACTAGTGTTGTTGGTAACTGTAGACATCAAAATTTTATGATGTATTCACAACCGTCCGATTGTTTATGATAAAATATTTGTGATCAAATTAATCTCCAATTGATGACGTGGACGATCAGCGAATGAAATCAAGCCACGTACAACATCAAATGAAGAAAGCCATATGGAAATGTCAGAAGAAAAAAACCTATATGGAAAGTTCTTATTAAATGAAATACCAAATTAAATTCATAATTCAACTCTCAATAAATGCTGTGAGAAAATTCCAAATTAAATACCATTGAGTTGTCTATAAATAGAGGCTTCTCATATGAGAAAAAAGGGAGAAAACTTAAAGAGAAAAACCCTACTAACACTCTGCCAAAATAGAGAGTCATCTCTAAGTCCAAAAGAGCACCCTTGCTCCCTCAAAATCAAGGCTCATTTCTACTTCTTCAAATCAAAGTAGAGATTTTCCTTCAATTAAGTTCGAGATCAAGCCAACGGCACTCAACTTCAAATCAAAACTCAAGTACATCCAATCACACATCCAACTTGGAGACATCAAGGTACGATTCAAGATCAAGCTTCATAGCTATTCAGATCGTAAAGTTATTTGGAGATCGAATCAGAGGAGTTTTATTGTATTCTTTCATTGTAAAGAGTCATACAGAGGATTGTACTCACATATATACAAATCAATACAATTGATAATTTGTTACACTATTTCGTGATCGTGTGATTCTTCTTTTACGAAAATTGTGTGTACAAATTTCTGGCACGCTCAGTGGGACACTCTGCCTCTCATCTCTTTGTCCATCCTATAAATCTTCAAGTCTCCAATCTACCAAGATCAATGGCCTCGAAGAAGTCTCAGACGCCCAAGAATGCTACCAAGAGCATTGAAGGGTCAATATGCAACAGTACTTCTACAAGTATCATGACTCGAAACAAAGCTAAGGCAATGGAACTCTTCACATCACAAGAAGCTGATGGGAAAGCTCCTATGATCAAGCTCTTCAATGCCTCGACTCAACCAAAGACATTCATCTCCTTGAGCACTTTAGGGGCAGGAAAGCACACCATCGCTGAGAAGGAAAATTCAACATTCCCTCTAGAGAACTTAGTGACAGGGGGCAAATCATTATACTCTGCATTAACAACTAAGTCAAGCACTACTTCGTGTCTGGGTTCTTCCCCAGGATCCTCTCAAGAGGTTACCTTTTCAATCTTCTCAGGAAGCTTATCTCGTACGATATTCATGTCGGCCATGATGACGGAGACTACTACCGTTGATGAAAAGATTGCTGAAATAGAACATGCCATCGCTAAACTTACCAAGACTATGGAGGAGAAGGACCTTCAAATCGCCACCTTTATGAACAAGCTTAAGGTTCAGAATCGAGGGGAGTCTAGCAATGGCCAATCTCAAACTCAACAACATATGTTGCAAGGGGCTCATACATCCTCTCCAAAGAAGGCTGACAACCACCACGAAAGCTCTACCTTCATCGCTTCTCTATCAATCCAGCAATTACAAGACATGATAGCAAATACTATTCGAGCTCAATATGGTGGCGCACCTCAGAGTTCTCTTATATACTCAAAGCCATACACAAAGAGGTTTGACAACTTACGAATGCCTGCAGGTTATCAACCTCCTAAGTTTCAACAGTTTGACGGGAAGGGAAATTCCAAACAACACATTGCCCACTTCGTCGAAACTTGTAACAATGCTGGCACAAAAGGAGATCTCCTTGTGAAACAGTTTGTCCGCTCCCTTCGAGGGAATGCCTTCGATTGGTACATTGATCTTGAGCCTGAGTCCATTAACAGTTGGGAGCAAATGGAAAGAGAGTTTTTGAATCGCTATCACAGTACTCGTCGCATAGTGAGCATGATGGAACTAACAAACTTGAGGCAATGGAAGGATGAACCTGTCATCGACTACATTAACCGTTGGCGTTCCTTAAGCCTTAATTGCAAAGATCGTCTTTCAGAAGCATTTGGGGTGGCAATGTGCATCCAAGGCATGCATTGGGGACTACTTTACATCCTCCAGGGAATCAAGCCTCGCACCTTTGAAGAACTTGCTACTCGAGCACATGACATGGAGCTTAGCCTGTCTAGCTGTGGAGAAAAAGGCCTACAATTGATAAAGATACGAAGAGAGGTGACAAGTACTCCAAGTCTGCTGTTGAGAAGTCTCTTGCCATCACTATAGAGCCTATTCATTACAAGAAGAGCGCAAGTCTACCACAAGAAAAGGAACGACATCGACCCACCTTAAAAGAGATGGAAGAACGGACATATCCTTTTCTGGACTCTGATGTTTCAGGAATGCTTGATGACCTCCTGGAAAAGAAGATAATTAAGCTACCGGAATGCAAAAGACTGGAAGAAATGGGTCACACCAACGATCCGAGATACTGCAAATACCATCAAGTTGTAAGTCACCCAGTGGAGAAATGCTTTGTTTTGAAAGATATCATCATAAGGCTTGCAAAGGAGGGTAAAATCCTCTTGGACCTAGATGAAACGGTTAAGTTAAACTATACCACGTTCATCACTACATCCTTAGCTTTAATAAAGTCACAAACTCCAACAAAGACATGGTCACCTTTAGCTTCAACACTGGAGGCATTTGACAAGCATATTCAATTTGGAACAATTGAGCCGTTTCACATGCCATGCTCAAAACCACTGAATGAAGCTAAAATAGAAGGCAAGCTGATGAATGAAGATGAGAGTTGGGCTTTTGTAACTCGAAAGAAATCTAGGAAGAAATGCAACCCGAAGTCACAAATAATCCACATAGAAAAGCAATATCAAAAGAGCAATCCTAGAAGGCCTCGCGAAAAGGTGATAAGGAATCCAAGTAAAGAAGTTCATGACGACAAATTGTTGCAACAAAGAAGCAACTCTCCAATCACCCTTCATGATTTCTTCCCCAAAAGTTATTTCAAGACGAGGATTGATGGCTTGAGAGTTGAAAAGTCGGAAGCATGTGATGAAAAGCCCCAAGATCAAATCTTTAAAGCATTCAGCAAAAGAGCTCGTCCATATCCTTCTCAAGTAGGAGATTTGGCACTCGCAACACAACAACCATTCAATATGTTGTCCAAGAAGTCTACATCAAAATAGGATGGTTCATGTGTTGTCCAAGAAGTTCACGACAATGGCACCTACCAAATAGATGACAAAGATGGGCAAATGGTTAGTCCCATAAAGGCAAAACGTCACTCAATTTGAAAATATGATGTGCTCCTCGGTAAGAGCTTAAACTGCCCACCAAAAAAAAAAAAAAAAAAAAAATCCCGCTAGGTTGAAAACCTTGAAAGAGGCGACCTAGAAAAAAGTTAAGGGCAAAAAAAAAAAAAAATTAAAAAAAAAAAGAAGTGAAGTGCAAATCCAAACAATTTCAAATAAATTGGTCATGCTAGCATGTAGCAATGTTGAAGGAGCTAGCCGGATGTGTAATTTGCAAGGCGATACTCATGATCCGTATGAGGATGAAGGTCTGAAGATCTACTTGATCATAATCGCTTGAAAAAAAAAAATCAAGTACATAGAGATTGTGAGCCAAGTAGAAGACAAAAATTGGTTGAATTGACTCCCGTTCTATTGTAATCACTCCTTGAGAATGTGAAAATTACGACTAAGCTTGTGAGAGAAGCCTGACCATATCTTAGCATACACCTGCGAGCAAAGTCATACAAGAGCAGTTTCTCAAGCCACAAATGTCAAGTTGTGAGTAAGTAGCAACCACAAGAAAGACACGTGGAGGTTTGCATGCACACTATCCAAATTTGAAAACCATGTTCATGGCTTATTAGTTACTAGGCATGGCGTTGAAATTCAAGGCTACAAGGAAGCCATGTGTTCGCATGGGGCATGGAAGCTTTAGGTATGTATTTAATGTGCACCTTAGTTGTCACATGAAGATGAAGGCCAGAGCGCTATAGTCATGTAGAAGCAAAAGGAGACAATTAACAAGCCAATGCTTCTTCTTACGTGGTGTCCACCTTGGGTGAATTTGAGTCAACATAAGTCGATTGCTTTTAGAGCTTCAAGGACAGCGCAACTCCTCCTTTAACACTGCGTATGCAAAGAATCAACATGAAAACATGCAACTCACAGGGACAAGGTTGGAGCGCCCAAAATCAAATGCAGTGCGTTACAAACTCACAATGTGGAATAGTAAAGAGCTTTAGACGACCTTTACTCTTTGGCATAGGTAAGGAATAAGGATAGGCAAACAAAGCTCACACAGATAGCCGGGGAACAAAGGTAGTCTGATGTTAATGCGGGCAAGAACAACTGGTTCTTGAACTCGACGTTATAGAAGAATAATTGAACAATTCAGCTTGCTTCTTTAGCGCTGATGCGTGAAGGAGGTTCAGAGACGAGGCGGAGATCTCACTATGATAGCGCCTCCAAGAGCTGGTAATTAGAGTTTGTATCTGAACTATGCTACCTCTATGCTCCGGCAACAATAGTCAACAGCCGCGAGATGAAGAGCGAAACACACGAAGGAACCTACACCAATAGTCGCAAGATGAAAGCAATGAGACGGCTAGCTTACAAGTCGATGGCCACAAGATGAAGGCAGTGAGATGGCTACGCCGATGAAGCTCTCAGAGACAGCGAGAGGACCGTCAATGCTTGGATCCTTTGAATACTGAGATGAAGATTAGAACCCCACAATTCGTTCTGGACCATGGCGCGGAGGACATCGACTCACAAAGGAGGGCAGCAGCAACAAAGTCTAGGACGTCTAAGACGAAGCAGCTTCTACTTCAATCAGCAAGACGATGAAAGAAGAATGTAGTTTTGAGATGAAGAAAGATGAAAGTGGGTGCTTGAATCCGATATGTGGCTATTTCTATGCTCTAGCACCAACAACTGCGAGGTGGAGTCGATGGATGGGCGAACAAAGCTACGCACCTAAAGTTGTGGAACGAGGACAGTAAGTGCAATTTGTGGATACTAAGAGGAGTAGCAACGCACGATGACTTGCTCTAGACTTAGCACCGACTCAAGAAGGTGGTTCAAAGACAAAGCCTCTATAAGTCGAATCCATTGGACACCAAGACAAGAAAACAAGATGCCTTCCTCCACAAGTTTGTTTGTAGAGCGCAGAGAGTGATGGATTGATCATTGAGAGTCCTCGATGAGTTGTAAAAGATGACCATGATGGAGCTTATTTGATTGCAACCACTTGGAGAAGACAAAGCTTGTAGAGGTCACGACTTGAGCAAATATAGAAAAGTCACAAGTCGAGCAAAGAGTTGATAGGCTTGAGTCACCAGACACACCTAACAGCAAACCAAAGAAAATGAGGAATAACTTATTAGTTCAAATGCTCTGTACTAATAAATTTAAAAAAAAAAAAAAAAAAAAAAGGGGCACGTGCAGTAATGGCTTATTAGAAGAACGGGATATGGCATTGAGATTCAAAACTACAATTAGGCTATTCATTCAATATCAACATTCAAGTGCTTAAACATCTTAGGTACGTGTTGCAATAACTATATATGCATGTAAAGACAAAGACAAGTGGAAGCTGGCATGTTGCCTATTAAGTGCAAAGATCATGTGTGCACAAAGATGCCACCATGCTTCTCGTGAAATTAAGGCTTGGGACGTGTCAATAATATGTCATAAACTGTTACATGCAAAACAATAGAAATTGTGAAAGTGGGGCATTCTCCCTTATAGAAGCCGGATCAATGGACAAGCCAATATTTCGTAGTAACCAAGTGCGACACATAGAACTAATATATATTCGTTGCTTTTGGGAGTGTGAAAGACATCGCGACAATTGTTTAAGCCCAGAAAATACAAGCGTCATGGCCATAAGCAACCGCTGGAGATGGAGTTGGAGTACCCAAAGTGCGTTGAAGGCCGCAAGATGAAGGCAGTGAGAAGGGCGCATTGATGGAACTCCCGTACTAATATCCGCAAGAAGAAGGCTTTGAGAAGGTTGCGCAGATGAAGCACTCACACCAATGGTCTCAAGACAAAGGGTAGTGAGAAGGGCTTGTTGATGGAACTCCCGTACTAATGGCCGCAAGACAAAGGCTTTGAGAAGGTTGCGCAGATGAAGCACTCACACCAATGGTCTCGAGACAAAGGGCAGTGAGAAGGGCGTGCTAATGGAACTCCCGTACTAATGGCCACAAGGCAAAGGCAGTGGCAAAGGCAGTCAGAAGGATGCGCCGACGAAGCTCTCGCACTGATGGAAGGATGCGCCGACAAATCTCTCGCACTGATGGCCGCAAGACAAAGGCAGTGAGAAGGATGCGCGAATGAAGCTTATACACCCCGTGTCCAAGGATGGCAAGAGGATTGCTGTAGCTCGAATATGTTGGACGCCAAGGCAAGAAGGACAGGAAGTTGCAACTCGATTTTGGGCACCAAGACAAGACGCCGCAACTCGCTTTGAACCTTCACGCTGACTCCTAAAGATAGTTTAGAGACGAACGGGATGACGATGGTAGTTCCAAGAGGAAGCAACTGATGCTTGAACCCATGCCGCCGACTTCAATACTCTGCGACAAAAAAAAAGAAAGAAAGAAGAAAAAGAAGAAAAAGAAAAAGAAAACAAATAAGTAAAAGGCAAATGAAGGATAAAAGCAAAGAACATGTTTCTAGCCTGCGCAGAAGAAAGTGGTAGATGACTTCACGCCTCCTTTGAGATTTGTCTTCACTTGGAGACCATCAGGTTCACTTTTATAAGTAGGCTAGGCTGTAAGAAAAAGAAAACCCTAGCATCCTAAAGGCTGCCGCTACAACATTGTTAAAAAAAAAAAAAAAAAAAAAAAAAAAAGCGTGCAAGGGAAGACAGCTTCAACACCGACTCTACTAAGAAGACTACCGTAGGCCTGTGGTCCAAAACAAAGTCTTTTGTGCAATCAAGCTCACAAGGCATCAAGTGATTTAAAAAATAAATAAATAAAAAAGCAAATGATAAATGGGCCATATGCCTTGCTAAGACCATGGAACAATACTCTTCAATCCAATGCTAAAACTGTAATGTACAACATTGAGATTGAGGAAGCTAAAATCTTCTTTTACGTGGATGAAGATCTTGCTTTCCTATGAACTAAGTCCGAAATTGGAATTAATAAAATACTTCAAGCCTCGTCTTCCTTGCATCAGAAAGATGCAAAGCCGAATTTTGAAGTGGGGGCATTTGTAGACATCAAAATTTTATGATGTATTCACAACCGTCCGATTGTTCATGATAAAATATTTGTGATCAAATTAATCTCTAATTGATGACGTGGACGATCAGAGAATGAAATCAAGCCACGTAGCAACATCAAATGAAGAAAGCCATATGGCAATGTCAAAAGAAAAAAAACCTATATGGAAAGTTCTTATTAAATGAAATACCAAATTAAATTCATAATTCAACTCTCAATAAATGCTGAGAGAAAATTTCAAATTAAATACCATTGAGTTGCTTATAAATAGAGGCTTCTCATATGAGAAACAGGGAGAAAACTTAGAGAGAAAAACCCTACTGACATTCTGCCAAAATAGAGAGTCATCTCTAAGTCCAAAAGAGCACCCTTGCTCTCTCAAAATCAAGACTCATTTTTACTTCTTCAAATCAAAGTAGAGATTTTCCTTCAATTAAGTTCGAGATCAAGCCAACAGCCCTCAACTTCAAATCAAAACTCAAGTACATCCAATCACACATCCAACTTGGAGACATCAAGGTACAATTCAAGATCAAGCTTCATAGCTATTCGGATCGTAAAGTTACTTGGAGATCGAATCATAGGAGTTTTATTGTATTCTTTTATTGTAAAGAGTCATACAAAAGATTGTACTCACATATATACAAATCAATACAATTGATAATTTGTTACACTATTTCGTGATCGTGTGATTATTCTTTTACGAAAATTGTGTGTACAGTAACATGCATAGAAAAAGATGTCATTGCAGCACTAACAGGTAAGAACTCAACGGCAGGAATATTATGTGACAAAGCTAGTGATGGTGCCCATGGTGGAACAAAAACATAAATAACCAAATCAGGCTTTAATTTCTTTAAGATGGTGGAGAAGTTTGGGCTAGCCATGGCCAAGGCCTTTTTGAGTGTGGACATGAGATGGGGTGGTAGGCCATTGGTTGTGTGGTAGTGTGGAGGAAGCTCAGGCAAAGATGGAAGATGGAGTTCCACAAATTGAATCGAAAGTGAATGCTTTTCAGAGAGTTTTTGTTTGATGGGGCCGAGGTTTATAGGTGTAGAACAGAAATAAACGTGAAAGTTTCTAGTTGTGAGCTTCTTCGCTAGCTCTAGGAAGGGTGATATATGGCCATGAGCTATAAACATGGGAGCATTAGGACACTGATAACACTGTGTGTATTATCCATTCTCAGTTTCTTTTCACCTTGTGCCTGTTTGTGTTTGGTTTGTTATGATATATTGGAGGAGGAGATGAGAATAATTTTCCATGAAACAAAGCTCCAAAAGAGACCGAATCATGGGAATTGTTCGAGTTGAAACGTGGCCAAAGAAAAAGGGACTGGACATGCAAATTTGAGGTACGTGAAACAGACTGCATGTGCATGTAAGTAATTACGTAAATGCTTACAGAAAGTACTGACAGAATTAAAAGGAAAAAAAACTATTTGTAATTTTAAATAGTTTTTAAAAGAGTAAAATAAACAATAAATATATTATGATGGACAGAGGAATGCCAATTACCATTCTATCATTACTCCATAGTCCATACATAATTTCTTTATTTTATTTCAAGATTTCATAGGGACATAACCTATGAAGGATATATACAAAACAAAAGCATACCTCTAAATCACTTATTACTTTCAAGCACTAGCGTTAGGGCTGGGAGTGGGAGGTTGGAACCATTCCTACAATGGAGGTGTAAGCATTCTTAAAAAGAAGCAACAGTACTGGCATGGTGACTCTAATTTTTATTTATTTATTTAGAGTTATGATGTTAAGAAACTTAAATTATACAAAATTAATAAAAAAAGAACTTTTATATATCGACAACATAAAAAAAAAAAAAAAAACACAAATATATAAAATTTTACAATTTTCTTTTAATAACTAAATGAGAATGCAAAAAAAGACCGATGAGATATAAAGTGAGAACTGATAATAATGAGATAAAAATAATAAAGTGGGAGATAAAAGTTTTCATTAGAACCCCTCAAAATTTTATTCAAACTACAAATTAAACAAAAATTTGTTCATTTGGCCCCTCACTTTTTTGTTGTTGAGATTTTCATTAGAATGGGAATTAAGAAAGAACAGATCATTCAATGCTCTCTCAAAATTTAAAATTGATCCTCAAATTGTTAAAGCTAATCAAATAAAACCATAAAAGTAAAACCCAAAAAATCAATTTGTTACCCCAAAAAAAAAAAAAAAAAAACATTCCCAGTTGGTCCATTTCTCAACCCATTTGCGGGAGCACAGTAATTGATGTTGGGATGGTGGTGATGAGATGCTGACTGGATGGAGAGTGATGGTGAGGCTATGATACTAGTGGTGATGTGTTGATGATGAAACTAATAGTCTGTTTGGAGGGAAGGGGAGTACTAGGGGAGAGTAGAGGAGAGTTGGCCAGAAATTAGCCTAATATTTAGCCGACTCTACTCTACTCTACTCCCCTTTGTTCCCTCTCCCTCTCCTCTCAATCCAAATAGACCATAAGTGAGAAGCTCAGAAAGAAAGCAAGCACTAGGTTTGACGAACAGAGGGAAGAGTATAAATAAAATGGAAAGATATATAATCTCTTATATTCATTGATTTTGATTTTTAATAGAGCTATTGACCAATAATTACTAGAAGATAAAATTAGCCTCGTAAAATTTTATTTTTTTAGTAATTCATTTTCATTAAATTTTTTTTAAAATGTAAATGAATATTTGTATTTTTAAAAAATAGTTATAATCCTAATAAAATATACTGGTATTATTTGGTATCAAAATATTTTGTTTCCTTAATCAAACCAAAACAGCCTCCCATACAATATTAACTCCTTTGCATACGACACAACTTTATTAAGTTAAAAGTTATGCCTTTGATTCTTGATAGCCATCAAAAAAAAAAAAAAAAAAAAGAAGTTATGCCTTTGTACAAATAAAGTATTTATTTTGGGATTTTTTTTTTTATACTTAGCTTGGCCCCCAGCTTAATTTCTTGACTCCGCCAGGGATCTTATCGGTTGGAAACTTGGAATGCAACGATAGCTAGATACATGCGTACGCTTGAGGAAAATAGTGACAGAGCTTTACTTTGTTTTGGAAAATGCAAGAACATGAGGAAGTCCTTGATGAATTCTTGTATACAAGCACGTTGGAGGCTTGTAGTGTTTGGAAGCCCGCACACGGTGGGTACCGCCCAACACAGCGGACTTGACATGAGACTAGCAGCAAAAACTTCTATCTTTAGCCTATACTTCCTCACTTTAAAACTCTAGCCCTCTCTCTCTGATCTCCCTCAAGTCGGCGATGTTAAGAATAGTGGTGAGTTCAGATTTTTTTTTTGGTTGTTTTGAAAATATAGGAAAGAAAAGAAAAATGGAATGTTCTTGATTTCCTTCCTAAACGAGATTCAGATCTTGATTTGCTTGTTTTTGTTATTTATTTATATCTAAAGGTGAAAGTAATCTATATATATATATATATATATATATATATATATATATAAAATCGAAGCCTTTGAAGCTTTCATAATTTTTCACGTCAGTACAATATTAAAAAAAAAATCATAAAAAAAACTTTTTTAAAACCCAAAAAAATACTTAAACACAAAATCAGAGAAGCCCTAAGCCCTAACACGCTCTACCTTCCCCTTCCTCCAAAACGTAGACCACGCTCTGCCGTTCCCCCACATGCAAATCGTAGCTCAACGGCTCAACGACTCCACCTTCTCCGGCACCACCCTTCTCCAGTTCTATATTTGTCGGCCACCCATAAACATTTTGTTTCTAAACATTCTATTTTTGAAGCCCCACCGTTTGATTATCTCTTCAGCCCTTAAGTATACTCATCCAAAACCTTCTTCTCTCTAACCACTTCACCCCTTCCTAACGCAGACCTCTGGGTTTCATCCTCAACCTTTTCTTTTCAATTTTTTAATTTTCTATTTTTGAAGCCCCACCGTCCGATTATCTCTTCAGCCCTCTGTCTATTAAGCATACTCATCCAAAACCTTCTTCTCTCTAACCACTTCACCCCTTCCTAACGCAGACCTCTGGGTTTCATCCCCAATAAAAGTAAAACACTCCCTCTTTCAAAATCTGGGTTTAATCCTCTCTATCATTCTCTCTAAGGTATTAGCCCAAACTGCCGACTCTTTAATGTTTGAATTGCTTTCAGTTTGATTATTGTTGATTTCAATTAATTTACACCTAAGAATTTGTTAAATTAATTTTTTTTAATTTGATTTCTTTCTCTGATTTCGTAGCTGATAAATCATGTTCTTCTTCTTCATCTTTCTCCTCCAACCTAGGTTAGTTAACTTTCCTAGAATCAAAATAGTTTCACTTTTCATAGACGCACACCATCTGCTTGATATAAAGCTTCCAAAGTATTTTCACGATCAGACAAACTTAACCAAATTGAGCATCTGTTTGGGTGTTGAGGAAAAAAACAACAGTGAAGCAAAAGTAAATGGAAGCACCATCAATTGTGAAGGTTCCTTTTAGATACCTTTGTGAATTGTGAATTTTGCTTTGTTAATTTGCCAATTGTGAATTACTTTATGTTATTTCTACTAAGATTTTTCTATGGTATTCTATTTTATTTCACTTTTGTTGCAGGTTCTTGCAATTTTCTTTTTTCTTTTTTTCATGTTTGTAGCTGAACATGATTAAGGATGGGTTACATATGATTCTTTGTACTACAAGACGAGGACAGTTAGGTATTTACCTTTCCTTTATTATGTACTGTTTCTTGCATATTTATTAATAATATGTTTCTAGAAAGAATTTGAAATTGGAATGTGATTGCATATTTAAGTTTCTTGGTTATCTCAAACTTAGAGGTATTCCTGAGTCTGTTGACTTTGTTTTGTATTTGTAGTTTTAGCTGTGTATCTGTACTGGCTGTCATTCTGTTTGATATATATATATATATATATATATATTAATAAATTTTTTATATTGTTAATTGTCATATATGTTTTTTTACCTCCAAAACAAAGACTCATGGCTAAACCCACTCCCTAAACCACCGATCTCCACTTTTGAGAGACAAAATGCAAACCCCTTCACCTTCCTCCACCGTTCCCCTTCTCCTTCTTCCAAAAGAAAGACCCACAGCCAAACCCGCTCCCCAAACCACCATTCTCCACCTTTGTGACATGAAATCAATTTTTTTTAATGATTGGGAAGAGCACCAATCTGTCTGTAACCAAAAGAAAAGGAGAATTAAATCGTGCGGATGGTTTCTGGTCTTTGTTTTTTCTTTACTTTATAAATAAATATTATATTTTTATAATTAAAAGTGCTGTATTTGAACAGGCACAACAATTGTTTCAAATACATGCACAAACGATTACACCAGAAGCACTTGAGAGCGTAAAGGCTGCCCTTGCAAGCAGTGAGATTGAGCACAAAGCAGAAACCAAGAAGAAAGTAGTTCCTCGCAAAGCTGCTGGCCAAGCTTGGGAGGACCCGACACTAGCAGATTGGCCAAAAAGTACAAATTATTTCTCCCTTCTCTTATTCACTATGTGTTGGTACTTAATTTATATGATACTAAGGCCAGATCTGTTGATCTATAATGGGTGCAAGCTAATATTCATAATTTTCTAACCGATTTTTTTTCACAAATTTTTTATAAAACTCAATTCCTTCAACTACCAGGTCTTACTCATGTAATCCTTTTATAACATTTGGTCTGATTCTCTTATGATGATACTATGATAGTAACGTGGGAATTTAATAGTAAATTTTTTTGTCTTGATGCTAAGCAAAAAAATAAAGTTACTATGTCTGATTTTTATTTTATATAAATTGACAGAGTTTATGTTTGATTAAACTTGGATCAGTTGAAGGTTTTTTCACTAATTCAGTTTGCTGTGTATGTGCTATACTCAATTTTCTTCACCGAATTTAATGTGAAAAAAAATGTTTTCTTACATGGTCTTGACATTGATTTGACTTAATTTATATTCAATTTATTTTCCATTTTTAAATTATTCAATCAAGCTCACAAAGACCCAATAGAAAGATATTGGGTCTTTGTGAGTACAAGCACTAGAAATTTGGATCTTTACAGACTAATATTACTACTTCTTCCTAACATGGGTGTCCAGAGCTCTTCAAGCACACAACAATTTCTCTGGATGTGTTTAGTATCCCCATCTCTCTTACATGTACATAAGTTGTTTGATAAAATTCCTATGTGATTTTTTTTTTTTTTTTTTTTTGGTTATTCTAGGAGTCATATTACATGGAGATTGGTAAGGAAGAAGATAAGTAAAGAATGTGATGCTATGTTGCTGATTTAATGAGGTTGAGATGTGTTTATCGGCCTTCTTTTTTCAATGTCATTTTTTGCGATGTAAAAAAATGATTGGCTAGGTTGCTTATGCCTCTAGACAATTAAAGAATTTTGAACAAAAATTACCCAAACTCATGATTTGGAATTGGCTGCTATGGTTTTTGCTTCAGATTTGATGGTAAAGTATTGAATGTTAATAATAGGCCCTTGGTTACAAAATTGTTATGATCCGATATTTAGGTATGATATATAAAAGGTTCATATATGATTTTGGATGAGGGATGGCATGAATGGTTTATATAAATAGTGTAAAGAACTCCACTCATTTTTCTTATGCTTTTTCAATTGAACCAGGATGGATTTTGTTTCTCCAACTTAAAACGAATGATTGGCTTTTATGTGCTACACCTATTCTTTGAACTTGCTTTCAAGTTTCATATGATTGTATTCTTTAAGAAAACATCTATTAAAAATTTGTTGTTTTTTACCTTCTGGAATATGCTTTTACATCCTTTATGAGATTTTGTGTTACCAACATTTGCTATGGCTCAATTTGTTGTATAGTTTATAGTGGTGGAACAACTGAGTGTGTATTTTGGTTTCTGCAATGAAAATAGTTGGTTTAAGATCTCTAAAGATGACAAGAATTATCTGCAAAGTTGTGAAGTTTGTTTAATTCTTCGTATTATTTTTTTCCTATAATTTTTTTTTTCCCAAATCGTCACCATTAGCAATTCATTACTATTTTTTTTTTCTCAAAGTCATAATACATTTAGTGTTAATTTTGTGATTTTTCTTGGGTTGTCCTTGATTAATTTAAGTTGAATCTTTGAATTGAACAGTGATTTTTCCTGTTAAATTTGTAGTTTTGCATTGATTTATGACTATTATGCTACTATTTTAAAGTTGAGTATGGATATTTTTAATAATGTTCACTTTCATTAAGTGTTGTTTCTTTTACATGTACACAAGGTGTTTGATGAAATTTCTTATGAGTTCTAGAAGCCATAATACATGGAGAGTCGTAAGGAGGAAGATAGGTAAGAAATGTGATGCTCTATTGTTGATCTAATCAAGGTAAGCTGTGTTTGATTCTTATTGCTATTTATCAATTAAAAATGCATTGTATATAAATGTTTTTTTAACAAGGGGTTGCTGATATTTCCTAGAGGTATGAAAGGTTTGATTTAGCATTTACAAAAAGTAGATAACTCAATTCAATTATTATCCTGCTTTCATGGAGGAAATGAGGACAAGAAGACAAACATCTCATGAGTTTCACATACACAGTTGCAGAACCAGTTCATAAACCATAGAAATATGGAATATGCAAATGGACAAATGTCCATGTACAATGATAGATTTGCTAAGAAGTGTTCATAAAAGAAATATTCAACTTGTGGTGGTGTTCATAAAAGTAACATTCAACTAGCATTGATAACATCTACTCTTCTAAGTTTATGAAATTTTACATGTATTACTTTTGTGATCTTTTGAAATTATGTTGTTTTAGGTTTCTACAAGTTATGTGTTTATTTTTATTTTTATGTGAACTTTTATTTTGAACAAATTGTTTTTATTTTCATATATTTTCAAGACAATGCCTTGAACAAAATAAATATATTTAATTTCTATTTAACTATCCCGTGCATCGCACGGGTTAGCGACTAGTGAGTTGAATTACTAAAGTATAACGAAGGTGACCTTAGGTGAATTAAGAGACACTTTTCAAACCATGGGTAAGTAGTATTAAAATAGGTCTAACCACATGTGACTAAATGAAAATTACTCCTAAAAAATATATAAGCAAAACTTGAAATCTAATCAAGACTTAAAAAGGAGTTTTCTTATTGCCCAAGAACGAGAAAGATTCAAGACTTCTACAAACCCTAATGTGCAGGTAAATCACAATTTTCACTTCTTTAGACACATTGAGATTTAACTAAGAGAAATGCTAGGAACATACCCATTCTCATATCCAAATTCACATCTTGTTTATGTGTCAACTCTTGATTGAATTTCAATCTTTTCAAGTACATGTAGTGGACCCATTTGAAAGTGTTCAAATCCAATTAAGAGTTAACACATAAGTGTAGGGTGTGAATTTAGGTGAGAAAATGGGTGTATCCCTAGCATTTCTCATTAAATAATAATGAAAATGTTAAGTCACAATTTCCTCTATTGTAGACACATCAAGAATTAAGACTTTAGACTAAAATGGACGACAGGACATAATAAAACCACAGAATGTGGGTTCTAGTTAGCTCAATTGGTAAAGTCTCTGATGTTTGAATAAGAGATCTGTGGTTCAATCCCCTTCTACACCAAAAATTGATTGGTGTCTTGGTCTGATGATAAAGAACTATCACTAGAAGCAAACGCCTTAGGTTGTAACTCTCTCTCAAAAAAAAAAAAAAAAAAAAACCCACTGAATTAATAGAAATGAGTTTGGAGGCTGACATACTATTAAAACACAGGTAGAAACATTATTCTATAAATGTTAGGAAGAGAATAAATAAATCAATAGATGAAGAGAGCTTATTGCCGTAGGTTCTCAAACTCCATCGCCCAAGTAGACATACTAGAAATACATTACTCATCAAATTAGAGGTAATATTAATTTACCCAAGGTATGTGGTCCAAGGAGTCAGGCATGACCAATGTTCTGTTTGATACTTAAACAAATAATGGGGAATATCAATTTACCCAAGGTATGTTGTCCGAGGAGCCAGGTATGACAAATGTTCTATTTGATACTTAAACAAATACTAAACACAATGCATGACATCAGAAATAAAAACATGGCAGAGTTGCCTTTCATTAATAATAATACATTCACAGGTTATTTACATTCTAGGGACGTGGTATGATATTCTCATCTAAATCTTCAAGGAAATAAGCCCTTATACCAGCTACCGAGGTGATACGGTATGATCCTTCCCAATTGGGCCCTAACTTTCCCCATGCTGAGTTTTTTGAAGTACCCACAACCTTCCTTAATACCAAGTCCCCAAGAGCCAGCGGTCTCAACTTCACACTTGAGTCATACCCCTGTTTAAGTTTTTGTTAATAATATGCTAATTGAACCATAGCATTTGCCCTCTGCTCTTCAATTAAGTCCAAACTCCTCTCTAGTAGGTTGTCATTGCTATCTGGAGTGAACAAGCTTGTCCTCAGTGTTGGGAATCCCGTCTCCAGAGGGATCACAGTCTCGACCCTATATGTCATTGAAAAGGGCGTCTCTCTTGTTGACCTACGAGGGGTAGTCCGATACTTCCAAAGAACATGTGGCAGCTCTTCCACCTATTTACCCTTTGCATCATCCAACCTCTTCTTAAGTCCATTCACTATGACTTTATTAACAGCCTCGGCCTATTTATTCCCTTGTGGATAAGCTGGAGTTGAGTATCTATTCTTGATGCCCAACTCACAACAGTACCTCCAAAAGGTTTTACTATTAAACTGAAACTCATTGTCCGAGATGAGGGTATAAGGGATCCCAAACCGAGTGACAATATTTTTCCACACAAATCTCTTGGCATCCATATCTCTGATATTTACCAGTGGCTCAGCTTCAACCCATTTGGTGAAGTAATCAGTGCCGACCAACAGCCATTTCCTATTCTCCACGGCCTTATGGAAAGGCCCGACAATATCCAAACCCCATTGAGCAAAAGACTAGGGACTAGACAGAGGATTGATGACACCCCCTAGTTGATGAATATTTGGAGCAAATCTTTAACATTAGTCACACTTCTTCATGTATTCTTGTACTTCCTTTTGCATATTGGGCCACCAATACCTTTGAGTGAGGGCCCGGTGAGATAGTGATCTGCCTTCTATATGACTTCCACAAATCCCTTCGTGTAACTCTTCAAGGAGTGGTTCTGCTGCCTCAGGATGGACGCATAGCAAATATGGTCGAGAAAAAGAGCGCTTGTATAACCTTTGATCCTCGGACAACCAGAATCGAGGAGCTTTTCTTCACACTTTATCAGCCTCCCCTTTCTCCTCAGGCAAGATATCATCCTTAAGGAACAGCACAATAGAATCCATTCAACTAGGCCATACCCTAATTTGGTGAGTATAGACCTTCTCTCCCTTCATCTCAGTAGGCTTACACAGATCCTCGACCAGGATAATCCGAGGTAAACTCTACGCCAAGGAGGTTGCAAGAGTGGCAAGAGAGTCGGTGTGCGTGTTTCTGCTTCTGGGGATTTTCCGTAAGGAAAAAGACTCAAACCCTGATTGCAAGTACCTAACTTGCTTCAAATACTCCTGTATTCTCAAATCTCTAGCCTCCAATTCTCCCTTTACCTGGCCTACAGCCAATCTCAAATCTGAAAATACCCCCATTATTTTTCCTCTAATTTTCCGAACCATAGTCATTCCTATCAACAAAGCCTCATACTCAGCCTCATTGTTCGTGGTTGAAAAGCCCAACCTTAAGGATTTCTCAATGATGATCCTTTCAGGGGATACTGCAACTAGCCCCACTCTGGATCTCCTTTGATTTGATGCCCCATCAACATGTACCTTCCAAGATAGAGGTTCCTGTGAGGAGATCATCCCAACTGATTTTTGATCCATGTTCTGCTTCTCGCCATTTTCTTCCACCAGAGGCTCAGCAAACTAAGCCACCAAATCTGCAAGGACCTGGCCCTTTATCGAGGTGCGAGGCATATACTTAATATCGAAAGCTCCCAGGATCGTTGCCCATTTTGCAATCTTCCCCGTGTAATCAGCTTTCCGAAGCAGTGATTGAAGAGGGAGTTGGGTAAGAACCACAATGGTGTGAGCTTGGAAGTAATAAGGGAGCTTCCGTGTAGCATGCACCACTGCCAAGATGACCTTCTCCAATGGCAAATAACGAACCTCTGCCTCATGCAATAATTTTCTTACATAATAAATGGGTCTTTGTACCCCATCATCAATCCGTATCAGTACCAGACTCATCGCATGAGAGGCTACAACAATGTAAGCAAATATAACCTCCTCCTCCTCGGGCCTAGACATAATGGGTGGCCGAGAAAGATATCCCTTCAACTGCTGTAAGGCTGAGGAACATTCTTCGGTCCACTTAAATCCCTTCCACTTATGCAACAACTGGAAGAAGGGCTAACATCTATCGGTTGACTAAGAAATGAATCGATTCAACACAGCAGTCATTCCTGTCAACTTCTGGACCTCTTTGGGATTCCGAGGAGGCCGTAGATTGTTAATTGCTCTAATCTGATCAGGGTCAACTTCAATTCCGCGATGGGTGACCATATAACCCAGAAATTTGCCAAAGCTGACGCCAAAAGAACACTTAGAAGCATTAAGGCGCAATTTGTGTTTCTTCAGTATTTCAAAAATACTCTCGAGGTCATCTTCAATCCAAATGGCATCGCTTTGTAGCGATAATTCCCAGTGGGTGTAACAAAAGCAGTCTTTTCCTGATCGTCCAGAGCTAGTGGTATATGATGATAGCCCTGAAAGACATCTAAGAAGCTCATCCGAGGATGGCCTACAGTTGCATCCACCAATTGATCTATTCGAGGCATGGGGAAGGGATCCTTTGGGCAAGTTTTATTTAAATTCGTGAATTCTACACATACTAGCTATTTCCCACTTTTCTTCCTCACAACCACTGTGTTGGCCAACCATTTAGGATAAAAAAAACCTCCTTTATGGCCCCGGCCCACTTAATCTTAGCCACCTCCTCTTTCACAGCATCAGAATGTTCCTTAGATGAGCGCCGATGTGGTTGCCTTTTGGGGATGACAGAGGGATTGACGTTTAGGTGATGGCAAATGAAATTTGGATCTACCCCAGGAGCCTCGTAAGCATCCCACGCAAATACATCGATATTTTCCCTAAGAAAAACTATCAACTCTTTCCTTCTCCCGAGGAGGCAGCTAGACTCCGACTTGAAAAAATTTCTCCTTATCATCACCAACAATAACTTTTACTAATTCCTCACACTTTGCCCCTTCTATCACCAGATTCGTGGATAGCAATGGCATCGTTGATTGCTATAAACCCTGTTCAGTAGAGGCTGAGGACTCAACCCTAGCTTGATGTCTAATTGCAGCCACTAAGCACTGCCTAGCCATAGATTGGCTCCCAACTAGCTCCTCAACCTGGTCCCTGAAAGGATACTTCACTTTTAGGTGCAGGGTGGAAGATACGGCTCCCATGGTGTGAAGCCAAGGTCTTGCCACAATGGTAGTATAGGGGGAGTAGGCATCTACCACGATAAAGTTCACCTCCACGACCTCTGTCCTTGCCTAAACAGGTAGTTGGATTTGGCCTTTCGGAAAGACAATCTTCCCGTTAAACCCTATTAGAGGGGAATCATAGTAGGCCAAGTCCTCGGTCCTCAGCTTCAGCCCCTTAAATAGGTCAAGGTACATGATCTTTGCGTCGCTGCCTTGATCTACCAACACCCTCTTCACATTATACCCACCTATCCTGAGGGTGACCACCAGGGCATCATCATGTGGCTGCAAGGTTCCAACCTTATCCTCATCTGAAAAGCTCAAAGCCAGCTGGACTTCCATTCTACTCCTCTTCGAATCAAGGGACGAGCCCTCTACAGATGGCTGAGCTATAAACATCACCCTGGATGGCTAAGAACCAGTCCTTCCCGGAGCAGCAAGAATGACACCGATTGTACCTAGAGGTGGTCTTATAGAAGCATCTCTCTGAACCCTCGACCCTACATGACCACCTTGTCCGTTGGGTTGATACATGAATTGCTTTAGCTTCTCCATCTTAACCAATTGCTCCAAATGACTCCACAACGCCTTGTAATCTTCTGTAGTGTGGTCTTGTTCTTGGTGTTATTGGCAATGAAGGCTCTGGTTGTGTTTCGTGGGGTCTCCCCCTATCTTATTTGGCCACTTAAAGTATGACTCGTTCTTAATTTTTTCTAAAATCTGGTGCATAGGTTCTCAGAATACAGTGCTAATCACTTGAGCAGTAGTTGAGCCAAAATGCCCAGCAAAATCTTTCTGAGGTCGGTTGTTATTGTACCTGTCTGACCTGAAATCCCTCTGATCCTAGGGGACCACCTTAGCTTTTCCTTTTCCTTGCTGTTGATCCTCCTCGACCCGCTTATACTCATCAATACGATCCATGAGCTGACGCACACTCCTAACAGGCTTCCTTGTCAAAGACTTTCTCAAATCATGCTCAGCGGGCAGACCGACCTTAAAATTCCTTATGGCCACATCATCGAAATTCCCATTGATCTCATTGAACATCTCCCAATATCTGTCAGAGTATGTTTTCAAGGTCTCTTCCTCTCGCATGGTCATGGACAACAAAGTGTCCAAGGGCCGAGGAACTCTACTGCAAGTAACAAAACGAGCTCCAAACGCCTGAGTAAGCTCTTTAAAGTAATTAATAGAGCCTTCACCCAGGCCATCAAACCATCTCATTGCTATAGGCCCCAAACTGGATGGAAACACCTTGCACATTAAGGCATCATTCTTGGAGTGAACAACCATTCTCTAGTTGAAGTGGCTCACATGCTCCACAGGATCTGTTCAACCATTGTACATGGTGAATATTGGCTAAGTAAACCGCTGAGGAAGTTTTCCTTTTTCAATTCTACGTGTAAAAGGTGATTTGGAAATTTGGTTCAACACCCTACTCATAGCATTGTTTCCTAGACCTTTGCGAGACGGGCTCTTATTTCTGCACTTATAATGGTGATCCTCATCACACGAGAAAGACTCACTGGGGGGAATCCTTGACCTGGGCCTGTAACTGCCATCTCTATCATCATTAGAAGAAGGGTCAGAATTTGAAGGAGTCCTTCTCCGTCGCTCGCGGCGCAGCCTCTTCTGCAAACGGTCAATCTCCAGCTGCATACTTCTAGTATTCTCTTCATGAGAGAGTTGACTCCTACTTCAAGACTGACTCCTACTAGTATGCGTGGTATGCAAGCTAACCTCCCGGTCCATTCTTTGCTCAAGATTGAGGAACTGGTCTTGGCGTTGGGAACCAATAGATTCCTCCCGGTTTGGCCCTGAACCCACCATAGTTGGACGTTGAACTCACCAAAGCTCAAGTTTCTCATAGACAGCGCCAATTGTAAGGGCAGGTTTTGGATCCTAAGCCCATAAGGTAAAAAGATTAAGGCCCAAAAAGCCCAATACAAAGAATTTGTAGAGAGTGGGCTAAAAATTAGGCTTCAATGAATTGGACAACGTTTACAATGGACTAAAGATGGTAAGAAAGTAAGGAAAAGACAAAGAAAAATAAGTTTTTGCAAAGAAATTCTTTCTCGGCTAAGTTCGAGAATAGTAGTTCTTGAATATATTGCTCTTTGACTTAATTACCACTACAACTCTTAGTGCTATAGTATTTTTACTATCAATTCTCTCATTTTTTTTCCTCTACAATGAGATTTTTCTTCTTTATATTACCCTTCTTCACTCCATCTCAACCATTCACGTGTTGATCAGATGGCTAACTTTTATCCTTGTCCCATCAGTACATTCCTGAAGTTTTTAGAGGTAGCTGTAAGGCTGAATATCACTATTTAGGTATCACCTCCACATTAATGCGGTTAGAGAGTTAACTATAGAGCATTCAATGCGGTAGCAGCAGCTTTCCCTTAGATATTTCTTACTTTCCCATTGCCTTATCCCTTCCTGATGCTTATCCTAACTAGTAGAACTACCCAGAACGTTGCTCTTGATGGCAAGTCTACCCTTCTGACCTCTGCTTTGTTAAGCCGAGGTGGCATTCATTCTCAGACCTCCTTTCTGAACCCTCATGACCAAACCCTTTTCTTTATTCACTAATGTGCACTTCCACGATAACGTTTACCCGTCCTCGAACTATTAAGTGTCCTTGGATAGGGCCTACGACCCAATATACACTTCTGGGCCTGTCATCTCTACAATTATTATTATTATTATTACTACTACTACTACTACTTTGGATAATGATAAGTTTCAAGATTGAAGTGTGGGAATAGAACTAATGTACTCTTCTTTCTTCTTTCTTTTTATTTTTTATTTTGAATAATGATAAGTTTCAAATTTCAAACGTGAGATTTTTTTTTTTTTTGGTGATAAAAAATAAGTTCTTTAATTTAAGAAATAAAGAGTTTGAAAATTTTTTTTGGAGTCTATTGTTTTCAATTTAATTACAACTTTCCATAAAAAAATTACAACTATGCCATTAAAAACTTAAAAAAAAAAAAAAAATCTTGAAGATATCATTTTTCAAAATCCTGTTTTTAACAGAGAATATATGAACTAATTTTTTGAATTTTGTATTTAGAAAACATTAATCAAACAATAAATTTAAATGTGAGAACCACCATTTTATGATTTCCAAAATAAAATATTGTATTTAAATCCTCTATTTATTGTGGGTTATAGTTAGCTCAACTGGTAAATTTTGGGCCTGTCATCCCTACAATTATTATTATTATTACTACTACTACTACTTTGGATAATGATAAGTTTCAAAATTGAAGTGTGGGAATAGAACTAATGTACTCTTCTTTCTTCTTTCTTTTTATTTTTTATTTTGAATAATGATAAGTTTCAAATTTCAAACGTGAGATTTGTTTTTTTTTTTTTTTTTTTTTTTTTTGGTGATAAAAATAAGTTCTTTAATTTAAGAATAAAGAGTTTGAAATTTTTTTTTGGAGTCTATTGTTTTCAATTTAATTACAACTTTCCATAAGAAAATTACAACTATGCCATTAAAAACTTTTTTTTTAAAAAAAATCTGGAAGATATCATTTTTCAAAATCCTGTTTTTAATAGAGAATATATGAACTAATTTTCTGAATTTTGCATTTAGAAAACATTAATCAAACAATAAATTTAAATGTGAGAACCACCATTTTATGATTTCCAAAATAAAATATTGTATTTAAATCCTCTATTTGTTGTGGGTTATAATTAGCTCAACTGGTAAAATCTCTGATGGTTATATAAAAGATCTGAGGTTCAATCCCTACCTACACCAAAAATTGATTGGTATCTTGGTCTGATGATAGATCATCAAGAGCAGATACCATATGTTGAAACTCTCTAAAAAAAAAAATCTTCTATTTATTTATTTACATATACAAATAAAATTATGTAAACTTTTTTTTTTCTTTTAAAATTTTGGGCTAGAAAATAGTGAAATAATAATGGGCCGTAGAGTTAGATCCAATATTTGCAAGGAAGGATAGAGTTTGACAAAATAGGCCGTAAAGCCCATCAAAAAACAAAAGAAAAGAATGGGCCGTATTTTTGAATTAAAAAATGTTACCGTTGGAGGCGTAGGATATAAGATTGGAGGCTTGAGAGAGAGAGAGAGAGAGAGAGAGAGAGAGAAGAGAAGTATTAAGAAGAACCCTAATTTTTTTAGGGTTTTTCTTTTCGGTACTCTGTTTTCTTTTTGGCTCCATGCTGTATGACTATGAGCTTCCAAGTTCCACAGTTTGTTTTTGTAGAACTAACTGAGGCAAAGAACAATCTCGGTCTCAAAATTCACTGGTAAACTAATCTCTCTTTTTTCTTTTTCTTTTTTTTCCTATTCCGTTTCTTTTTGGTCCATCAAAACTTTTATTACACAGATGGTTTTTTCAAATTATTAGGAAAAGATAAAAAAAACATTAGCATGATTGTTGGGTACCATTTGTAGAATAGAACAAAACTATCCCATGTTGTCTACATGTGTAAGATATTTTGAAATTTGATTTTGTTTTGTTTTGTTTTATATCTTTCTCGTTTGGAATGCTAACTGAATTGAGGCCTATTCACATTACCCAACTGAAAACCTATGAATCACAGGTGCGTTTCCGGATTCGGGTGCAGGACTCGGCAATTTTTGAAAAAATAGGGTGTGGGTGCGGCGATTAAAAAATTATTATTTATATTTTCTATATATTTTTACTATTAAAATATTCTTAAAAAACACGTTACTATGCCTTGATTCACAAATCAAAGAAAGAAGAAGGCAAGAAACCCAAAACAAAACACAAAAGAAGTAACAAATATTCAGAATAAAATTGAGGAAGGACAGATTTAAGATGTTTGGGCCTCATTCAAAGCCGATTTCGGCTGTTCTGGCATGATTCAAGGCCAATTTCGGTCCGTTTCGGTCACCGGCCGATACGACCCAATTCAGCTTGATTTTGGCTGAATCGTCCCGGTTCGGTGCGAATCGAAGCCGAGTTGGCGCGAAACGAGCCGAGTTGACGCGAATCTGTGAAAAAAAAAAAAAAAGCTCAGACGCGGCACCGACGTGCGGGCAGCCATGTCGGATGCTGCACCCCGCATTGGGCCGCGTTGGACTCTGGTGTGGCACCCTCCCAGCCGCGTCCGTGCTTCATAGCTGAAAACTACTCTTCCATGCATTCTGTTTCTGCCTTTAGTAATGTATTCTTTGTTCTTTGTTTTCACTTTTTATTCTTTCTGAGCAGTTTGATGTTGGTTTAATATGCTAGTCTGTTGGTTTTTATGGCATTTGTTCAGTTCTGGGAAATGTGTTTTTTTATGGCATTTGCTTAGTGGGTTTTCTGCTTATTCAATGTTAGCTTTCCTCACACACTGAGAGGTGGATTTAATGGAACTTCAGTTATGTATTGCATTGGTTTGTTCAGTTTAAATAGCATTTTGATTTGTTTCAGGAGTTGGGTTCACATAATACTCACAAAATCAAGCACACAAAATATAAAATTTCAAGAATTTTTCTTCTTTAATTACCTTGGTCATATTGCTTATGTGTTACTTCAGGTTTGGTTTATTTATTTATTTATTTTTTTAGCAGCTTTTTTACTTTGATTTCTCAAAACAATTAATAAGTGATGCGTACTTTATCTAATGGTGGATCTTGACTCTTTGAGCACCTGACTAGGTAATGAGACAGGAGATTACACACACTTGGTAATTATAGGGAGGAATACCTTGAGCACCCACAAAATACTGGTTAGGAGACTTGAACCAGGAGGTTCTATTTATATGTATTATGGTGTCTCATACCACATGTTTGCCTTTTAGTTTGAAAGAGTTTTAACAACCTCTTTCCAATTTAGTTTGTGCAACACAGACCATTCTTTATATGGTTGCACTGTTGTTGCCTCCTCTTAGGTAATGGCTTTTGATTAAAAGGTATACATTATGAGGAACATGTTGGGAAATTTTGTGGAATGGTGATCCCTTGTATTAATCATGGCTGAACTTTTGTTGGTTGATTGTTGATTGCACACTTAATTATATATTCGTAGAACCAAGAAGCTATAGGAGTGGTTTCAGATGTGAAGCCAAGAATTTAAGTGGTGAGGCTGATGAGAGAGCAAACGTGAAGGGCTTTATATTGACAAAAATTTAAGTGGTGAGGTTGTTGAGAACAGCAAACGTGAAGGGCTTCATGTTGACAAAAATTTAAGTGGTGAGGTTGTTGAGAAGTGCAAGCATGAAGGATTTTATATTGACAAACATGGCAAATGGAGAAGCTTTGAACCGAAGAAGTTGTCTAGGAAACAATGTAATACAAAGCTTTAAACTCATCTTTATTT
This sequence comes from Notholithocarpus densiflorus, assembly GCA_030021035.2. Classification (NCBI taxonomy): domain Eukaryota; kingdom Viridiplantae; phylum Streptophyta; class Magnoliopsida; order Fagales; family Fagaceae; genus Notholithocarpus; species Notholithocarpus densiflorus. The sequence continues at coordinate 17,702 of JARYZH020000473.1, read as the reverse complement.
GATTCATGATAAATGTTGAAGTATTAAGGTCTTCAAGTATTTTGTTGTCTTTGTATAGGTGGTTCTTTAAGAGGACGAGGATGGAAATATGGATCTGGTTTTGTTGATGGAATTTTTCCAGTATAGAGTCCCATTGCCCAGCAAATTTTGGACTTTGCCCTGAATGACCTGGATACCAATCAACTTTGGGGGTTCTCTTGACACTCTCCCTGCCTCTTACACCACATGGGATGATATCATCAATGTAGTTGATCAGCTTTGAATAGATAAACAGTGGGGCTCAATTGTGTTGGTGAGAAAGTAGTTCCTCTTCCCTTTGTTTTTATAATTGTGAAGACAAATACCCAAAAACAAATTTTCATGGTTGATTTCACTCCCCGCCCCATCTCTTGGTTTGGATGTGGTTGAATTTTAAAAGCCTAAGTATTTCCATTCTTCAAACTGATACAGAAACAAGTTGATAATATTTCAATCAAGTTCAGAACTGTTTCATTTTAGTTGATTTCTCTTAGCTCTTTATTCTAGTTGGGTATTGTCAAGCTAAATCCACGTTGAAATCTTCATGTTTTTCTAACTGAATACTTACAAAAGACATAAGATACCACATGTTACAAAATTTTAGCAATTCAATTGTCATAATACAACCGGGCATGCCCTTTCTCTTTCTTCCTATCTGTAGATAAATTACATTAAATGATTACATTTGACTTATTGATTAACATTTTAGCTTTAAAATTATCTCATGTTCAGATATGTGAATGGGTCTTGCACAAGAGCTCCTTCAATCCAGACGTAATGTGCTACAATTTACTTCTAGATGCTTATGGGCAGAAATCACTGTATAAGGATGCAGAATCTGCATATTTAGAACTTATTGAAAACTGGTGTGTCCCAATGTGCTACAATTTGTTTTTTGATTTTTTATAAATAAAAAAAACTAAAAACTTGCGATAACTATGATTTCTGTTTGGTTATTTATGTATTTGTTTGGTTTTGATTTAGGCATTTGGATTAAATATGGTGTCAATAAAGGTATTTCGGTTATAGTTGGTTTTTGCTTAGCTTTGGTTTTGTTTTTCTATTTGTGTTTGGCTTCTGGTGGGCATCCGGATTGGCATATACATTGACTTTATATGTATGACATTGAAATCTCATTGTAATGTGTCAACTGTGGAATGATAAGGTAATGGGCAAGGGTTATGGTGATTGGCAAAGACAATTGTGAAGAAAGCTATAGCCCTTTAGATTTGTTCCTCTTAATGTTCTCCAGTTTTTTTTTTTCTTTCTTACTCTTTTTCTATGCATGGATCTGTTCTGTTTTTTATTTAAGTATTTTTTCTGTTTATCTGTAATTGATTTTTCTATCCGTGTATAGAGCCGAAAGTAGAAAAGGCAATGAATGCAATTTCAGCATGATTGGTTGGAGATTTGGAGTACATGGTATACCCAATGTTTTCGGATAAATCTTCTTTGTGGGATACCCCTTCACTCGCTCTACAACAATCTTTCAGTAACACAGGTTTTATTTTTCTTCACCTTTCTTATATGAGACACTCTGTACTTTTTTCTATTAATGAAAATTGGTTTTCTGATGCCTATTAACCCTTTTTTTTTCTAAGAGGTACAAAGTACTTATACTTCATTCATTTGTTTTAGGACTTCTATTACTTTTGTTAATGAAAATTGGTTTTCTGATGCCTATTAACCCTTTTTTTTCTAAGAGGTACAAAGTACTTATACTTTGGTCATTTGTTTTACTGTTGTTTGGTAATGGGTTTTTGAAAGTTGGACTAGCTAGTGGTTTGTTTGTTTTTATTTGAATTGTTTATTGGTTGAGATATTTATTGCCTCACACCGTTTCTATAATTTACAACTTGATCTTTAGGTGATGGTTAACATTGGAATTTGATCTAGAAAATTTGTTAAATTTGGTACCCGCTTGTACCCTAAGGCCAAGACTGAGTTGATTAAATAATCTAGTTCTGTTGGGCATGTAGTAAGATCCATGAGGGAGAAGCCTAATTATTAGATCGAGCTCTTCCATGCCACAGGCAATTGCAGTGTAAACCCATGTATCTATATGAATTGAGTCACAATCAAAACGCTAATGGAGGCGAAACCTTTGTAGGGGATTCACATTGCAAAGATTCAAGAGTAATTATATATTTTATCTAGAACCCATAATGTTTGATAACATTCTCGAAAGAAAATCAATTAATTATATTTCTCACTTAATAAATTTTTAGTTTATTTTTGTTTGTTCTGTATTTTGTATGGTATAAGAAACAATTAAATTGGGAAAAGTTGATTGAAAGCACTTGCAGATGCATAGCCTGCATTTTTTAATTTCTTTTTCATGTTGTTTGGTTCTAAGGAATTGGTTTTTTGCTTTGCTGTCTTATTGAGTTTTCTTTATTGTTGCTCACACTGATTTTGGATGTATGATGTATCAGCCTCTAATTGGCAAGAGTGGAAACAGAGAGTCTGTAAAGGTTCAAATTAAGAACTAAGTGGGCATCAGTAAATAATTATGTGTGCAGGAATGACTCAGTTTTTTTTTACTTCAAAAGCTAACACAAATCTATCTTTTGATTTTATTGGATGATGAGCAATTACTTAAAAGTGAGTTGCCACTGATAAGCATGTGTTCAATGCAGATGTTGGCCGTGTTGGAGTAAAATTTGTCATGATATATACTTCCTTGAACTTGCTGCATTATATAGAAGCAGAAGGTTCTCCATTTTGATGAAATATTAGTGGTCTTTTAGTATACTATGCTTATGTTTGCTTTAAATGCCTATAGGTGCTCATACAAAATGCTCTAGGGGCCTTTAAAAGTTAGCATTGGTGAATTGGTATGAGAAGCGATGCAGAGAACAAGGTAAGGATCTATAAATCTAGATGCACAAATTTTTTACCATCTTTGAAGTGTCATGGTGTGATTGATGCTATAAAAAATGGTCAATAGTAGGCTTATGTTAAGGTGACGTTACTCCATTGAAATCACCAGCACGTCAGTACTTATGAAAAAATTCGAGAAATTTTTTGTGTCCTTTGCATTCCTCTGTTTTCCCGAATTGAGTACATAACAACGGGCTATAACTGCAAAAATAATCTCTACTATTAACAAATACAAATTATTTCCAAACTTTTAGCGCAACAGATAACCAAGTACTTAAAAGTTCATATTACCTCAAACTTTTTGGTTACCCAAATGGTGTCAATGTTTTTTTTTTTTGTTTTTTGTTCTATAGGAATAGTGGCAATGTTTATTGGAACGGTAAATATCTTTATTGCCATTACAATGCATAATGGTAATGTTTATATTCCACACCTTCTATTAGTGTTCAGTGTTTAAAGTTTATTCAATATTTGTCACTACAGTACATAATAGTAATGTTTAAGAGCTATTGTTATTTGAGAGAGATAGAGTGAAGTAGAAATTCCAATTTGATTTGGTGGATTGAGTTTTTGTATATTGTGTATGGTAACATAAAAAATTTTCTTTTTTGGATGGTCATCTTTTCATCAAATGCATTACAATTTTTAATTGAAAGTGTATTTTTTATGATGCACTAAATTTGTAAGTAACTATTATTTAGGGCTTAAAATTACTTTACCTTTTGTGTTCTTAAAAGAGAAATTGTATTATTTATCACTTTGATTAAAAATTAGTTTTGTGAATGATGATGGTAAATAAATATGTAAACGTATAGACTACAAGTGTTATCTTTGCAGCTAACTTTTAAAAAAATTATGGCATTTATTTATCTGTGCAGGTTCTCCCTAAAGGTTAGGGGAGAATGGCATAAAATCAATATAATAGAAAGACTGGAGGAAAAAAATGTATATTTACAATTATTAAAGAGCTTTTTGTCAAAAGATTAGCCAATTACATATAAAATATGACCCTAACACTAACTTTATAGGGACAATTTTGCTTGTCTTAGTTAAGTTGTAAACTATGGAAATTCAAGTTAAGAGAAGTAGGAAGAAGGGGAAAATAAAGGGAGAGAGTGACATAGAAGAAAATAAGGTTTAGGCATTAATCTGTCAGCCTCCACCTTAGCATATATTTATATTAGGGTTTATAACATAATTACACAAATAACCTTATTAATATGCTAATAGTTCTATCAACAAAAAAAAAAAAAAAAAAAAAAAAAATGCTAATAGAACAAGTAACAAGAAAATAACTCTAACAATTTTAATTCTTTCAAATACTTGCGCATTGTCTTTTTTTATTAGGCTTCGTTTCCAAGAGTATTATAAATTACAGTCTTTCTTAATGAGATTTTGAAAATTTTCATTCCAATTTTTTTTTTACCTTTGTCCTGTCTTGTATTAGTATTCTGTGTTGGCAAGCTCATAGTTAATTTGAATGTGGTAATGCCTCTTGTTGGTGTGGAGCAGTTAGATTAACAGGCATTGTGATCTAATTATGGTTGCCAAGAGAAGAATAACACAGGTTTTTGATTTATCCTACCATGCTTGGCATGAGTTTGGCCTTCTAGGAATTAAATTTCTTTAACTTCTTTTGGATTTTCATGATAATTCGTAATCTTGGAATATGCTTGATTATTTACAAGTCGTCCTTATATGCAAGTGAGAGAACAAATGGCATCCTTGTCAAAGCATGACATCTTTATAAACTTGTGATGTTTGTTTTGTGGTTTTGTGAGGACAATGTTTGATAATTTTGATCTTGATATGTCTCCAGGAGGGAAATTTTAATTAGGTCTTTCTTCTACTTGGGAAACTGAGATTGAGGCGAACTGTTGAATTCTCTCCTCTCTTATTCTTTTGATTTCACTTTTCTTATAAGTTTCTTTCAATGTGCTGTTCCTTTGAACATGATACTATACAATCTCATGTTTGATTTTTTATTTATAGATTCTGGCTGAGGGCATTTTTTGGATTGATTTGGTTCTCTTCTATTGGAGTGCATTCACTTATTGTTGGCTGGCTGGTAATTAAGGAGTTAAAAATTTGAAATTCACTTTTAAATGAAAATTGGTGTGCAGTGTATGTATTTCCAAATTCATTTGTGCGGTTTTAAGCAATTTCAGCACTAGTCAATATGATTGTTTTGTGAGGAATGTTTAATTGTTTTAGTGTTGATATGTTTAGAGGAGACACATTTGTGATTTGGACTTTGCGAGAGAGTTTGCACTATGTTGACTGCAACAATAAGCAAAATTCTTCTCTTCTCTTGATTTCACTTTTTGCTTATGATTCTTTCAACCCACTGTTCAATCTTACATGATACTCCTTGTTCAATTTATTTTTATAGATTTTGGTGCTAGGCTGCTATTTAAACCCTTTGTTGCACCAAGTTGGCTTTCATAAATCGGTTTGATTTTGTTCTATAGGAGCGCAAGTATGTATACTTTTTTGTTCTATAGGAGCACAAGTATGTATACTTTCTTGCCCCTTTTTTTTGTATAGCTGGTAATAATAAGTTACAAAATTTAAATTCATTTTGTTAATGAAAGTCCGTGCTCCATTTTGTGTATTTTTAGGCTGCATTTGTGGATTTTATTTAATCCCAGTACTCTCAGTATGTTTTTAGCTGGTGACTTTTTAAGGAGTTTGTTGCGGCAAACTTGGCTTCTCACGATTTTCTTGTAAGTGTTTTATATATTGTTCCCTTAAACATGATAGTATCCTTTATTAAATTTATTTTATGAATTTTGGTGCTCAACAGTTTTTTTTTAAGGGAACTATGTTGCAGCAAAGTTGACTTTTCAAAATCAAGTTGGTTCTTGCTTGCTGGTTATCAGGTGTTCAAGAATTTAAAAATTCACTTTGTAAATGAAAACTGGTGCTTGCATTGTTTGTATTTTAGGTTGCATTTGTCCAGCTTCAATAAACTTCTGCACTGCTCAGCATGTTTGTCCTGTTTCCTTTTTCTCTTGCCGTTGATTTGTAGTTGTGACAACTTCTAAGAACCTAAGCTCATCAGAAAATACCAAAACTTAAGGTCATGAATTTGTTACCCCTCACATGCCTTTTCGAGCTTTGGTCAATATTGTGAGTCATTTTTTTGGGAAAAATCTAATAAGATAAACATTTATTTGCTTCAAACTTGTGCTTCCTTATGTCAATGTATAGGGTTTCAAAGATGTTACTTGTGTTTTATTGTTGGACCGTGCAGGGGAATGTTTTCGGGTTTTATGACTCTGCTACCCTAATTTTCCATGTTTAAAAAATTTAATGCTGATATATCTACTAGGGCAACAAAGTTTGACAGGGACCTAAGGCCATATGCTCTCTTATCTCTAGATATCAATATTCTTTTCCTAAAATTTAAAGGTTTCATTATTGAATTAAGATGCGAGTTAAAAGAATTTGTTAGAGTGACATAGGGTTGAGATCAAGATTCTCTTTGGTTTTTTTAACAATCTCATACCGGTACTTTTCTCCTTATTGTGTTTTAAAAATTTTATATTGAATATAAATAACATTTTTGCTGCTGTGTTAGATTTTATTTACGATTGAACTTAATTCTCCCTTAATTATTTGATTGACCCTTTGGGGTTGTTGATTTTCACACACACACACATATATATAATCTTCCACATAAAATATCCTTATGATTGGAGTTTGGGATTTGTGTTTTCTCTGGCTGCATTCTTAGAGTTTGCTTACGCATTTGCAATGCTTTAACTAAGGTTGATTTGATTTTGTTGCTTGTCAATGAAATATCCTTTTGAGTAGTCTTGTGTGTGTGTGTTTTTTTTAATCAGATTTAAAAACATAAATTATTTTAATTTATGCTATGTTTGGATGTTGAGGGAAGGAGGGGGAGTAGAGTAGAGGGAGGGAGAGTAATTTAATTACCTTGTTTGGATGTTTTTTAAGGAAGGAGGGAGAGAGATTCGGAGGGGTTTGAACTCCTTCCAACCCCTCATTTTTAATTCCCCCAAATTGGAGAGATTTGGAGGGAGAGTGGAGCATTAAAATGTTTGACCAAGTGAATTATCAAATTTACCCTTACCATATTAACAAAATTACAAATGAAAAGACTAATTATTCCTCTCTCCCTTACTTAATTTTAAAAACATCCAAACAAGGTGGTGGATAACCATTCCCCTCTACTCCCCTCTACTCTCCTCTCTCTCAAAACTTCCAAACATAGCATTAAAGTCGTCCTAAAATGCGTAGCTGGGATTTTGTGTTTTTCAGTTTGCTCATGCGAAAAGTCAATACCAACATCACCAAGGGTTTGTGCTTTTATGTAGTGCTTGAACATCTATCCTTTTGCCTAGTTTCTGTTGATGTTTTCTTGCATTTAGTTGAAATGGGTTATCCTGTTATAGTGGAAACTCCAAGTCCAGTTTGGATTGCCACTTTTTTCCTGTTTATAGGAAGCATGACTTTTTGGTGTTTTGCAGTAGAGCCTCATTTGGCAATATGCTCTCTTTCCTATCATATTTATTTATCTCTCCTACGTTCATAAGAATTTTGAGGATAATTTTTTTCTTGTTTTAATTCTTTCTAATATTTGGTTCTTTCACTTTTTTTCCTAGGTTTTGATTTCAGGGTGGATTATATAATATCGAATTCTCAGTCTAAACTGACAATGCCTTATTGGTGTGGGGAATAATAGAGTGTGACCTAAATTTAGTTGTAGAGGGAAATTGATATAGGTTTTGCTTTCTATTGTCTTGATTTGACTTATGAATTGGGCTCTCTGGGAATTACATGGAGTTAATAACTTATGTTTCTCGATTTGCATCATAATTTGTTAACTTGGATTGGTTATTTTTTGGGTTCACTTGAAATATGCTGGTTCTTCTATTTGTTGATTCACAACTCCTGCCATTCTTAGTGCATTTTAAAGATCTCATTCCGAGTCATTGTTTACTGTAGTGACATTCGATTGAGATTAGGCTTCTTGTTAGTTTTCTCAATAATTTCTTGTTATTATTACTTAAAAATTTAGATTGACTTTTGGTATTTATCATAACCTTTTTCCCATTTTGTCTTAGATTAGTTTTGATCACAATTCTAACTTAACTACTTGCTTCCGATTTACTTTAGCTTTGACAACTGTTTGCTACGGTTGTTGATTTTCTCTTATATTTTTTTTGGTTGTTAAATAATGCATATTTCTTTAATCTATATTTTTATAATTGGAACTTGGATTTTGTCTACATTATTAGGGATTATTTAATTCCAGGGGTGATGCATTTGCATCGTTTTAGGTAGGGTTGATTTAATTTTCTTGCTCTCATTCATTAGTTCTTTTGAGAAGTCTTTCTTTGTTTTCTTTTTTTCCTCCATCTATTTTTTTTATTTAAAAAAAAATTCTTGTTATTTGAACTTTTCCTGAATTGTCTATTTGGGATTTTGTGTATTTTCAGTTTGCTATGTATAGTAAGTCAAAAAGCCTGCGCCACTGAGGGTTCACACTTTCCTCTTGTAGACTTGTCTGCTTGTCTTTTTTCTGTTGATGTTTTCTTGATTTTAACTGGGTCACCTCCTATTTTCAGCTCCATATCCAGTTTGAATTTTAACTTGGCAATGCCACTTGCTTTGTCATCTGGAAGTAGGATTTTTATTTTGGGTGCTTGGTCACCTTAAGCAGTGGAGTCTGTTGGGCAGTAACCTTGTTTTCCTCTTGTTTTCTTTTTCTCTCCTACAGTCTTTTGGATAATATTTTGCCAGTTTTAATTCTTTCTTTGGGCATGTGACTCTTTTTTTGTAGGTTTCATTTTCCAGAGGATTATAAACTCCAATCTCACTGAGGGATTTAGATTTTTATTGCAATTATTGGCCCTTGGTTTGGTTGTCTTATAATTTTTTTTTATCATTTTGTGTTGGTAACCTCAATACGAATTCACAGGATGGTCTGGCAATGCCTCTTATTATGGTATTCCGATCAAGTCTTTATTAGTGTGAAGATTTTGTTTTTCTGGACTTATATATTGAGCACCCAATAACTTATGCTTTTATATAAGCTGGTGATGTTCATTTTTTTATTGGGTGGTAATTATGCGTTTAAAATTTTAAAATTTTCATTGTAACACTAATTGGCATGAGTTGGGCTTTTTGTTAATGCTTGTCTTGATTTCTTTCTCTCCTACAATCCTGTAAATAATATTTTACCTATTTTAATTTTTTCTAATATTTTTGCTTGTGATTGATTTTTCTAGTTTTCATTTTCCAAAAGGGTTATAAATTCCAGTCTCACTGAGTGAGGGCTTGAGACTTCTATTGCAATTCTTGTCTCATTTATCATTCTGTGCTTATAGCTTTAGCTGGTTTGAATTCTTTCTAATACTTGCGTATATGACTGGTTTTCTGATGCTACCCTTTCCAGGTGGATCATAAATTCCTGTCTCATTCGGTGTGGGTGGGCAGATAAATTCTTGTCCTAGTCATAGATAGTGGGTGGTCAGATACTATTAATGTCCAACTAATTCTTTTTTAGTATGAAATTTTTGCTAAATAGAACTCATATTTAGTATGAAGTTTTTTCTATATAGAACTCATATATTGAGCACTGAGATGTGTTGTTCGTAATATGGTTTTGTGATTCTCAAACTTGGGATGTGTTGGTTACAACAATAAGAAAATGCTCATATTGTCTTTGTTAGAATTATGTCGATACCTATCTCCTCCACTCTACCTCTCATTTAAAATCTCACATGTTGGGCCTCACCTGTTAAAAGGGAGTTTGAGCCCACACATGAGGGGAAGTGTTAGAAGTATTTAACTTTCTTGATTTAATTTTTTTTCATATAAGTCTTTTAATAAAAAATTTCCTCATATGTGATGCTATACCATTACTTGTTCAATTTATTTTGTAGATCTTGGTCCTTGGTAGCTCTTTTAAGGCGTTTTTAAGGCATTTGTTGCTGTGAACTTGAAATTTCTAGACCGATATGGTTCTCTTCTATAAGAGCACAATCCCTATTTTTAGTTGGCTGGTATGAGTTTAAAATTTTAAAATTCACTTCTTAAATAAAAATTGGTGCTTGGATTGTGTGTATTTTTGGCTCCATTTGTTTGGTTTTAACTAATTCTAGCACTTTTTACCAAAAAAAAAAAACTAATTCTAGCACTTGTTTGTCCTGGTTGCTTTTTTTCTACTTCCTTTTTCACAATTTTTCAGAATATAAGATTATCAATTTTGTCATTTGGCTACCATAAAAAAGATGAGTTGTATGCTTTAATAAATTGTTGTTCTTAATGCTAGGAAAGTATTGTTCTAAATACTTGAAATTTCCAGAGTGATATGGTTCTCTTCTATAGGAGCTCAATCCCTATTTTTAGTTGTTTGGTCTGGGTTTAAAATTTTTAAATTCACTTCTTAAATAAAAATTGGTTCTTGGATTGTGTGTATTAGTAGCTCCATTTGTTTAGTTTTAATTAATTCTAGCGCTTGTTTGTCCTTAGTTGCTTTTTTTCTACTTCCATCTACTTGTACTTGTCACAATTTTTCAGAATATAAGATTATCAATTTTGTCATTTAGCTGCCATAAAAGAGATGAGCTATATGCTTTAAACATCGTTGTTCTAAATGCTAGGAAAGTATTGGATTTACCTTTTATAGAAGAGTTTTTGCGCTCATTGTTTTGCAACTTACGAAATTCTGGGTGCATGTTAAAATCTCAATAATGGCATGTCAAAGGAGCTAGAATTTTCTTTCGGGTGCTTGGCTGTGCAAGTAGGGGAGTTTTATTTGGTGATAAGCTCTTACTTCCCCCCCCCCCCCCCTTCTCCTTCTGTTTGTTATTTTCTAATACAATTCTAACTCAATAAGGACCATTTATCCTTATTTTAATTCTTTCCATTACTTGCACTGTGTTTGCTGACTTGATCTTCAAAGGCTTCATTTCCTAAAGTATTATGAATTCCAGTTTCTCATAGTGAGGATTTGAATCATTCATTCCAATTGTTTTCCCTTTGTCCTTTTGTTTTGTTTAACTTTAAATCATTTTGTGTTGGCAATATCATATCTAATTTGAATGTAATGCCTCTTATTGGTTTGGGCCAGTGAGATTAACATAGATTATGATCTAAACATGGTTTCCAAGGGAAGAATAAGACTAATTTTTGCTTTATCCTGTCATGATTGACATTTAGCATGAGTTGGGCTTTCTGGGAATTAAATTGCTTTAACTTATTTCTTTTGGATTTGCATAATAATTCTTAATCTTGAAATATGCTCGGTTATTTGCAAGTCATCCTTTTTTGCAAATGAGTAAACACCTTGTCCAAGCATGACATCTTTATAAACTTTTGTGTACAATGTTTAGCCTTTTTTATCTTGATATGTCTAGAGGAGGGGAAATTGTAGTTTAGACTTTGTTGTACTTGAGAAACAGGGTTTGTGGAGAATTCTTGAACCTGCAGCAATAAGAAAACTCTTATATATTTTGATTTAACTTTTTCTTATAAGTTTCTTTCAATATATTGTTCCTTCAAACATGTCCAACACAATTCCTTGTTTGATTTATTTTATAAGTTTTGGTTGAAGTCATTTTTTGGATCAATTTGGTTCTAATCTATTGGAGAGCTATCACTTGTTGTTGGTCGGCTGGTAATTATGGGTTTAAAACTTTCAAATCAATGTTTATATTTCTGGCTCCATATGTGTGGTTTTAACTAATTCCATCACTACTAGTAATCATGTTTGTCCTGCTTCCTCTTTGCTGCTATCTATTGCACTTATCACAACTTTCAAGAACTTAACCTATTTTGATTTTTTTGAGCTTTGTCTGTGTTGTGATTTATCATCTTTGGACAGATGCTTAAGAGAAGAGTTGCATGCTTTTAAACATGGTTGCTCAAATGTCAGTAAAGTATAGGATTTTTCTTATAGAGAAGAGTTCTTTTATGCGTTGTTTTGCAATTTTTGAGTGCATGTTAAGAATCTCAATCCTAATTTGTGTACAGGATGTAGTTTTTTTGTTTTTTGTTTTTTGGGTTCTTGGCAGCTTAAGCAGCAAAGTTTGATCTAGTGAGCTCAATTTTATTTCCTCATGTTTTCATTATTTTGTATAACAATCAAAAGAATTATAAATATAAAGAATTTAAAATAAGTGATTTGGCTATTGATATCATGAAAATCTAGCAACATTTCACCTTATTTTAATGGCAGAAATCTGACAAAGTTTCGCATTTAGTTTGCATTGGCGAAATAATAGAGTTAACCTGTGCACGGCGCACATCGATAGCCTTCAACTTTTGGTGCACTAGCATCAAGCATCAATGGCATTTTTCATGGGTAAGCGTAATGCACATTGATGGGACTACGCATCATGTGGTATTTATATTATTAAAAAAAAAAAAAAATGCTACAACTATTACAAATTTACTTTTTTTTTTTTTTTTTGAGAATTCAAATTTACTATATAAACTTTAAAATCTAATACGTCACCGATTACCAAAAAAAAAAAAAAAAAAAAAATCTTAAATATTTATTTATTATATTGTTAAGTGCCACCAATCATATATTCTTGGCACATTATAACATTTTTCAAAATTCAGTACTTTAGGAATGACTATTTTGACACAATAAGAAATATATGTATGGACTACTACTTTACCTTCCAGGCTTTCAATCATGTCTATATCACATCTCTCTAATCCGTTGTATAAGGTATGATGGACCAAAGAAATACAGTTTAGTTCTTTTTCATCTTTATTTATTTATTTTTAAATGAATGGATAGACGTTTTTTTTTTTTTTTTTTTGGTAAAAGACGATTTCATTAACAACTAAGAAAGCACAAAAAGAGCAGGACACAGCCTGGACACGTAAAACCCATTACAATCATCCTCATAAGCCTGCAGAGCGTCCACAGGAATGGATAGACGTTCATTTACATGCAATATGAGCTTTTATTGATGAATAGAAATAATCTGTTTTCCAATTTTTACTTTATCAATTGCAGTATGTTATTGATTTTCAAGAAAAAAAAAATTTGTAGAACACAAAAATTGGGATTGTTACTAAATATATATATATATATATATAATTTTTCTATTTCATAAAAAAAAGTGGTGATTGCCATTGGGTAAGTCACATATAGTCGCCTCCGCCCTTCCTTTCGTTCATCAAAAAAAAAAAAAAAAAAAAAATTTATATTTATATATATATAATTAGCATGGTAGCACACACAAATTGGGATAGACAAATTTTAGTACTTGGGCATGTTTTGACGGTTCCAAAACATATAAGGTAACTTCACTTTTTTTTTTTTCCTTTTCTTTTTAAAGAATATATATATAATTCTATTCTAGTCTAATCTAAGTGTATAAGTGTGTGAAGCTCATTCCTGAAGATTTGAATGCTACCCCTTGCCCCTCACACCCCACAAACTCTTATACTTGTGGAGTAATCTTAATTGAGATTAGATGAATGAGATTAGATGAATGATGACAAGATCAAGACAAATGTTTTTAGCATAAAGTAATCTTAGATGAATGATGAAAGGATCAAGACAAACGTTTTTAGCATAAAGTAATTTTAATTGAGAAAAGAAATGAATAAAAAAAGTAGAATCCTTAATTTGTATTTTTATTTTTAATAATATGTTGCATTAGAGCATTGGGAAACTGGATTATAACACTGATTCTGAACCACTGATTGATTGTAATTTTCAACTAGTCCTTATTCTTTTTCCTACAAACTTGCACAAGCTCTTGCACCACCCCATCAATCTCTTCTTCTCCCTTGCTTCTTATGTTTTCCTTCAATTCACTTGCTTTCCTCCTTATTCCTTCTTCAGTTTTCTCCACAACCACCTTTCTGATCACCTTTGCCAACTCTTCTCCTTCAAGCCTCCCATTCATGTCTCTCTTTACTTCTACACCCACACCTAACTCCTCCACCAGCCTTGCATTCACTGGCTGATCAAGATGCATGGGCATGGCTATAATTGGAACCCCAAACTTCATGCTCTCCATCACAGAACTCCATCCACAATGACTCACAAACCCACCAATGCTAGAATGCTTTAGTATCTTCATTTGTGGTGCCCATTCCTCTATCTCCAACCCTTTCAAGAAAACCTTTTGGAAGAACCGTTTGAAGATTGACTTTGTCACCTCGAGGGAATCTCACTACCCATATGAAACTCACCATGCTAAGTTCAAGACCATGAGCAATCTCTTGTAATTCCTCTTTGGATAAAAAGTACTCACTGCCAAACGAAACAAACACAGATGATGATGGTTCCTTGTTATCAAGCAACTCTACGATTTCCTTTTTCTCATTTTCGTGGACAGGGTCTTGAACAAGTGGACCGACCGGTACAATCTTCTTCTTCCCTAAAACTGAGAGATAATCAATATACTTTGCTTCAATCTCTCTAAAAGTTTTGATCAAAACGATTTCAGAAGATCTGTCAAAGCATTCTTGTACTCGATCCTTGTCTTTGATGTCATTCGCTGAAGATTCAAGCAAACTGGTGAACTTACTAACCTCGTAATCCCGAAGATAAATTTCAGGAAAAGGAAATTCAACTCCTGGGTTGTTGGTAACGTGCAGGACAAAAGATTGCATTGTAGCACTCATAATTAAGAACTGAACAGCCGGAATATTTTGTGACATAGCTATTAAAGGTGCCCATGGTTGAAGAAAATCATAAACAACCAAATCGGGCTTAAATTTTTTCAGGATAGTGGAGAAGTTTGGGCTAGCCATGTCGAAGGCCTTTTTGAGAGTGGGCATGAGATGGGGTGGTAAGCCATTTGTTGTGTGATAGTGTGGAGGAAGCTCAGGCAAAGATGGAGACATGGAGTTCCACAAGTTGAATAGAAACTGAATGCTTTTCACAGAGTTTTTGTTTGATAGGGCCAAGGTTTATAGGTGTAGAACAAAAATGAATGTGAAAGTTTCTAGTTGTAGCTTCTTGGCTAGCTCAAGGAATGGTGATATATGACCATGAGCTAACCATGGGAGCATTAGGACACTGAATCTAGAATCCATTCTCGATTTTCTTTTGGTGCTTGGTTTATTTTGGGAGATGGATATATGGTGAAAGAGATGAGAGAAAGAGCCAGAAGAGACCGAAGTTTAGGACCAAGTTCGAGTAGAAACGTGGCCAAAGTGAAGGGACTATAGACAAGCAAATTTCGGGTACGTGGAATGTAAATGCTTAAATGAGTGACGCATGTATTTAGTAGGAAGTGTCTTGTTTCTTTTTTCTTTTCATTATTTATTTATTTATGGGAAAGGTGTTGTTTCGGTAAATTAAAAACAAAATAATATATATAGAGTAATGCTATAGACACAAACTATTTTACAACATTTTTACAAACTGCTGATGTGGCAAATTCTTACTAGTTCTAATATAGACCCATCACTAACATCACATTTTTATTTGCAATAACTATTTGGAAAATACTAAAGTCACATCAGCTGTTTGTAAAAATGTTGTAAAATAGTTTGTGTCTGTAGCATTACTCATATATTTACTCTATATGGCACATATTGCGTGTTGTGTTGCGACGTTTGGGGTTGGAAGATCATGCATGGCATCAAATCCATGGCGACATAGAGGTTGAGATTAAGCTTTAATTCTTTCAAGATACTATAGAAGCTTATTAATAAGAGAACGGGTTTGAGTCTTACTTGCTATGGAACAATAATATATATATATTTATAAGAGGTCTTGCAAGAGACGGCTGGTGGAGGAGGTGACCACCACGGTCACGGTGGATAAGGACAGTATAGTGGGTTGCTCAGTTGATGCACAAGCAATAATGGAAGTCAGTGGTCTCTAATAATTCATCGTGTAACGCTTTGAAAGTGGCAATAGTATTAGTATTTCTTCTACTGTGGGCGCTTTTACTTTTACGGGAATAAAGACCGAAAAGTTAAGTTGGGTTAGTCAAAAGAGTTGTGTATTATTATATGTTGGGCCTTAAGGAGGTTCATTTGGGCGAGAACTCTTTTCTGGTCTTTCTACAGATCTTTTTTAGGGGTCACGTGCTCCTAAAAAATTAATTTATTAAGGGTGTGGGCGTTTGAGAGTGAGAGCTCTGAGCATTTTTTAGAGTTAAGAGTTGGGAAAGTGTGTGTGGGTTAGGAGTGATTCAGGAGTAGGAGGAGGAGAGATGGGGTTTTTAAGTTTTATCATTTTCTTTGTTGAGAAGGGCCTGTAAAGCCTTGACAGCATTCTGTGCTACATGGGATTTGGGTTTTAAATAAATTAGTCGCTAATCTATGCGATGTAAGAGATAGTTAAATAAAAATGAGTTAAAAATGAAAGAAAATAAATAATTTAGTTCAAAATAAAGGTTCAACTAAAAAATTGGTAAAAAATACAATTAGTTTTTACTTTCTTTGAAATTGAACCTAAAAACAGAACCGTACATATGAGAGGACAATGAAAATGATATCAAATATTATCATGATGAATGAATTGAAAATTCACAACTATTTTCAATTGTGAATTTTCAATTCATTCATTCACAACTATTTTCTCAAAAAAAAAAAAAAAAAATCACAATTACATTAAATTTAAAGAACAAAGACATTTGTTTCACAACATTATATTAAATGATTAAAGCCCTTAAAATGAGTGAGGAAGACACAAGCTTTTGCAGACCAAGAACTGAGAGTAATTTGGTAGAATTGTAAAGTAACGCTTTCTTTCATATGCAAATATATCATCCAAAGTATAAAGTGTCTAATGGAACCATAGAACATGAAAATATATGCCCACTAAGATACAAATAGCTTAATTAACTTTATGACTAATCAACAACAGCATGGTGTGGAAATTGTTTACCAAAAAAAAAGGAGTATCTAACAATTCTAACCATAAAGCAACTACAACATGAGAATTTGGTTCAAAGTATTAAACAATAACAAAATTACAAAATGCCCTTTATATATATTTGTAGTGATGGTGTGATGCCCCACCAATAGTGATAGAGCCTCACCTATTCAACATATGCTCACTATCCACTGGATGTCTTCCTAGAATTTCATATACATTTGTAACACTAACAAAGAGCTATGTCCACCTATGTTAACCCACCAAATTGTCTTCAACTTCCAAAAAGGAATAGTGTTAGCTCTCTATAAACTACTGTTCTTTCGGGAAAAGATTAACAGATGAAAATCAATAAACTTACTATTATGTATTGAACACTATTTTACAACTAAAATCTCACACTACTCTTAATATGATTCTTCTTTGTTTTTTTTCCTTGAATGCTCAGGCTCTCCAAGTGCCATCAGTAGTTGGAAGAATTGGAGCTTGAGCTTCATAGCTTTGGTGATATAAAAGCTTTTGCCAAATCAAACAAATGTTAGACATGTTGGTGAGAATCTATAATTCCATTTAGTTTTGATGAGAATTTGTATCTTCCCAAGCAACATTGTAACAGTTGCACAATATGACTCTACATCTTATCCCAAAGGATCTCTCTTGGATTGCTTCATTCTTCTATCAGGCACTACAACTAAAGCTCCCCCATCATAACTTTCTTTCCTTGCAAAACTTCACAGACAAAAGCAGAATTCCAGAATTTTCATTTCCTACATTTGCAGCCCCCAATCAGACTAACTAATAGATAATTTGAAATTGCTATCAGACATTGACCATGATACTTGATAATAAAACAAAGGCTGGGAAGTAAGAGATCAACATATAAATCTAGGCATTTGATGAATAATCCTAATTAACAAACCGTATATAATGTAAATCTATCTAAAAATCCGTATATATC